>OY992532.1:89938067-90441067 GCA_963921185.1 Dasysyrphus tricinctus
TCTCCCCCTCGTAAGCAGCTACGTTGGAGTGAGCTAAAGTAAGCCTTTATCGACGTCTAGGACGGCAATCTTGCTTGTTGGTCGTTCTAGAATTCCCGTTTGAGTTCTCACCATGGACGGTAGTTACTACTATCGGACTTGAACCGTCTTTCGCTGTTACTACGCTTTCAATGATGCCCTTTGGCCAGCTGTTTCGGGGTAGGTTTTCGTCCTCGATGGCAACCACGTCACCAGGGACTAAAGGAGGCTGTTTTTCAAACCACTTACCTCGTCGTGCAAGCATAGGTGTGTAGTCTTTAACCATCTCTGCCAAAATCTAACAGCAAACACCTGGGTTTGATGCCAACGCTGTCGCAGGTCTATGTTGTCTTCGCAAATAGGCTTGTACCCAGTTGTTGAGCCCAGTAAAAGATGATTTGGGGTGATGGCTTGGTCGTCACAGGACTCAAGTGACACAAATGTGAGTGGACGGGAATTGATTAAGAATTCCACCTCCCATAGCGCGCATCTCAGTGTTTTCATCGTTGAAGTTCATTGGAGCCATACTATACAGTATAGTCTTGATGGATCGGACAAGCCTTTCCCAGGCCCCTCCCATGTGGGGTGCTGCCGGTGGGTTGAACTTCCATCTTAGTCCATCGTATTTGGAAGCAACAGTTGAGTAGTTGATGTTGTTGTATTCATCGCATAAAATTTTTTCAGTGGCCTTGAAATTTGTGCCGTTATCGGTATAGATTTCTCGAGGCATTCCACGGCGTGATATGAAGTTTCGTATGCACATAATGCATGAGCTGGTGTCTAGGCTGCGTGCCACCTCTATGTGCACGGCACGAATGGTGAGGCACGTAAATATTACGCCCCATCTTTCCTCGCGTCTTCGCCAATTATTGTAGAAAATAATCAATGCCAACAAATGTGAAAGGGCGCTCGAACACTGCTAACCTTGCAGCTGGTAGGGTGGCCATCTGTGGAACTGCAGGCCTAGCATAGTAATTTTTGCACCTTTGGCACTTCTTCCGCACGGATTTGTATACTACACGCAGTCGTGGAATGTAGAACATCCCTCTGATTTTATTAATGGTCGTTTCGTGTGATACGTGGTGGTGGTCCTCATGCCAGGAGCGAACAATCAGGAACGTCACGTGATGATTCTTTGGTAAGACGATAGCATCTGGTTGATTATTAAGATTTTCAGCTCTACTCCGTATCCGTAGAATCCCAGAACCATCTAGGTAAACGTTCAAAGATATTAGTTTTGAATTTCTGTTAATAGTCTTACCCCGTTCTAAGTTCGCTATGTCCTGGCTGAATACACTTATCTGTGCGCATTTGTAGAGTTGTATCTTAGCGTCTTGAAGCATTTCATAAGACACTTGGTTTGGAATAGGTTTATTTCGGACAACAGCTTTTACCTTTTCGATGTATAGCTTGAACATAGCCAACGCACGGTATAGTCGTCTCCAATCAGAAAAGTATTCCACGTTTATGCTTATTGAAACTGAATTTCGTACATTTGAAGATGTAGCGTGAAGCAAATGATGTCTAACTTCTGTTGTATCGGCGGGTCCAAGGTCATCACATGTTGGCCAATCTTCAACTCCATAGGCCAAAAACTTCGGTCCGGTGAACCACGATTCGCTATTTATCTGCGACGATACCTTTGTGGCCAGGTCAGCTGTGTTCAGTTTTGAGGGCACCCATTTCCACTCCTTGGCGTTCGAATGCTCCAGTATCTCGCCCACACGAAACATAACAAACTGTTGAAATTTCCTGGGGTCCATTCGCAGTCACTTCAAAACCGTTTTTGAGTCTGACCACCAAAATCTGGAAGTAATAGGTAGACGACGAACTGCTTGCACTTTAATAGACAGTCTTATGCCTAAAACAGCTGCTTGGAGCTCAAGTCTCGGAATTGAGACTGGTTTAAGCGGGGCGACTTTTGATTTGAAGCTACTAGAGCAACGGAGACTTCGTTCCCACATTGCACTCGCAAGTAGCATACTGCTGCGTAAGCGTGTTCTCCAGCATCCACAAACGTATGTATTTGGACACTCTCGGAATTGACCAGTAGTCCGACTGTAGCAGCGGGGAATTTCAATAGCTTTTATTGATGGTATCAAAGATTTCCATTGAAGCCACTTGGAGTACAGATCTTCAGAAAGCTCACCATCCCAATCAATACCGGAACGCCAGACTTCTTAGAGAAGGATTTTCAACCCAATGGTAAAGCAGGTGACGAAACCAAGAGGGTCAAATATGGACATGAGAAATTGCAAGGCCTCTCGTTTTGTCGGTCTTACATGCTCATCCAATACATCACGCTTCAGTTGAACGAATCTAAAAATATATTTAAAGACATCGTTATAGGATCCCAGTACATACCAAGGACTTTCTCAGTAGACCCCTAAAGTCTTATGAGCTTGTACAGGAGAGCCGTTGCTGGTCAGCTGATCAACTACCCAAGAAGAGTTGAACGCCCAGTTGCGGATATTGAAGCCAGCAGACAAGTGAATTGTCTTAACATCATTTGCCAAGCACAGGGCTTCCTCAGTGTCCACGCTATCGATGAAGTCATCTACGTAGTGGTAGCTTTTGATGGCTTCCACTGCTCGAGGGTGAAGTTGTTGAAACTGGTCGGCGTTTTTGTTGCGAATGTAATGCGCAATGCAGGGAGCACAATTCATCCCAAATGTTAAGGCACATAATGATAGTTTTCTATCATGATAGTTTTCTGTCATGATAGTTTTCTATCAAGATAGTTTTCTATCATGACAGATTTCTATCATGACAGTTTTAAATCATGATAGTTTTCTATCATGATAGTTTTCTATCATGATAGTTTTCTATCATGATAGATTTCTATCATGATAGTTTTCTATTATAATAGTTTTCTATCATGACAATTTTCTATCGTGATATATTTCTATCATGATAGTTTTCTATCATGATAGTTTTCTATCATGATAGTTTTCTATCATGATAGATTTCTATCATGATAGTTTTCTATCATGATAGTTTTCTATCATGATAGTTTTCTATCATGACAATTTTCTTTCATGATATATTTCTATCATGATAGTTTTCTATCACGATAGTTTTCTATCATGATAGTTTTCTATCATGACAATTTTCTATCATGATATATTTCTATCATGATAGTTTTCTATCATGATAGTTTTCTATCATGACTATTTTCTATCATGATAGTTTTCTATCATGACAGTTTTCTATCATGATATAATTCTATCATGATAGCTTTCTATCATGATAGTTTTCTATCATGATAGTTTTCTATCATGATAGTTTTCTATCATGATAGTTTTCTATCATGATAGTTTTCTATCATGATAGTTTTCTATCATGACAATTTTCTATCATGATATATTTCTATCATGATATATTTCTATCATGATAGTTTTCTATCATGATAGTTTTCTATCATGATAGTTTTCTATCATGATAGTTTTCTATCATGATAGTTTTCTATCATGATAGTTTTCTATCATGATAGTTTTCTATCATGATAGTTTTCTATCATGACAATTTTCTATCATGATATATTTCTATCATGATAGTTTTCTATCATGATAGTTTTCTATCATGATAGTTTTCTATCATGACTATTTTCTATCATGATAGTTTTCTATCATGATAGTTTTCTATCATGATATAATTCTATCATGATAGCTTTCTATCATGATAGTTTTCTATCATGATAGTTTTCTATCATGATAGTTTTTCTATCATGATAGTTTTCTATCATGATAGTTTTCTATCATGATAGTTTTCTATCATGATATATTTCTCTCATGAAAGTTTTCTATCATGATAGTTTTCTATCATGATAGTTTTCTATCATGATAGTTTTCTATCATGACAATTTTCTATCATGATAAATTTCTCTCATGAAAGTTTTCTATCATGATAGTTTTCTATCATGATAGTTTTCTATCATGACAATTTTCTATCATGATATAATTCTATCATGATAGCTTTCTATCATGATAGTTTCTATCATGATAGTTTTCTATCATGACAATTTTCTATCATGTATATTTCTCTCATGAAAGTTTTCTATCATGATAGTTTTCTATCATGATAGTTTTCTATCATGATAGTTTTCTATCATGACAATTTTCTATCATGATATATTTCTCTCATGAAAGTTTTCTATCATGATAGTTTTCTATCATGATAGTTTTCTATCATGACAATTTTCTATCATGATATATTTCTATCATGAAAGTTTTCTATCATGATAGTTTTCTATCATGATAGTTTTCTATCATGACAGATTTCTATCATGATATATTTCTCTCATGAAAGTTTTCTATCATGATAGTTTTTCTATCATGATAGTTTTCTATCATGACAATTTTCTATCATGATATATTTCTATCATGAAAGTTTTCTATCATGATAGTTTTCTATCATGATAGTTTTCTATCATGATAGTTTTCTATCATGACAATTTTCTATCATGATATAATTCTATCATGATAGTTTTCTATCATGATAGTTTTCTATCATGATAGTTTTCTATCATGACAATTTTCTATCATGATATATTTCTCTCATGAAAGTTTTCTATCATGATAGTTTTCTATCATGAAAGTTTTCTATCATGATAGTTTTCTATCATGACAATTTTCTATCATGATATAATTCTATCACTCCACTCCACTCCACTCCACTCCACTCCACTCCACTCCACTCCACTCCACTCCACTCCACTCCACTCACTCCACTCCACTCCACTCCACTCCATCTCCACTCCACTCCACTCCACTCCACTCCACTCCACTCCACTCCACTCCACTCACTCCACTCCACTCCACTCACTCCACTCCACTCCACTCCACTCCACTCCACTCCACTCCACTCCACTCCACTCCTCTCCTCGCCACTCCACTCCACTCCACTCCACTCCACTCCACTCACTCCACTCCACTCCACTCCACTCCACTCCACTCCACTCCACTCACTCCACTCCACTCCACTCCACTCCACTCCACTCCACTCCACTCCACTCCACTCCACTCCACTCCACTCCACTCCACTCCACTCCACTCACTCCACTCCACTCCACTCCCTCCACTCCACTCCACTCCACTCCACTCCACTCCCTCCACTCACTCCACTCCACTCCACTCCACTCCACTCCACTCCACTCCACTCCACTCCACTCCACTCCACCTCCACTCCACTCCACTCCACTCCACTCCACTCCACTCCACTCACTCACTCCACTCCACTCCACTCCACTCCACTCCACTCCACTCCACTCCACTCCACTCCACTCCACTCCACTCCACTCCACTCCACTCCACTCCACTCCACTCCACTCCACTCCACTCCACTCCACTCCACTCCACTCCACTCCACTCCACTCCACTCCACTCACTCCACTCCCACTCCACTCCACTCCACTCACTCACACTCCACTCCACTCCACTCCACTCCACACTCCACTCCACTCCACTCCACTCCACTCCACTCCACTCCACTCCACTCCACTCCACTCCACTCCACTCCACTCCACTCCACTCCACTCCACTCCACTCCTCTCCACTCCACTCCACTCCACTCCACTCCACTCCACTCCACTCACTCACTCCACTCCACTCCACTCCACTCCACTCCACTCCACTCCACTCCACTCCACTCCACTCCACTCCACTCCACTCACTCCACTCCACTCACTCCACTCCACTCCACTCCACTCACTCCACTCCACTCCACTCCACTCCACTCCACTCCACTCACTCCACTCCACTCCACTCCACTCCACTCCACTCCACTCCACTCCACTCCACTCCATCTCCACTCCACTCCACTCCACTCCACTCCACTCCACTCCACTCCACCCACTCCACTCCACTCCACTCCACTCCACTCCACTCCACTCCACTCCACTCCACTCCACTCCACTCCACTCCACTCCACTCCACTCCACTCCACTCCACTCCACTCCACTCCACTCCACTCCACTCCACTCCCACTCCACTCCACTCCACTCCACTCCACTCCACTCCACTCCACTCCACTCCACTCCACTCCACTCCACTCCACTCCACTCCACTCCACTCCACTCCACTCCACTCCTCCACTCCACTCCACTCCACTCCACTCCACTCCACTCCACTCCACTCCACTCCACTCCACTCCACTCCACTCCACTCCACTCACTCCACTCCACTCCACTCCACTCCACTCCACTCCACTCCACTCCACTCCACTCCACTCCACTCCACTCCACTCCACTCCACTCCACTCCCACTCCCACTCCACTCCACTCCACTCCACTCCACTCCCACTCCCACTCCCACTCCCACTCCCACTCCACTCCCACTCCCACTCCACTCCCACTCCCACTCCCACTCCCACTCCCACTCCCACTCCCACTCCCACTCCCACTCCCACTCCCACTCCCACTCCCCCACTCCCACTCCCACTCCCACTCCCACTCCACTCCCACTCCCACTCCCACTCCCACTCCACTCCACTCCCACTCCCACTCCCACTCCCACTCCCACTCCCACTCCCACTCCCACTCCCACTCCCACTCCACTCCACTCCACTCCCACTCCCACTACCACTCCCACTACCACTACCACTCCACTCCACTACCACTACCACTCACCACTACCACTACCACTACCACTACCACTACCACTACCACTACCACTACCACTACCACTACCACTACCACTACCACTACCACTACCACTAACCACTACCACTACCACTACCACTACCACTACCACTACCACTACCACTACCACTACCACTACCACTACACTACCACTACCACTACCACTACCACTACCACTACCACTACCACTACCACTACCACTACACTTACCACTACCACTACCACTACCACTACCACTACCACTACCACTACCACTACCACTACCACTACCACTACCACTACCACTACCACTACCACTACCACTACCACTACCACTACCACTACCACTACCACCACTACCACTACCACTACCACTACCACTACCACTACCACTACCACTACCACTACCACTACCACTACCACTACCACTACCACTACCACTACCACTACCACTACCACTACCACTACCACTACCACTACCACTACCACTACCACTACCACTACCACTACCACTACCACTACCACTACCACTACCACTACCACTACCACTACCACTACCACTACCACTACCACTACCACTACCACTACCACTACCACTACCACTACCACTACCACTACCACTACCACTACCACTACCACTACCACTACCACTACCACTACCACTACCACTACCACTACCACTACCACTACCACTACCACTACCACTACCACTACCACTACCACTACCACTACCACTACCACTACCACTACCACTACCACTACCACTACCACTACCACTACCACTACCACTACCACTACCACTACCACTACCACTACCACTACCACTACCACTACCACTACCACTACCACTACCACTACCACTACCACTACCACTACCACTACCACTACCACTACCACTACCACTACCACTACCACTACCACTACCACTACCACTACCACTACCACTACCACTACCACTACCACTACCACTACCACTACCACTACCACTACCACTACCACTACCACTACCACTACCACTACCACTACCACTACCACTACCACTACCACTACCACTACCACTACCACTACCACTACCACTACCACTACCACTACCACTACCACTACCACTACCACTACCACTACCACTACCACTACCACTACCACTACCACTACCACTACCACTACCACTACCACTACCACTACCACTACCACTACCACTACCACTACACTACCACTACCACTACCACTACCACTACCACTACCACTACCACTACCACTACCACTACCACTACCACTACCACTACCACTACCACTACCACTACCACTACCACTACCACTACCACTACCACTACCACTACCACTACCACTACCACTACCACTACCACTACCACTACCACTACCACTACCACTACCACTACCACTACCACTACCACTACCACTACCACTACCACTACCACTACCACTACCACTACCACTACCACTACCACTACCACTACCACTACCACTACCACTACCACTACCACTACCACTACCACTACCACTACCACTACCACTACCACTACCACTACCACTACCACTACCACTACCACTACCACTACCACTACCACTACCACTACCACTACCACTACCACTACCACTACCACTACCACTACCACTACCACTACCACTACCACTACCCACTACCACTACCACTACCACTACCACTACCACTACCACTACCACTACCACTACCACTACCACTACCACTACCACTACCACTACCACTACCACTACCACTACCACTACCACTACCACTACCACTACCACTACCACTACCACTACCACTACCACTACCACTACCACTACCACTACCACTACCACTACCACTACCACTACCACTACCACTACCACTACCACTACCACTACCACTACCACTACCACTGTTGGAGTCGAAATTCTAGAAAAAGTAAATGTAAAGCCGACACAATTTTTAATAGCGAAGGTACAATTTATTGAAATTCAAATTTGCGATAATAATAATAATTTTAACTATATAACTAAGACCTAAGGTCTTTTAAATGCAACCTGAATTGCACGGCACTAGTTAGAAAGAGTAGGAAGATAGGAAAGATTTGGCACAGTGGATTGAGATCAAGGTGTTTATTATCTCATTAAATCTCACGGGTGGCGTCCAGTTAAGCTGGGAGAATATAGAAAAGAATGCTGCCTAGAATGGGGCTCGAACCCATACCTCTAAGCTAGCAGTCAAGCACTACATCCACTGCACCATTGCCACCCGCAGCAATGCATACAATGCATTTTATTCTTCAAGTAAAATTACTACTTTTTAGCGCGCTTTAAAATTATTTTGTGTTGCTACCCAACTTATGATTTATCGACTGACATTGTTACGGCAATTTTCTTATGTTGAAGGCTAGGTATATAATAATTTCATGAAGATTTGTTTACATAGCTTCAGTTATAAAGCGGCTTAGCAAAATATATTAAACTTACAGGGTGATTCAATTCAAAGTTACAAAATGATTAGTTATGAAAATTAAATATTTACAAATAAAGAATAAATATTCACAAATGGAAAATTAAGTATTTATAATTTTGTTTATATGAACATATTGATATTTTGGAGATTATAAACGGCGATAACATTCTCCCCCTCGTAAGCAGCTACGTTGGAGTGAGCTAAAGTAAGCCTTTATCGACGTCTAGGACGGCAATCTTGCTTGTTGGTCGTTCTAGAATTCCCGTTTGAGTTCTCACCATGGACGGTAGTTACTACTATCGGACTTGACCGTCTTTCGCTGTTACTACGCTTTCAATGATGCCCTTTGGCCAGCTGTTTCGGGGTAGGTTTTCGTCCTCGATGGCAACCACGTCACCAGGGACTAAAGGAGGCTGTTTTTCAAACCACTTACCTCGTCGTGCAAGCATAGGTGTGTAGTCTTTTACCCATCTCTGCCAAAATCTAACAGCAAACACCTGGGTTTGATGCCAACGCTGTCGCAGGTCTATGTTGTCTTCGCAAATAGGCTTGTACCCAGTTGTTGAGCCCAGTAAAAGATGATTTGGGGTGATGGCTTGGTCGTCACAGGACTCAAGTGACACAAATGTGAGTGGACGGGAATTGATTAAGAATTCCACCTCCCATAGCGCGCATCTCAGTGTTTCATCGTTGAAGTTCATTGGAGCCATACTATACAGTATAGTCTTGATGGATCGGACAAGCCTTTCCCAGGCCCCTCCCATGTGGGGTGCTGCCGGTGGGTTGAACTTCCATCTTAGTCCATCGTATTTGGAAGCAACAGTTGAGTAGTTGATGTTGTTGTATTCATCGCATAAAATTTTTTCAGTGGCCTTGAAATTTGTGCCGTTATCGGTATAGATTTCTCGAGGCATTCCACGGCGTGATATGAAGTTTCGTATGCACATAATGCATGAGCTGGTGTCTAGGCTGCGTGCCACCTCTATGTGCACGGCACGAATGGTGAGGCACGTAAATATTACGCCCCATCTTTTCTCGCGTCTTCGCCCAATTATTGTAGAAAATAATCAATGCCAACAAATGTGAAAGGGCGCTCGAACACTGCTAACCTTGCAGCTGGTAGGGTGGCCATCTGTGGAACTGCAGGCCTAGCATAGTAATTTTTGCACCTTTGGCACTTCTTCCGCACGGATTTGTATACTACACGCAGTCGTGGAATGTAGAACATCCCTCTGATTTTATTAATGGTCGTTTCGTGTGATACGTGGTGGTGGTCCTCATGCCAGGAGCGAACAATCAGGAACGTCACGTGATGATTCTTTGGTAAGACGATAGCATCTGGTTGATTATTAAGATTTTCAGCTCTACTCCGTATCCGTAGAATCCCAGAACCATCTAGGTAAACGTTCAAAGATATTAGTTTTGAATTTCTGTTAATAGTCTTACCCCGTTCTAAGTTCGCTATGTCCTGGCTGAATACACTTATCTGTGCGCATTTGTAGAGTTGTATCTTAGCGTCTTGAAGCATTTCATAAGACACTTGGTTTGGAATAGGTTTATTTTGGACAACAGCTTTTACCTTTTCGATGTATAGCTTGAACATAGCCAACGCACGGTATAGTCGTCTCCAATCAGAAAAGTATTCCACGTTTATGCTTATTGAAACTGAATTTCGTACATTTGAAGATGTAGCGTGAAGCAAATGATGTCTAACTTCTGTTGTATCGGCGGGTCCAAGGTCATCACATGTTGGCCAATCTTCAACTCCATAGGCCAAAAACTTCGGTCCGGTGAACCACGATTCGCTATTTATCTGCGACGATACCTTTGTGGCCAGGTCAGCTGTGTTCAGTTTTGAGGGCACCCATTTCCACTCCTTGGCGTTCGAATGCTCCAGTATCTCGCCCACACGAAACATAACAAACTGTTGAAATTTCCTGGGGTCCATTCGCAGTCACTTCAAAACCGTTTTTGAGTCTGACCACCAAAATCTGGAAGTAATAGGTAGACGACGAACTGCTTGCACTTTAATAGACAGTCTTATGCCTAAAACAGCTGCTTGGAGCTCAAGTCTCGGAATTGAGACTGGTTTCAGCGGGGCGACTTTTGATTTTGAAGCTACTAGAGCAACGGAGACTTCGTTCCCACATTGCACTCGCAAGTAGCATACTGCTGCGTAAGCGTGTTCTCCAGCATCCACAAACGTATGTATTTGGACACTCTCGGAATTGACCAGTAGTCGACTGTAGCAGCGGGGAATTTCAATAGCTTTTATTGATGGTATCAAAGATTTCCATTGAAGCCACTTGGAGTACAGATCTTCAGAAAGCTCACCATCCCAATCAATACCGGAACGCCAGACTTCTTAGAGAAGGATTTTCAACCCAATGGTAAAGCAGGTGACGAAACCAAGAGGGTCAAATATGGACATGAGAAATTGCAAGGTCTCTCGTTTTGTCGGTCTTACATGCTCATCCAATACATCACGCTTCAGTTGAACGAATCTAAAAATATATTTAAAGACATCGTTATTAGGATCCCAGTACATACCAAGGACTTTCTCAGTAGACCCTAAAGTCTTATGAGCTTGTACAGGAGAGCCGTTGCTGGTAAGCTGATCAACTACCCAAGAAGAGTTGAACGCCCAGTTGCGGATATTGAAGCCAGCAGACAAGTGAATTGTCTTAACATCATTTGCCAAGCACAGGGCTTCCTCAGTGTCCACGCTATCGATGAAGTCATCTACGTAGTGGTAGCTTTTGATGGCTTCCACTGCTCGAGGGTGAAGTTGTTGAAACTGGTCGGCGTTTTTGTTGCGAATGTAATGCGCAATGCAGGGAGCACAATTCATCCCAAATGTTAAGGCACATAATGATAGTTTTCTATCATGATAGTTTTCTGTCATGATAGTTTTCTATCATGATAGTTTTCTATCATGACAGATTTCTATCATGACAGTTTTAAATCATGATAGTTTTCTATCATGATAGTTTTCTATCATGATAGATTTCTATCATGATAGTTTTCTATCATGATAGTTTTCTATTATAATAGTTTTTTATCATGACAATTTTCTATCGTGATATATTTCTATCATGATAGTTTTCTATCATGATAGTTTTCTATCATGATAGTTTTCTATCATGATAGATTTCTATCATGATAGTTTTCTATCATGATAGTTTTCTATCATGATAGTTTTCTATCATGACAATTTTCTTTCATGATATATTTCTATCATGATAGTTTTCTATCACGATAGTTTTCTATCATGATAGTTTTCTATCATGACAATTTTCTATCATGATATATTTCTATCATGATAGTTTTCTATCATGATAGTTTTCTATCATGACTATTTTCTATCATGATAGTTTTCTATCATGATAGTTTTCTATCATGATATAATTCTATCATGATAGCTTTCTATCATGATAGTTTTCTATCATGATAGTTTTCTATCATGATAGTTTTCTATCATGATAGTTTTCTATCATGATAGTTTTCTATCATGATAGTTTTCTATCATGACAATTTTCTATCATGATATATTTCTATCATGATATATTTCTATCATGATAGTTTTCTATCATGATAGTTTTCTATCATGATAGTTTTCTATCATGATAGTTTTCTATCATGATAGTTTTCTATCATGACAATTTTCTATCATGATATATTTCTATCATGATAGTTTTCTATCATGATAGTTTTCTATCATGACTATTTTCTATCATGATAGTTTTCTATCATGATAGTTTTCTATCATGATATAATTCTATCATGATAGCTTTCTATCATGATAGTTTTCTATCATGATAGTTTTCTATCATGATAGTTTTCTATCATGATAGTTTTCTATCATGATAGTTTTTTATCATGATAGTTTTCTATCATGATAGTTTTCTATCATGACAATTTTCTATCATGATATATTTCTCTCATGAAAGTTTTCTATCATGATAGTTTTCTATCATGATAGTTTTCTATCATGATAGTTTTCTATCATGACAATTTTCTATCATGATATAATTCTATCATGATAGTTTTCTATCATGATAGTTTTCTATTATAATAGTTTTCTATCATGACAATTTTCTATCGTGATATATTTCTATCATGATAATTTTCTATCATGATAGTTTTCTATCATGATAGTTTTCTATCATGATATATTTCTATCATGATAGTTTTCTATCACGATAGTTTTCTATCATGATAGTTTTCTATCATGACAATTTTCTATCATGATATATTTCTATCATGATAGTTTTCTATCATGATAGTTTTCAATCATGACTATTTTCTATCATGATAGTTTTCTATCATGATAGTTTTCTATCATGATATAATTCTATCATGATAGCTTCCTATCATGATAGTTTTCTATCATGATAGTTTTCTATCATGATAGTTTTCTATCATGATAGTTTTCTATCATGATAGTTTTCTATCATGACAATTTTCTATCATGATATATTTCTATCATGATATATTTCTATCATGATAGTTTTCTATCATGATAGTTTTCTATCATGATAGTTTTCTATCATGATACTTTTCTATCATGATAGTTTTCTATCATGATAGTTTTCTATCATGATAGTTTTCTATCATGACAATTTTCTATCATGATATAATTCTATCATGATAGTTTTCTATCATGATAGTTTTCTATCATGATAGTTTTCTATCATGACAATTTTCTATCATGATATATTTCTCTCATGAAAGTTTTCTATCATGATAGTTTTCTATCATGATAGTTTTCTATCATGATAGTTTTATATCATGATAGATTACTATCATGATATATTTCTATCATGATAGTTTTCTATCATGATAGTTTTCTATCATGATAGTTTTCAATCATGATAGATTTCTACCATGATAATTTTTTATCATGACAATTTTTTATCATGATATATTTCTATCATGATAGTTTTCTATCATGATAGTTTTCTATCATGATAGTTTTCTCTCATGACAATTTTCTATCATGATATATTTCTATCATGATAGTTTTCTATCATGATAGTTTTCTATCATAATAGTTTTCTATCATGATAGTTTTCTATCATGATAGTTTTCTATCATGATAGTTATCTATCATGATAGTTTTCTATCATGATAGTTTTCTATCATGATAGTTTTCTATCATGACAATTTTCTATCATGATATATTTCTCTCATGAAAGTTTTCTATCATGATAGTTTTCTATCATGATAGTTTTCTATCATGATAGTTTTCTATCATGACAATTTTCTATCATGATATATTTCTCTCATGAAAGTTTTCTATCATGATAGTTTTCTATCATGATAGTTTTCTATCATGACAATTTTCTACAATGACAATTTTCTATCATGATATATTTCTATCATGATAGTTTTCTATCATGATAGTTTTCTATCATGATAGTTTTCTATCATGACAATTTTCTATCATGATATAATTCTATCATGATAATTTTCTATCATGATAGTTTTCTATCATGACAATTTTCTATCATGATATATTTCTCTCTTGAAAGTTTTCTATCATGATAGTTTTCTATCATGATAGTTTTCTAACATGATAGTTTTCTATCATGATAGTTTTCTATCATGATAGTTTTCAATCATGATAGATTTCTACCATGATAATTTTCTATCATGACAATTTTTATCATGATATATTTCTATCATGATAGTTTTCTATCATGAAAGTTTTCTATCATGATAGTTTTCTCTCATGACAATTTTCTATCATGATATATTTCTATCATGATAGTTTTCTATCATGATAGTTTTCTATCATGATAGTTTTCTATCATGATAGATTTCTATCATGATAGTTTTCTATCATGATAGTTTTCTATCATGATAGTTTTCTATCATGAGAGTTTTCTATCATGATAGTTTTCTATCATGATAGATTTATATCATGATAGTTTTCTATCATGATAGTTTTCTATCATGATAGTTTTCTATCATAATAGTTTTCTATCATGATAGTTTTCTATCATGATAGTTTTCTATCATGATAGTTTTCTATCATGATAGATTTCTATCATGATAGTTTTCTATCATGATAGTTTTCTATCATGATAGTTTTCTATCATGAGAGTTTTCTATCATGATAGTTTTCTATCATGATAGATTTATATCATGATAGTTTTCTATCATGATAGTTTTCTATCATGATAGTTTTCTATCATAATAGTTTTCTATCATGATAGTTTTCTATCATGATAGTTTTCTATCATGATAGTTTTCTATCATGATAGTTTTCTATTATGACAAATTTCTATCATGATATATTTCTATTATGATAGTTTTCTGTCATGACAATTTTCTATCATATTATATTTCTATCATGATAGTTTTCTATCATGATAGTTTTCTATCATTATAGTTTTCTATCATGATAGTTTTCAATCATGATAGATTTCTACCATGATAATTTTCTATCATGACAATTTTTATCATGATATATTTCTATCATGATAGTTTTCTATCATGATAGTTTTCTATCATGATAGTTTTCTCTCATGACAATTTTCTATCATGATATATTTCTATCATGATAGTTTTCTATCATGATAGTTTTCTATCATGATAGTTTTCTATCATGATAGATTTCTATCATGATAGTTTTCTATCATGATAGTTTTCTATCATGATAGTTTTCTATCATGAGAGTTTTCTATCATGATAGATTACTATCATGATATATTTCTATCATGATAGTTTTCTATCATGATAGTTTTCTATCATGATAGTTTTCAATCATGATAGATTTCTACCATAATAATTTTCTATCATGACAATTTTTATCATGATATATTTCTATCATGATAGTTTTCTATCATGATAGTTTTCTATCATGATAGTTTTCTCTCATGACAATTTTCTATCATGATATATTTCTATCATGATAGTTTTCTATCATGATAGTTTTCTATCATGATAGTTTTCTATCATGATAGATTTCTATCATGATAGTTTTCTATCATGATAGTTTTCTATCATGATAGTTTTCTATCATGAGAGTTTTCTATCATGATAGTTTTCTATCATGATAGATTTATATCATGATAGTTTTCTATCATGATAGTTTTCTATCATGATAGTTTTCTATCATAATAGTTTTCTATCATGATAGTTTTCTATCATGATAGTTTTCTATCATGATAGTTTTTTATCATGATAGTTTTCTATTATGACAAATTTCTATCATGATATATTTCTATTATGATAGTTTTCTGTCATGACAATTTTCTATCATATTATATTTCCATCATGATAGTTTTCTATCATGATAGTTTTCTATCATTATAGTTTTCTATCATGATAGTTTTCTATCATGACAATTTTCTATCGTGATATATTTCTATCATGATAGATTTCTATCATGATAATTTTCTATCATGATAGTTTTCTATCATGACAATTTTTGATCATTATATCTTTCTATCATGATATACTTCTATCATGATAGTTTTCTATCATAATATATTTCTATCATGATAGTTTTCTATCATGATATATTTCTATCATGATAGTTTTCTATCATGATAGTTTTCTATCATGATAGTTTTCTATCATGATAGTTTTCTATCATGATAGTTTTCTATCATGATAGTTTTCTATCATGACAATTTTTATCATGATATCTTTCTATCATGATAGTTTTCTACCATGATAGTTTTCTATCCTGATAGTTTTCTATCATGATAGATTTCTATCATGATAATTTTCTATCATGACAATTTTCTATCATGATATATTTCTATCATGATAGTTTTCTATCATGATAGTTTTCTATCATGATAGTTTTCTATCATGACAATTTTCTATCCTGATATAATTCTATCATGATAGTTTTCTATCATGATAGTTTTCTATCATGATAGTTTTCTATCATGACAATTATCTATCATGATATATTTCTATCATGAAAGTTTTCTATCATGATAGTTTTCTATCATGATAGTTTTCTATCATGATAGTTTTCTATCATGATAGATTACTATCATGATATATTTCTATCATGATAGTTTTCTATCATGATAGTTTTCTATCATGATAGTTTTCAATCATGATAGATTTCTACCATGATAATTTTCTATCATGACAATTTTCTGTCATGATATATTTCTATCATGATAGTTTTCTATCATGATAGTTTTCTAATATGATAGTTTTCTCTCATGACAATTTTCTATCGTGATATATTTCTATCATGATAGTTTTCTATCATGATAGTTTTCTATCATGACAATTTTCTACAATGACAATTTTCTATCATGATATATTTCTATCATGATAGTTTTCTATCATGATAGTTTTCTATCATGATAGTTTTCTATCATGACAATTTTCTATCATGATATAATTCTATCATGATCATTTTCTATCATGATAGTTTTCTATCATGACAATTTTCTATCATGATATATTTCTCTCTTGAAAGTTTTCTATCATGATAGTTTTCTATCATGATAGTTTTCTAACATGATAGTTTTCTATCATGATAGTTTTCTATCATGATAGTTTTCAATCATGATAGATTTCTACCATGATAATTTTCTATCATGACAGTTTTTATCATGATATATTTCTATCATGATAGTTTTCTATCATGATAGTTTTCTATCATGATAGTTTTCTCTCAGGACAATTTTCTATCATGATATATTTCTATCATGATAGTTTTCTATCATGATAGTTTTCTATCATGATAGTTTTCTATCATGATAGATTTCTATCATGATAGTTTTCTATCATGATAGTTTTCTATCATGATAGTTTTCTATCATGAGAGTTTTCTATCATGATAGTTTTCTATCATGATAGATTTATATCATGATAGTTTTCTATCATGATAGTTTTCTATCATGATAGTTTTCTATCATAATAGTTTTCTATCATGATAGTTTTCTATCATGATAGTTTTCTATCATGATAGTTTTCTATCATGATAGATTTCTATCATGATAGTTTTCTATCATGATAGTTTTCTATCATGATAGTTTTCTATCATGAGAGTTTTCTATCATGATAGTTTTCTATCATGATAGATTAATATCATGATAGTTTTCTATCATGATAGTTTTCTATCATGATAGTTTTCCATCATAATAGTTTTCTATCATGATAGTTTTCTATCATGATAGTTTTCTATCATGATAGTTTTCTATCATGATAGTTTTCTATTATGACAAATTTCTATCATGATATATTTCTATTATGATAGTTTTCTGTCATGACAATTTTCTATCATATTATATTTCTATCATGATAGTTTTCTATCATGATAGTTTTCTATCATTATAGTTTTCTATCATGATAGTTTTCAATCATGATAGATTTCTACCATGATAATTTTCTATCGTGACAATTTTTATCATGATATATTTCTATCATGATAGTTTTCTATCATGATAGTTTTCTATCATGATAGTTTTCTCTCATGACAATTTTCTATCATGATATATTTCTATCATGATAGTTTTCTATCATGATAGTTTTCTATCATGAAAGTTTTCTATCATGATAGATTTCTATCATGATAGTTTTCCATCATGATAGTTTTCTATCATGATAGTTTTCTATCATGATAGTTTTCTATCATGATAGTTTTCTATCATGATAGATTTATATCATGATAGTTTTCTATCATGATAGTTTTCTATCATGATAGTTTTCAATCATGATAGATTTCTACCATGATAATTTTCTATCATGACAATTTTTATCATGATATATTTCTATCATGATAGTTTTCTATCATGATAGTTTTCTATCATGATAGTTTTCTCTCATGACAATTTTCTATCATGATATATTTCTATCATGATAGTTTTCTATCATGATAGTTTTCTATCATGATAGTTTTCTATCATGATAGATTTCTATCATGATAGTTTTCTATCATGATAGTTTTCTATCATGATAGTTTTCTATCATGAGAGTTTTCTATCATGATAGTTTTCTATCATGATAGATTTATATCATGATAGTTTTCTATCATGATAGTTTTCTATCATGATAGTTTTCTATCATAATAGTTTTCTATCATGATAGTTTTCTATCATGGTAGTTTTCTATCATGATAGTTTTCTATCATGATAGTTTTCTATTATGACAAATTTCTATCATGATATATTTCTATTATGATAGTTTTCTGTCATGACAATTTTCTATCATATTATATTTCTATCATGATAGTTTTCTATCATGATAGTTTTCTATCATTATAGTTTTCTATCATGATAGTTTTCTATCATGACAATTTTCTATCGTGATATATTTCTATCATGATAGATTTCTATCATGATAATTTTCTATCATGATAGTTTTCTATCATGACAATTTTTGATCATTATATCTTTCTATCATGATATATTTCTATCATGATAGTTTTCTATCATGATAGTTTTCTATCATGAGAGTTTTCTATCATGATAGTTTTCTATCATGATAGATTTATATCATGATAGTTTTCTATCATGATAGTTTTCTATCATGATAGATTTATATCATGATAGTTTTCTATCATGATAGTTTTCTATCATGATAGTTTTCTATCATGATAGTTTTCTATCATGATAGTTTTCTCTCATGACAATTTTCTATCATGATATATTTCTATCATGATAGTTTTCTACCATGATAGTTTTCTATCCTGATAGTTTTCTATCATGATAGATTTCTATCATGATAATTTTCTATCATGACAATTTTCTATCATGATATATTTCTATCATTATAGTTTTCTATCATGATAGTTTTCTATCATGATAGTTTTCTATCATGACAATTTTCTATCATGATATAATTCTATCATGATAGTTTTCTATCATGATAGTTTTCTATCATGATAGTTTTCTATCATGACAATTATCTATCATGATATATTTCTATCATGATAGTTTTCTATCATGAGAGTTTTCTATCATGATAGTTTTCTATCATGATAGTTTTCTATCATGATAGATTACTATCATGATATATTTCTATCATGATAGTTTTCTATCATGATAGTTTTCTATCATGATAGTTTTCAATCATGATAGATTTCTACCATGATAATTTTCTATCATGACAATTTTCTGTCATGATATATTTCTATCATGATAGTTTTCTATCATGATAGTTTTCTAATATGATAGTTTTCTCTCATGACAATTTTCTATCATGATATATTTCTATCATGATAGTTTTCTATCATGATAGTTTTCTATCATGATAGATTTCTATCATGATAGTTTTCTATCATGATAGTTTTCTATCATGATAGTTTTCTATCATGAAAGTTTTCTATCATGATAGTTTTCTATCATGATAGATTTCTATCATGATAGTTTTCTATCATAATAGTTTTCTATCATGGTAGTTTTCTATCATGATAGTTTTCTATCATGATAGTTTTCTATCATGATAGTTTTCTATTATGACAAATTTCTACCATGATATATTTCTATCATGATAGTTTTCTGTCATGACAATTTTCTATCATAATATATTTCTATCATGATAGTTTTCTATCATGAATGATTTCTATTATGATAGTTTTCTATCATGATAGTTTTCTATCATGATAGTTTTCTATCCTGATAGTTTTCTATCATGATAGATTTCTATCATGATAATTTTCTATCATGACAATTTTCTATCATGATATATTTCTATCATGATAGTTTTCTATCATGATAGTTTTCTATCATGATAGTTTTCTATCATGAGAGTTTTCTATCATGATAGTTTTCTATCATGATAGATTTCTATCATGTTAGTTTTCTATCATGATAGTTTTCTATCATGATAGTTTTCTATCATAATAGTTTTCTATCATGATAGTTTTCTATCATGATAGTTTTCTATCATGATAGTTTTCTATCATGATAGTTTTCTATTATGACAAATTTCTATCATGATATATTTCTATCATGATAGTTTTCTGTCATGACAATTTTCTATCATAATATATTTCTATCATGATAGTTTTCTATCATGATAGTTTTCTATCATGATAGTTTTCTATCATGACAATTTTCTATTATATATTTCTATCATGATAGTTTTCTATCATGATAGTTTTCTATCATGATAGTTTTCTATTATGACAATTTTCTATCATGATATATTGCTATCATGATAGTTTTCTATCATGATAGTTTTCTATCATGATAGTATTCTATCATGATAGTTTTCTATCTTGTTTTCTATCATGACAATTTTCTATCATTATATATTTCTATCATGATAGTTTTCTATCATGATAGTTTTCTATTATGACAAATTTCTATCATGATATATTTCTATCATGATAGTTTTCTGTCATGACAATTTTCTATCATAATATATTTCTATCATGATAGTTTTCTATCATGATAGTTTTCTATCATGATATTTTTCTATCATGATAGATTTCTATCATGATAGTTTTCTATCATGATAGTTTTCTATCATGACAATTTTCTATCATGATACATTTCTATCACGATAGTTTTCTATCATGAAAGTTTTCTATCATGATAGATTTCTATCATGATAGTTTTCTATCATGATAGTTTTCTATCATGATATTTTATAATCATGATAGTTTTCTATTATGACAATTTTCTATCATGATATATTGCTATCATGATAGTTTTCTATCATGATAGTTTTCTATCATGATAATTTTCTATCATGACAATTTTCTATCATGATATATATCTATCATGATAGTTTTCTATCATGATAGTTTTCTATCATGATAGTTTTCTATCATGATAGATTTCTATCATGATAGTTTTCTATCATGATAGTTTTCTATCATGATAGTTTTCTATCATAATAGATTTCTATCATGATAGTTTTCTATCATGATAGTTTTCTATCATGATAGTTTTCTATCATAATAGTTTTCTATCATGATAGTTTTCTATCATGATAGTTTTCTATCATGATAGTTTTCTATTATGACAAATTTCTATCATGATATATTTCTATAATGATAGTTTTCTGTCATGACAATTTTCTATCATAATATATTTCTATCATGATAGTTTTCTATCATGATAGTTTTCTATCATGATAGATTTTTATCATGATAGTTTTCTATCATGAATGATTTCTATCATGATAGTTTTCTATCATGATAGTTTTCTATCATGATAGTTTTCTATCATGATAGTTTTCTATCATGACAATTTTCTATCGTGATATATTTCTATCATGATAGATTTCTATCATGATTATTTTCTATCATGATAGTTTTCTATAGTGATAGTTTTCTTTCATGATAGTTTTCTATCATGATAGTTTTCTATCATGATAGTTTTTTCAATTTTTGATCATGATATATTTCTTTCATGATAGTTTTCTATCATGATAGTTTTCTATCATGATAGTTTTCTATCATGATAGTTTTCTATCATGATAGTTCTCTATCATGATAGTTTTCTATCATGACAATTTTCTATCATGATATATTTCTATCATGATAGTTTTCTATCATGATAGTTTTCTATCATAATAGATTTTTATGATGATAGTTTTCTATCATGGCAATTTTCTATCATGATATATTTCTATCATGATAGTTTTTTATCATGATAGATTTTCTATCATGATATATTTCTATCATGATAGTTTTCTATCATGATAGTTTTCTATCATAATAGATTTCTATGATGATAGTTTTCTATCATGACAATTTTCTATCATGATATATTTCTATCATGATAGTTTTCTATCATGATAGATATCTATCATGATAGTTTTCTATCATGTCAATTTTCTATCGTGATATATTTCTATCATGATAGTTTTCTATCATGATAGTTTTCTATCATGATAGTTTTCTATCATGGTATATTTCTATCATGATAGTTTTCTATCATGATAGTTTTCTATCATGATAGTATTCTATCATGACAATTTTCTATCATGATATATTTCTATTATGATAGTTTTCTATCATGATAGTTTTCTATCATGATAGTTTTCTATCCTGATAGTTTTCTATCATGATAGATTTCTATCATGATAATTTTCTATCATGATAGTTTTCTATCATGATAGTTTTCTATCATGATAGTTTTCTATCATTACAATTTTCTATCATGATATATTTCTATCATGATAGTTTTCTATCATGATAGTTTTCTATCATGATAGTTTTCTATCATGTAAGTTTTCTATCATGATAGTTTTCTATCATGATAGTTTTCTATTATGACAATTTTCTATCATGATATATTGCTATCATGATAGTATTCTATCATGATAGTTTTCTATCATGATAGTTTTCTATCATGATAGTTTTCTATCATGACAATTTTTGATCATGATATATTTCTTTCATGATAGTTTTCTATCATGATAGTTTTCTATCATGATAGTTTTCTATCATGACAATTTTCTATCATGATATATTTCTATCATGACAGTTTTCTATCATGATAGTTTTCTATCATGATAGTTTTCTATCATGATAGATTTCTGTCATGACAATTTTCTATCATAATATATTTCTACCATGATAGTTTTCTATCATGATAGTTTTCTATCATGATAGTTTTCTATCATGATAGTTTTCTATCATGATAGTTTTCTTTCATGATAGTTTTCTATCATGATAGTTTTTATCATGATAGTTTTCTATTATGACAATTTTCTATCATGATATATTGCTATCATGATAGTGTTCTATCATGATAGTTTTCTATCATGATAATTTCCTATCATGACAATTTTCTATCATGATATATTTCTATCATGATAGTTTTCTATCATGATAGTTTTCTATCATGATAGTTTTCTATCATGATAATTTTCTATCATGATAGTTTTCTATCAGGAGAGTTTTCTATCATGACAATTTTCTATCATGATATATTTCTATCATGATAGTTTTCTGTCATGACAATTTTCTATCATAATATATTTCTATTATGATAGTTTTCTATCATGATAGTTTTCTATCATGATAGTTTTCTATCATGATAGATTTCTATCATGATAGTTTTCTATCATGAATGATTTCTATCATTTCTATCATGATAGTTTTCTATCATGATAGTTTTCTATCATGATAGTTTTCTATCATGACAATTTTCTATTGTGATATATTTCTATCATGATAGATTTCTATCATGATAGTTTTCTAACATGATAGTTTTCTATCATGATAGGATTCTATCATAATAGTTTTCTATCATGAAAGATTTCTATCATGATAATTTTCTATCATGACAATTTTCTATCATGATATATATCTATCATGATAGTTTTCTATCATGATAGTTTTCTATCGTGACAATTTTCTATCATGATATATTTCTATCATGATAATTGTCTATCATGATAGTTTTCTATCATGATAGTTTTCTATCATGATAGTTTTCTATCATGATAGTTTTCTATCATGAAAGTTTTCTATCATGATAGTTTTCTATCATAATAGTTTTCTATCATGTTAATTTTCTATCATGATAGTTTTCTATCATGATAGTTTTCTATTATGATAGTCGTCTATCATGATAGATTTCTATCATGATAGTTTTCTATCATGATAGTTTTCTATCATGATAGTTTTCTATCATGATAGTTTTCTACATGATAGTTTTCTATCATGATAGTTTTCTATCATGATAGTTTTCTATCATGATAGTTTTCTATCATGATAGTTTTCTATCATGATAGTTTTCAATGAGGATAGTTTTCTATCATGATAGTTTTCTATCATGATAGTTTTCTATCATGATAGTTTTCTATCACGATAGATTTCTATCATGATAGTTTTCTATCGTGATAGTTTTCTATCATGATAGTTTTCTATCATGACAATTTTCTATCATGATATATTTCTATCATGATAATTGTCTATCATGATAGTTTTCTATCATGATAGTTTTCTATCATGATAGTTTTCTATCATGATAGTTTTCTATCATGACAATTTTCGATCATGATATATTTCTTTCATGATTGTTTTCCATCGTGATAGTTTTCTATCATCATGACAATTTTCTATCATGATATATTTCTATCATGATAGTTTTCTATCATGATAGATTTCTATCATGATAGATTTCTATCATGATAGTTTTCTATCATGATAGTTTTCTATCATGATTGTTTTCTATCATGATAGTTTTCTATCATGATAATTTTCTATCACGATAGATTTCTATCATGATAGTTTTCTATTATGACAAATTTCTATCATGATATATTTCTATCATGATAGTTTTCTATCATAACAATTTTATATCATGATATATTTCTATCATGATAGTTTTCTATCATGATAGTTTTCTATCATGATAGTTTTCTTTCATGATAGTTTTCTATCATGATAGTTTTCTATCATGATAGTTTTCTATCATAACAATTTTATATCATGATATATTTCTATTATGATAGTTTTCTATCATGATAGTTTTCTAACATGATAGTTTTTATTATCATGATAGTTTTCTATCATAACAATTTTATATCATGATATATTTCTATCATGATAGTTTTCTATCATGATAGTTTTCTATCATGATAGTTTTCTATCATGAAAGTTTTCTATCATGATAGTTTTCTATCATAATAGTTTTCTATCATGTTAATTTTCTATCATGATAGTTTTCTATTATGATAGTCTTCTATCATGATAGATTTCTATCATGATAGTTTTCTATCATGATAGTTTTCTATCATGATAGTTTTCTATCATGATAGTTTTCTATCATGATAGTTTTCTATCATGATAGTTTTCTATCATGATAGTTTTCAATCATGATAGTTTTCTATCATGATAGTTTTCTATCATGATAGTTTTCTATCATGATTGTTTTCTATCATGATAGTTTTCTATCATGATAATTTTCTATCACGATAGATTTCTATCATGATAGTTTTTAAAGTAGATAGTTTTAGATAGTTAATTTTCTATCATGATAGTTTTCTATCATGATAGTTTTCTATCATGATTGTTTTCTATCATGATAGTTTTCTATCATGATAATTTTCTATCACGATGGATTTCTATCATGATAGTTTTTATTATCATGATAGTTTTCTATCATAACAATTTTATATCATGATATATTTCTATCATGATAGTTTTCTATCATGATAGTTTTCTATCATGATAGTTTTTATTATCATGATAGTTTTCTATCATAACAATTTTATATCATGATATATTTCTATCATGATAGTTTTCTATCATGATAGTTTTCTATCATGATAGTTTTCTATCATGAAAGTTTTCTATCATGATAGTTTTCTATCATAATAGTTTTCTATCAGGATAGTTTTCTATCATGATAGTTTTCTATCATGATAGTTTTCTATCATGATAGTTTTCTATCACGATAGATTTCTATCATGATAGTTTTCTATCATGATAGTTTTCTATCATGATAGTTTTCTATCATGACAATTTTCTATCATGATATATTTCTATCATGATAATTGTCTATCATGATAGTTTTCTATCATGTTAGTTTTCTATCATGATAGTTTTCTATCATGATAGTTTTCTATCATGATAGTTTTCTATCATGACAATTTTCGATCATGATATATATCTTTCATGATTGTTTTCCATCGTGATAGTTTTCTATCATCATGAAAATTTTCTATCATGATATATTTCTATCATGATAGTTTTCTATCATGATAGATTTCTATCATGATAGATTTCTATCATGATAGTTTTCTATCATGATAGTTTTCTATCATGATTGTTTTCTATCATGATAGTTTTCTATCATGATAATTTTCTATCACGATAGATTTCTTTCATGATAGTTTTTATTATCATGATAGTTTTCTATCATAACAATTTTATATCATGATATATTTCTATTATGATAGTTTTCTATCATGATAGTTTTCTATCATGATAGTTTTCTATCATGAAAGTTTTCTATCATGATAGATTTCTATCATAATAGTTTTCTATCATGTTAATTTTCTATCATGATAGTTTTCTATCATGATAGTTTTCTATTATGATAGTTTTCTATCATGATAGATTGCTATCATGATAGTTTTCTATCATGATAGTTTTCTTTCATGATAGTTTTCTATCAGGATAGTTTTCTATCATGATAGTTTTCTATCATGATAGTTTTCTAACATGATAGTTTTCTATCAGAATTGTTTTCTATCATGATAATTTTCTATCATGATAGTTTTCTATCATGATAGTTTTCTATCACGATAGATTTCTATCATGATAGTTTTCTATCATGATAGTTTTCTATCATGATAGTTTTCTATCATGACAATTTTCTATCATGATATATTTCTATCATGATAATTTTCTATCATGATAGTTTTCTATCATGATAGTTTTCTATCATGATAGTTTTCTATCATGATAGTTTTCTATCATGATAGTTTTCTATCATGACAATTTTCGATCATGATATATTTCTTTCATGATTGTTTTCCATCGTGATAGTTTTCTATCATCATGACAATTTTCTATCATGATATATTTCTATCATGATAGTTTTCTATCATGATAGATTTCTATCATGATAGTTTTCTATCATGATAGTTTTCTATCATGATAGTTTTCTATCATGATAGTTTTCTATCAGGATAGTTTTCTATCATGATAGTTTTCTATCATGATAGTTTTCTATCATGATAGTTTTCTATCAGGATAGTTTTCTATCATGATAGTTTTCTATCATGATAGTTTTCTATCATGATAGTTTTCTATCATGATAGTTTTCTTTTATGACAAATTTCTATCATGATATATTTCTATCATGATAGTTTTCTATCATGAGAGTTTTCTATCATGATAGTTTTCTATCATGAGAGTTTTCTATCATGATAGTTTTCTATCATGATAGATTTCTATCATGTTAGTTTTCTATCATGATAGTTTTCTATCATGATAGTTTTCTATCATAATAGTTTTCTATCATGATAGTTTTCTATCATGATAGTTTTCTATCATGATAGTTTTCTATCATGATAGTTTTCTATTATGACAAATTTCTATCATGATATATTTCTATCATGATAGTTTTCTGTCATGACAATTTTCTATCATAATATATTTCTATCATGATAGTTTTCTCTCATGACAATTTTCTATCATGATAGTTTTCTATCATGATAGTTTTCTATCATGATAGTTTTCTATCATCATAGTTTTCTATCATGATAGATTTCTATCATGATAGTTTTCTATCATGATAGTTTTCTATCATGATAGTTTTCTATCATGAGAGTTTTCTATCATGATAGTTTTCTATCATGATAGATTTCTATCATGATAGTTTTCTATCATGATAGTTTTCTATCATGATAGTTTTCTATCATAATAGTTTTCTATCATGATAGTTTTCTATCATGATAGTTTTCTATCATGATAGTTTTCTATCATGATAGTTTTCTTTTATGTCAAATTTCTATCATGATATATTTCTATCATGATAGTTTTCTGTCATGACAATTTTCTATCATAATATATTTCTATCATGATAGTTTTCTATCATGATAGTTTTCTATCATGATAGTTTTCTATCAAGATAGATTTCTATCATGATAGTTTTCTATCATGAATGATTTCTATCATGATAGTTTTCTATCATGATAGTTTTCTATCATGATAGATTTCTATCATGATAGTTTTCTATCATGAGAGTTTTCTATCATGATAGTTTTTATCATGATAGTTTTCTATCATGATAGCTTTCTATCATGATAGTTTTCTATCATGACAATTTTTGATCATGATATATTTCTTTCATGATAGTTTTCTATCATAATAGTTTTCTATCATGATAGTTTTCTATCATGATAGTTCTCTATCATGATAGTTTTCTATCATGACAATTTTCTATCATGATATACTTCTATCATGATAGTTTTCTATCATGATAGTTTTCTATCATAATAGATTTCTATCATGATAGTTTTCTATCATGACAATTTTCTATCATGATATATTTCTATCATGATAGTTTTCTATCATGATAGATTTCTATCATGATAGTTTTCTATCATGTCAATTTTCTATCATGATATATTTCTTTCATGATAGTTTTCTATCATGATAGTTTTCTATCATGACAATATTCTATCATTATATATTTCTATCATGATAGTTTTCTATCATGATAGTTTTCTATTATGACAATTTTCTATCATGATATATTGCTATCATGATAGTTTTCTATCATGATAGTTTTCTATCATGATAGTTTTCTATCTAGTTTTCTATCATGACAATTTTCTATCATTATATATTTCTATCATGATAGTTTTCTATCATGATAGTTTTCTATCATGATAGTTTTCTATTATGACAATTTTCTATCATGATATACTTCTATCATGATAGTTTTCTATCATGATAGTTTTCTATCATGATAGATTTCTATCATGATAGTTTTCTATCATGATAGTTTTCTATCATGACAATTTTCTATCATGATACATTTCTATCACGATAGTTTTCTATCATGATAGTTTTCTTTCATGATAGATTTCTATCATGATAGTTTTCTATCATGATAGTTTTCTATCATGATAGTTTATAATCATGATAGTTTTCTATTATGACAATTTTCTATCATGATATATTGCTATCTTGATAGTTTTCTATCATGATAGTTTTCTATCATGATAATTTTCTATCATGACAATTTTCTATCATGATATATATCTATCATGATAGTTTTCTATCATGATAGTTTTCTATCATAATAGATTTCTATCATGATAGTTTATAATCATGATAGTTTTCTATTATGACAATTTTCTATCATGATATATTGCTATCTTGATAGTTTCCTATCATGATAGTTCTCTATCATGATAGTTTTCTATCATGACAATTTTCTATCATGATATACTTCTATCATGATAGTTTTCTATCATGATAGTTTTCTATCATAATAGATTTCTATCATGATAGTTTTCTATCATGACAATTTTCTATCATGATATATTTCTATCATGATAGTTTTCTATCATGATAGTTTTCTATCATGACAATATTCTATCATTATATATCTCTATCATGATAGTTTTCTATCATGATAGTTTTCTATCATGATAGTTTTCTATTATGACAATTTTCTATCATGATATATTGCTATCATGATAGTTTTCTATCATGATAGTTTTCTATCATGATAGTTTTCTATCTAGTTTTCTATCATGACAATTTTCTATCATTATATATTTCTATCATGATAGTTTTCTATCATGATAGTTTTCTATCATGATAGTTTTCTATTATGACAATTTTCTATCATGATATACTTCTATCATGATAGTTTTCTATCATGATAGTTTTCTATCATGATAGATTTCTATCATGATAGTTTTCTATCATGATAGTTTTCTATCATGACAATTTTCTATCATGATACATTTCTATCACGATAGTTTTCTATCATGATAGTTTTCTATCATGATAGATTTCTATCATGATAGTTTTCTATCATGATAGTTTTCTATCATGATAGTTTATAATCATGATAGTTTTCTATTATGACAATTTTCTATCATGATATATTGCTATCTTGATAGTTTTCTATCATGATAGTTTTCTATCATGATAATTTTCTATCATGACAATTTTCTATCATGATATATATCTATCATGATAGTTTTCTATCATGATAGTTTTCTATCATGATAGTTTTCTATCATGATAGATTTCTATCATGATTGTTTTCTATCATGATAGTTTTCTATCATGATAGTTTTCTATCATGATAGTTTTCTTTTATGACAAATTTCTATCATGATATATTTCTATCATGATAGTTTTCTATCATGAGAGTTTTCTATCATGATAGTTTTCTATCATGAGAGTTTTCTATCATGATAGTTTTCTATCATGATAGATTTCTATCATGTTAGTTTTCTATCATGATAGTTTTCTATCATGATAGTTTTCTATCATAATAGTTTTCTATCATGATAGTTTTCTATCATGATAGTTTTCTATCATGATAGTTTTCTATCATGATAGTTTTCTATTATGACAAATTTCTATCATGATATATTTCTATCATGATAGTTTTCTGTCATGACAATTTTCTATCATAATATATTTCTATCATGATAGTTTTCTCTCATGACAATTTTCTATCATGATAGTTTTCTATCATGATAGTTTTCTATCATGATAGTTTTCTATCATCATAGTTTTCTATCATGATAGATTTCTATCATGATAGTTTTCTATCATGATAGTTTTCTATCATGATAGTTTTCTATCATGATAGTTTTCTATCATGAGAGTTTTCTATCATGATAGTTTTCTATCATGATAGATTTCTATCATGATAGTTTTCTATCATGATAGTTTTCTATCATGATAGTTTTCTATCATAATAGTTTTCTATCATGATAGTTTTCTATCATGATAGTTTTCTATCATGATAGTTTTCTATCATGATAGTTTTCTATCATGATAGTTTTCTTTTATGTCAAATTTCTATCATGATATATTTCTATCATGATAGTTTTCTGTCATGACAATTTTCTATCATAATATATTTCTATCATGATAGTTTTCTATCATGATAGTTTTCTATCATGATAGTTTTCTATCAAGATAGATTTCTATCATGATAGTTTTCTATCATGAATGATTTCTATCATGATAGTTTTCTATCATGATAGTTTTCTATCATGATAGATTTCTATCATGATAGTTTTCTATCATGAGAGTTTTCTATCATGATAGTTTTTATCATGATAGTTTTCTATCATGATAGCTTTCTATCATGATAGTTTTCTATCATGACAATTTTTGATCATGATATATTTCTTTCATGATAGTTTTCTATCATAATAATTTTCTATCATGATAGTTTTCTATCATGATAGTTCTCTATCATGATAGTTTTCTATCATGACAATTTTCTATCATGATATACTTCTATCATAATAGTTTTCTATCATGATAGTTTTCTATCATAATAGATTTCTATCATGATAGTTTTCTATCATGACAATTTTCTATCATGATATATTTCTATCATGATAGTTTTCTATCATGATAGATTTCTATCATGATAGTTTTCTATCATGTCAATTTTCTATCATGATATATTTCTATCATGATAGTTTTCTATCATGATAGTTTTCTATCATGACAATATTCTATCATTATATATTTCTATCATGATAGTTTTCTATCATGATAGTTTTCTATCATGATAGTTTTCTATTATGACAATTTTCTATCATGATATATTGCTATCATGATAGTTTTCTATCATGATAGTTTTCTATCATGATAGTTTTCTATCTAGTTTTCTATCATGACAATTTTCTATCATTATATATTTCTATCATGATAGTTTTCTATCATGATAGTTTTCTATCATGATAGTTTTCTATTATGACAATTTTCTATCATGATATACTTCTATCATGATAGTTTTCTATCATGATAGTTTTCTATCATGATAGATTTCTATCATGATAGTTTTCTATCATGATAGTTTTTTATCATGACAATTTTCTATCATGATACATTTCTATCACGATAGTTTTCTATCATGATAGTTTTCTTTCATGATAGATTTCTATCATGATAGTTTTCTATCATGATAGTTTTCTATCATGATAGTTTATAATCATGATAGTTTTCTATTATGACAATTTTCTATCATGATATATTGCTATCTTGATAGTTTTCTATCATGATAGTTTTCTATCATGATAATTTTCTATCATGACAATTTTCTATCATGATATATATCTATCATGATAGTTTTCTATCATGATAGTTTTCTATCATAATAGATTTCTATCATGATAGTTTATAATCATGATAGTTTTCTATTATGACAATTTTCTATCATGATATATTGCTATCTTGATAGTTTCCTATCATGATAGTTCTCTATCATGATAGTTTTCTATCATGACAATTTTCTATCATGATATACTTCTATCATGATAGTTTTCTATCATGATAGTTTTCTATCATAATAGATTTCTATCATGATAGTTTTCTATCATGACAATTTTCTATCATGATATATTTCTATCATGATAGTTTTCTATCATGATAGATTTCTATCATGATAGTTTTCTATCATGTCAATTTTCTATCATGATATATTTCTATCATGATAGTTTTCTATCATGATAGTTTTCTATCATGACAATATTCTATCATTATATATCTCTATCATGATAGTTTTCTATCATGATAGTTTTCTATCATGATAGTTTTCTATTATGACAATTTTCTATCATGATATATTGCTATCATGATAGTTTTCTATCATGATAGTTTTCTATCATGATAGTTTTCTATCTAGTTTTCTATCATGACAATTTTCTATCATTATATATTTCTATCATGATAGTTTTCTATCATGATAGTTTTCTATCATGATAGTTTTCTATTATGACAATTTTCTATCATGATATACTTCTATCATGATAGTTTTCTATCATGATAGTTTTCTATCATGATAGATTTCTATCATGATAGTTTTCTATCATGATAGTTTTCTATCATGACAATTTTCTATCATGATACATTTCTATCACGATAGTTTTCTATCATGATAGTTTTCTATCATGATAGATTTCTATCATGATAGTTTTCTATCATGATAGTTTTCTATCATGATAGTTTATAATCATGATAGTTTTCTATTATGACAATTTTCTATCATGATATATTGCTATCTTGATAGTTTTCTATCATGATAGTTTTCTATCATGATAATTTTCTATCATGACAATTTTCTATCATGATATATATCTATCATGATAGTTTTCTATCATGATAGTTTTCTATCATGATAGTTTTCTATCATGATAGATTTCTATCATGATAGTTTTCTATCATGATAGTTTTCTATCATGATAGTTTTCTATCATGATAGATTTCTATCATGATAGTTTTCTATCATGATAGTTTTCTATCATGATAGTTTTCTATCATAATAGTTTTCTATCATGATAGTTTTCTATCATGATAGTTTTCTATCATGATAGTTTTCTATTATGACAAATTTCTATCATGATATATTTCTATAATGATAGTTTTCTGTCATGACAATTTTCTATCATAATATATTTCTATCATGATAGTTTTCTATCATGATAGTTTTCTATCATGATAGATCTTTATCATGATAGTTTTCTATCATGAATGATTACTATCATGATAGTTTTCTATCATGATAGTTTTCTATCATGAAAATTTTCTATCGTGATATATTTCTATCATGATAGATTTCTATCATGGAAATTTTCTATCATGATAGTTTTCTATAATGGTAGTTTTCTTTCATGATAGTTTTCTATCATGATAGTTTTCTATCATGATAGTTTTCTATCATGATAGTTTTCTATCATGACAATTTTTGATCATGATATATTTCTTTCATGATAGTTTTCTATCATGATAGTTTTCTATCATGATAGTTTTCTATCATGATAGTTTTCTATCATGATAGTTTTCTATCATGATAGTTCTCTATCATGATAGTTTTCTATCATGACAATTTTCTATCATGATATATTTCTATCATGATAGTTTTCTATCATGATAGTTTTCTATCATAATAGATTTCTATCATGATAGTTTTCTATCATGACAATTTTCTATCATGATTTATTTCTATCATAATAGTTTTCTATCATGATAGATTTCTATCATGATAGTTTTCTATCATGTCAATTTTCTATCGTGATATATTTCTATCATGATAGTTTTCTATCATGATAGTTTTCTATCATGATAGTTTTCTATCATGGTAGATTTCTATCATGATAGTTTTCTATCATGATAGTTTTCTATCATGATAGTTTTCTATCATGACAATTTTCTATCATGATATATTTCTATCATGATAGTTTTCTATCATGATAGTTTTCTATCATGATAGTTTTCTATCCTGATAGTTTTCTATCATGATAGATTTCTATCATGATAATTTTCTATCAAAATAGTTTTCTATCATGATAGTTTTCTATCATGATAGTTTTCTATCATGACAATTTTCTATCATGATATATTTCTATCATGATAGTTTTCTAACATGATAGTTTTCTATCATGATAGTTTTCTATCATGATAGTTTTCTATCATGACAATTTTCTATCGTGATATATTTCTATCATAATAGATTTCTATCCTGATAGTTTTCTAACATGATAGTTTTCTATCATGATAGTTTTCTATCATAATAGTTTTCTATCATGAAAGATTTCTATCATGATAATTTTCTATCATGACAATTTTCTTTCATGATATATTTCTATCATGATAGTTTTCTATCAAGATAGTTTTCTATCATGATAGTTTTCTATCATGAAAGTTTTCTATCATGACATGATCATGACAATTTTCTATCATGATATTTTTCTATCATGATAGTTTTTATTATCATGATAAATTTCTATCATAACAATTTTATATCATGATATATTTCTATCATGATAGTTTTCTATCATGATAGTTTTCTATCATGATAGTTTTCTAACATGATAGTTTTCTATCATGATAGTTTTCTATCATAATAGTTTTCTATCTTGAAAGATTTCTTTCATGATAATTTTCTATCATGACAATTTTCTATCATGATATATTTCTATCATGATAGTTTTCTGTCATGACAATTTTCTATCATAATATATTTCTATTATGATAGTTTTCTATCATGATAGTTTTCTATCATGATAGATTTCTATCATGATAGTTTTCTATCATGAATGATTTCTATCATTTCTATCATGATAGTTTTCTATCATGATAGTTTTCTATCATGATAGTTTTCTATCGTGACAATTTTCTATCATGATATATTTCTTTCATGACAGTTTCTATCATGATAGTTTTCTATCATGACAATTTTCTATCATGATATTTTTCTATCATGATAGTTTTTATTATCATGATAAATTTCTATCATAACAATTTTATATCATGATATATTTCTATCATGATAGTTTTCTATCATGATAGTTTTCTATCATGATAGTTTTCTATCATGAAAGTTTTCTATCATGATAGTTTTCTATCATAATAGTTTTCTATCATGTTAATTTTCTATCATGATAGTTTTCTATCATGATCGTTTTCTATTATGATAGTCTTCTATCATGATAGATTTCTATCATGATAGTTTTCTATCATGATAGTTTTCTATCATGATAGTTTTCTATCAGGATAGTTTTCTATCATGATAGTTTTCTATCATGATAGTTTTCTTTCATGATAGTTTTCTATCATGATAGTTTTCTATCAGGATAGTTTTCTATCATGATAGTTTTCTATCATGATAGTTTTCTATCATGATAGTTTTCTATCACGATAGATTTCTATCATGATAGTTTTCTCTCATGATAGTTTTCTATCATGATAGTTTTCTATCATGATAGTTTTCTATCATGACAATTTTCTATCATGATATATTTCTATCATGATAATTGTCTATCATGATAGTTTTCTATCATGATATTTTTCTATCATGATAGTTTTCTATCATGATAGTTTTCTATCATGATAGTTTTCTATCATGACAATTTTCGATCATGATATATTTTTTTCATGATTGTTTTCCATCCTGATAGTTTTCTATCATCATGACAATTTTCTATCATGATATATTTCTATCATGATAGTTTTCTATCATGATAGATTTCTATCATGATAGATTTCTATCATGATAGTTTTCTATCATGATAGTTTTCTATCATGTTTGTTTTCTATCATGATAGTTTTCTATCATGATAATTTTCTATCACGATAGATTTCTATCATGATAGTTTTTATTATCATGATAGTTTTCTATCATAACAATTTTATATCATGATATATTTCTATTATGATAGTTTTCTTTCATGATAGTTTTCTATCATGATAGTTTTCTATCATGAAAGTTTTCTATCATGATAGATTTCTATCATAATAGTTTTCTATCATGTTAATTTTCTATCATGATAGTTTTCTATCATGATAGTTTTCTATCATGATAGTTTTCTATAAGGATAGTTTTCTATCATGATAGTTTTCTATCATGATAGTTTTCTATCATGATAGTTTTCTATCACGATAGATTTCTATCATGATAGTTTTCTATCATGATAGTTTTCTATCATGATAATTTTCTATCATGACAATTTTCTATCATGATATATTTCTATCATGATAATTTTCTATCATGATAGTTTTCTATCATGATAGTTTTCTATCATGATAGTTTTCTATCATGATAGTTTTCTATCATGATAGTTTTCTATCATGACAATTTTCGATCATGATATATTTCTTTCATGATTGTTTTCCATCGTGATAGTTTTCTATCAACATGAAAATTTTCTATCATGATATATTTCTATCATGATAGTTTTCTATCATGATTGATTTCTATCATGATAGTTTTCTATCATGATAGTTTTCTATCATGATAGTTTTCTATCAGGATAGTTTTCTATCATGATAGTTTTCTATCATGATAGTTTTCTATCATGATAGTTTTCTATCAGGATAGTTTTCTATCATGATAGTTTTCTATCATGATAGTTTTCTATCACGATAGATTTCTATCATGATAGTTTTCTATCATGATAGTTTTCTATCATGATAGTTTTCTATCATGATAGTTTTCTATCATGACAATTTTCTATCATGATATATTTCTATCATAATAGTTTTCTATCATGAAAGATTTCTAACATGATAATTTTCTATCATGATAGTTTTCTATCATGATAGTTTTCTATCAGGATAGTTTTCTATCATGATAGTTTTCTAACATGATAGTTTTCTATCATGATAGTTTTCTATCATAATAGTTTTCTATCTTGAAAGATTTCTATCATGATAATTTTCTATCATGACAATTTTCTATCATGATATATTTCTATCATGATAGTTTTCTGTCATGACAATTTTCTATCATAATATATTTCTATTATGATAGTTTTCTATCATGATAGTTTTCTATCATGATAGTTTTCTATCATGATAGTTTTCTATCACGATAGATTTCTATCATGATAGTTTTCTATCATGATAGTTTTCTATCATGATAATTTTCTATCATGACAATTTTCTATCATGATATATTTCTATCATGATAATTTTCTATCATGATAGTTTTCTATCATGATAGTTTTCTATCATGATAGTTTTCTATCATGATAGTTTTCTATCATGATAGTTTTCTATCATGACAATTTTCGATCATGATATATTTCTTTCATGATTGTTTTCCATCGTGATAGTTTTCTATCAACATGAAAATTTTCTATCATGATATATTTCTATCATGATAGTTTTCTATCATGATTGATTTCTATCATGATAGTTTTCTATCATGATAGTTTTCTATCATGATAGTTTTCTATCAGGATAGTTTTCTATCATGATAGTTTTCTATCATGATAGTTTTCTATCAGGATAGTTTTCTATCATGATAGTTTTCTATCATGATAGTTTTCTATCACGATAGATTTCTATCATGATAGTTTTCTATCATGATAGTTTTCTATCATGATAGTTTTCTATCATGATAGTTTTCTATCATGACAATTTTCTATCATGATATATTTCTATCATAATAGTTTTCTATCATGAAAGATTTCTAACATGATAATTTTCTATCATGATAGTTTTCTATCATGATAGTTTTCTATCAGGATAGTTTTCTATCATGATAGTTTTCTATCATGATAGTTTTCTATCATGATAGATTTCTATCATGATAGTTTTCTATCATGATAATTTTCTATCATGATAGTTTATAATCATGATAGTTTTCTATTATGACAATTTTCTATCATGATATATTGCTATCATGATAGTTTTCTATCATGATAGTTTTCTATCATGATAGTTTTCGATCATGATAGTTTTCTATCTAGTTTTCTATCATGACAATTTTCTATCATTATATATTTCTATCATGATAGTTTTCTATCATGATAGTTTTCTATCATGATAGATTTCTGTCATGACAATTTTCTATCATAATATATTTCTACCATGATAGTTTTCTATCATGATAGTTTTCTATCATGATAGTTTTCTATCATGTTAGTTTTTTATCATGATAGTTTTCTATCATGACATTTTTCTATCATGATAGCTTTCTATCATGACAGTTTTTTATCGTGATAGTTTTCTATCAAGGTAGATTTCTATTATAATAGTTTTCTATCGTGATAGTTTTCTATCATGTTAGTTTTTTATCATGATAGTTTTCTATCATGACATTTTTCTATCGTGATAGTTTTCTATTATGATAGATTTCTATCATGATAGTTTTCTTTCATGATAGTTTTCTATCATGATAGATTTCTATCATGATACTTTTCTATCATGACAATTTTCTATCATGATAGTTTGCTATCATGATAGTGTTGTGACCCGTGAGTCCCAACCAAGCTAAACCTCATATAAAAACCTCTTTCCTACACTACATGACATATAATCCATAGGCGCATGATAGTTTTCTATCATGACAATTTTCTATCATAATATATTTCTATCATGATAGTTTTCTATCATGATAGTTTTCTATCATAATAGATTTCTATCATGATAGTTTTCTATCATGACAATTTTCTATCATGATCTATTTCTATCATAATAGTTTTCTATCATGATAGATTTCTATCATGATAGTTTTCTATCATGTCAATTTTCTATCGTGATATATTTCTATCATGATAGTTTTCTATCATGATAGTTTTCTATCATGATAGTTTTCTATCATGGTAGATTTCTATCATGATAGTTTTCTATCATGATAGTTTTCTATCATGATAGTTTTCTATCATGACAATTTTCTATCATGATATATTTCTATCATGATAGTTTTCTATCATGATAGTTTTCTATCATGATAGTTTTCTATCCTGATAGTTTTCTATCATGATAGATTTCTATCATGATAATTTTCTATCAAAATAGTTTTTTATCATGATAGTTTTCTATCATGATAGTTTTCTATCATGACAATTTTCTATCATGATATATTTCTATCATGATAGTTTTCTAACATGATAGTTTTCTATCATGATAGTTTTCTATCATGATAGTTTTCTATCATGACAATTTTCTATCGTGATATATTTCTATCATAATAGATTTCTATCATGATAGTTTTCTAACATGATAGTTTTCTATCATGATAGTTTTCTATCATAATAGTTTTCTATCATGAAAGATTTCTATCATGATAATTTTCTATCATGACAATTTTCTTTCATGATATATTTCTATCATGATAGTTTTCTATCAAGATAGTTTTCTATCATGATAGTTTTCTATCATGAAAGTTTTCTATCATGACATGATCATGACAATTTTCTATCATGATATTTTTCTATCATGATAGTTTTTATTATCATGATAAATTTCTATCATAACAATTTTATATCATGATATATTTCTATCATGATAGTTTTCTATCATGATAGTTTTCTATCATGATAGTTTTCTAACATGATAGTTTTCTATCATGATAGTTTTCTATCATAATAGTTTTCTATCTTGAAAGATTTCTATCATGATAATTTTCTATCATGACAATTTTCTATCATGATATATTTCTATCATGATAGTTTTCTGTCATGACAATTTTCTATCATAATATATTTCTATTATGATAGTTTTCTATCATGATAGTTTTCTATAATGATAGTTTTCTATCATGATAGATTTCTATCATGATAGTTTTCTATCATGAATGATTTCTATCATTTCTATCATGATAGTTTTCTATCATGATAGTTTTCTATCATGATAGTTTTCTATCGTGACAATTTTCTATCATGATATATTTCTTTCATGACAGTTTCTATCATGATAGTTTTCTATCATGACAATTTTCTATCATGATATTTTTCTATCATGATAGTTTTTATTATCATGATAAATTTCTATCATAACAATTTTATATCATGATATATTTCTATCATGATAGTTTTCTATCATGATAGTTTTCTATCATGATAGTTTTCTATCATGAAAGTTTTCTATCATGATAGTTTTCTATCATAATAGTTTTCTATCATGTTAATTTTCTATCATGATAGTTTTCTATCATGATAGTTTTCTATTATGATAGTCTTCTATCATGATAGATTTCTATCATGATAGTTTTCTATCATGATAGTTTTCTATCATTATAGTTTTCTATCAGGATAGTTTTCTATCATGATAGTTTTCTATCATGATAGTTTTCTTTCATGATAGTTTTCAATCATGATAGTTTTCTATCAGGATAGTTTTCTATCATGATAGTTTTCTATCATGATAGTTTTCTATCATGATAGTTTTCTATCACGATAGATTTCTATCATGATAGTTTTCTCTCATGATAGTTTTCTATCATGATAGTTTTCTATCATGATAGTTTTCTATCATGACAATTTTCTATCATGATATATTTCTATCATGATAATTGTCTATCATGATAGTTTTCTATCATGATATTTTTCTATCATGATAGTTTTCTATCATGATAGTTTTCTATCATGATAGTTTTCTATCATGACAATTTTCGATCATGATATATTTTTTTCATGATTGTTTTCCATCGTGATAGTTTTCTATCATCATGACAATTTTCTATCATGATATATTTCTATCATGATAGTTTTCTATCATGATAGATTTCTATCATGATAGATTTCTATCATGATAGTTTTCTATCATGATAGTTTTCTATCATGTTTGTTTTCTATCATGATAGTTTTCTATCATGATAATTTTCTATCACGATAGATTTCTATCATGATAGTTTTTATTATCATGATAGTTTTCTATCATAACAATTTTATATCATGATATATTTCTATTATGATAGTTTTCTTTCATGATAGTTTTCTATCATGATAGTTTTCTATCATGAAAGTTTTCTATCATGATAGATTTCTATCATAATAGTTTTCTATCATGTTAATTTTCTATCATGATAGTTTTCTATCATGATAGTTTTCTATCATGATAGTTTTCTATCATGATAGTTTTCTATAAGGATAGTTTTCTATCATGATAGTTTTCTATCATGATAGTTTTCTATCATGATAGTTTTCTATCACGATAGATTTCTATCATGATAGTTTTCTATCATGATAGTTTTCTATCATGATAATTTTCTATCATGACAATTTTCTATCATGATATATTTCTATCATGATAATTTTCTATCATGATAGTTTTCTATCATGATAGTTTTCTATCATGATAGTTTTCTATCATGATAGTTTTCTATCATGATAGTTTTCTATCATGACAATTTTCGATCATGATATATTTCTTTCATGATTGTTTTCCATCGTGATAGTTTTCTATCAACATGAAAATTTTCTATCATGATATATTTCTATCATGATAGTTTTCTATCATGATTGATTTCTATCATGATAGTTTTCTATCATGATAGTTTTCTATCATGATAGTTTTCTATCAGGATAGTTTTCTATCATGATAGTTTTCTATCATGATAGTTTTCTATCATGATAGTTTTCTATCAGGATAGTTTTCTATCATGATAGTTTTCTATCATGATAGTTTTCTATCACGATAGATTTCTATCATGATAGTTTTCTATCATGATAGTTTTCTATCATGATAGTTTTCTATCATGATAGTTTTCTATCATGACAATTTTCTATCATGATATATTTCTATCATAATAGTTTTCTATCATGAAAGATTTCTAACATGATAATTTTCTATCATGATAGTTTTCTATCATGATAGTTTTCTATCAGGATAGTTTTCTATCATGATAGTTTTCTATCATGATAGTTTTCTATCATGATAGATTTCTATCATGATAGTTTTCTATCATGATAATTTTCTATCATGATAGTTTATAATCATGATAGTTTTCTATTATGACAATTTTCTATCATGATATATTGCTATCATGATAGTTTTCTATCATGATAGTTTTCTATCATGATAGTTTTCGATCATGATAGTTTTCTATCTAGTTTTCTATCATGACAATTTTCTATCATTATATATTTCTATCATGATAGTTTTCTATCATGATAGTTTTCTATCATGATAGATTTCTGTCATGACAATTTTCTATCATAATATATTTCTACCATGATAGTTTTCTATCATGATAGTTTTCTATCATGATAGTTTTCTATCATGTTAGTTTTTTATCATGATAGTTTTCTATCATGACATTTTTCTATCATGATAGCTTTCTATCATGACAGTTTTTTATCGTGATAGTTTTCTATCAAGGTAGATTTCTATTATAATAGTTTTCTATCGTGATAGTTTTCTATCATGTTAGTTTTTTATCATGATAGTTTTCTATCATGACATTTTTCTATCGTGATAGTTTTCTATTATGATAGATTTCTATCATGATAGTTTTCTTTCATGATAGTTTTCTATCATGATAGATTTCTATCATGATACTTTTCTATCATGACAATTTTCTATCATGATAGTTTGCTATCATGATAGTGTTGTGACCCGTGAGTCCCAACCAAGCTAAACCTCATATAAAAACCTCTTTCCTACACTACATGACATATAATCCATAGGCGCATGAAACCACCCCGAAACCAATAACCTTGACCATGAATAATTATCCACACTCGTCATAATTTACACAAAACAAATACTCTGTTCTAATTATAGAATATTTGGCTGTCCACATAAAATTAACAAAACAATGCACCTCTACATGTGCATTGTGTAACATGACACCTTCCAATTGCAAACTGCGATCGACTATGACACACACCGAAGCACTTCAGTGGGTCACCATACGATTGGCAGAATTAAAGCATTGGATTTCATTTGTCATGACCCATATTTTATGTTGCTATGACGAGTGGAATATGGGATCATTGTATATAAATTCTATTGACACCTGGTAAGTTGCTTTCCACACCACCTGCATTTCAGCACATGAACCCTATCTGGGGGATAAAATTTTTTCCAATTTGACGTTCAATGTATTTCCCATAAGAGAAAAGCAAAAGAGAGTCATATTCATGTTACTTTTTCTAATAACTTTTAAATGAACGGATACAACTTTTATGATTGCAACAGAATAACAAAACATGTAAGTTTACAAATCTAGCAAAAAATAAATCAAAACTGACGCCTCAAGTGCTTTAAATTTAAGATGAAAAATGTAAACAAACTACCTCTACAACGAGAAACAACAACACCAATACTCGTTTGAGAAAAAAGCAACACAGGGACGTAGGCGAGTTTTAGTTTTGTTTTCTTTAATTATGTTTGTATTGAAAATGAAGATTTTCAAATACATGTCAACCTTTTTGTTCGGAATGAAAATTTCTTGCATATGTATATATTTACCAATTTAATTACAAAAAAAAAACTTTTTCAAGTATTTTTACCTACGTACTGAATTTTTTTGTTTGGAAGTAAATGTAAATATTTTAAATGCTTCTTCCGTATACCGAATTTACACGACTGGTGAAAAGCTGCCAGTATAATGGCAAAAATAATTAATTTGTCCATTCTTCTGTTATTCTTTTGGTCATTATATTGCCAGTTCTCCAATCGTATAAATGCGGCATTAACAAAAGACGCAGGCACGATTGAAGTGTTATTATTTCCTGATATTTTTGGAGGGTACATATTTTGAAAATAAGAATTGTTAAAAATTAAACACAAAATTTTATTTATTTAATTAAGGGTGTTATTGACACCATGAGCTTCACTAGTTTCTAAACACAAACTATATTTTATTGATAGTCACAAATAGTATACAAATATTTGTACTCCTTTTTTCTCAAGAATACAAATACACAAACCCAATACATATGTAAATAGATAGAAATACTTTATACCTACATCTTCATAAAAACATTACTGCAAAGTTTCGATGACGTAAGCTTTTACTTATTAGAAAACAGTAGTAAAATATATAATATAAAAATCTTCATAATTGACTCTTGTCTATCAAACCCCTTCCCTGACTACGCACATGACACCAATTTTGCTTACGACATGAATCCATTTTGGAAAGCAACAACAACAATACAGGTTTGTTTACATTTTTCATCTGAAAAATATAGGAAATTACACATAAGTTTTGATACATATGCTTCTTGATTAACTAACTCACATAAATTCTTTTTCTATTGCAACTATAAAATAAATACGTGTTCATAGAAAATTAATTAGCAAAAGCAATGTTTTTCAGACCTTTTTTTGGTTTTCTCTTATGGGAAATACATTGAATGTCAAAATGAAAAAAAATGTATCCCCCTCATTGGGTTCACGCGGTGACTGCTAGGTGCCGTGACTCCATTCGCCAATAGTATTCTCATGAAGAAAAAAAGCTCGTGGCCATCTATGCGTCCAAATGTAATACTAATTTTTGTTAGGGGATCTCGGTAAGGCGATCACAGCGAACCTATCGACCAAATGTCTACCTACAAAATCGTGTTTCATGAGAATACTATTGGCGAATGGAGTCACGGCACCTAGCAGTCAGCACGTGAACCCTATGTGGGGGATACATTTTTTTTCATTTTGACATTCAATGTATTTCCCATAAGAGATAACCAAAAAAAGGTCTTAAAAACATTACTTTTGCTAATTAATTTTCTATGAACACGTATTTATTTTATAGTTGCAATAGAAAAAGAATTTATGTGAGTTAGTTGATCAAGAAGAATATGTATCAAAACTTGTGTATAACTTCCTATATTTTGCAGATGAAAAATGTAAACAAACCTGTATTGTTGTTGTTGCTTTCCAAAATGGATTCATTTCGTAAGCAAAATTGGTGTCACGTGCGTAGTCAGGGAAGGGGTTTGATAGACAAGAGTCAATTATGAAGATTTTTATATTATATATTTTACTACTGTTTTCTAATAAGTAAAAGCTTACGTCACCGAAACTTTGCAGTAATGTTTTTATGAAGATGTAGGTATAAAGTATTTCTATATATTTATGTATTGCGTTTGTGAATTTGTATTCTTGAGAAAAAAGGAGTACAAATATTTGTACACTGTTTGTGCAACAGGTCAATACAATATATTTGGTGTTTAGAAACTAGCGAAGCTCATGGGGTCAATAACACCCTTTACTGAATAAATAAAATTTTGCGTTTAATTGTTTACAATTCTTATTTTCAAAATATGTACCCTCCAAAAACATCAGGAAATAATAACACTTCAATCGTGCCTGCGTCTTTTGTTAATGCCGCATTTACACGATTGGAGAACTGGCAATATAATGACCAAAACAATAACTGAAGAATGGAAAAATTCATTATTTTTGTCATTATACCGGCAGCTTTTCACCAGTCGTGTAAATTCGGTATAACGAAGAAGCATTTAAAATATTTACATACTTCCAAACCAAAAAATTCTGTACGTAGGTAAAAATTCTTAAACATTTTTTTTTTTTGTAATTAAATTGGTAAATATATATGCAAGAAATTTTCAATTCAAACAAAAACATTACATGCATTTGAAAATCTTCATTTTCAATACAAACGTAATTAACAAAGAAAAAAAAAAGACTGTTCATGTTTTAAATAATCTTGGCTACGTCTCTGCGCTGCTTTTTTCTCAAACGAGTATTGGTGCTGTTGTTTCTCGTTGTAGAGGTAGTTTGTTTACATTTTTCATCTTAAATTTAAAGCATTTGAGGCGTCAGTTTTGATTTATTTTTTGCTAGATTTGTAAACTAACATGTTTTGTTATTCTATTGCAATCATAAAAGTTGAATCAGTTTATATAAAAGTTATTAGAAAATGTAACATGAATATGACTCTATTTTGCTTTTCTCTTATGGGAAATACATTGAACGTCAAATTGGAAAAAATTTTATCCCCCAGATAGGGTTCATGTGCTGAAATGCAGGTGGTGTGGAAAGCAACTTACCAGGTGTCAATAGATTGGATATACAATGATGGGATACAAATATTATAAAATTATGATCATGGTGTGTGGCTCTGGTAAGCAAAACGCATTGTTTAGTGACATAGTTCTTACTATGTCAAATAACATATGGATTTTAGGGCATGTACTTACTAGGATTGGATAGATAAAATAAAAAAGAACCAAATGTGAGGAAGGGCAGAGTTGAGAATAGAATACAAACAGCTAAGGTCGCAGCCAAGCATAGAGACAGCGGGCCTTTTCTGAAAAGATACATATAAATAAAAACGAATTAAAGAAAAAACTAAAATCTTTATTCTTTTATTTTCAACTCTCCGTCATCTGCTCTTCCCTTACTACAAGGAAGCACGGCAGAAACGCAACATTGGTGGCAGCGGTGGGATCTATCCAATTAAAAATCCCTCTACCAAAAACAAGAGCTATCTGACTCTTGAGGCGTCTCTGGGGCTATACACCAGAGAAAAAAAAAAAAAATTTTACAAAAAAAAGGAGTGAAAAAACAGGTGAAAAATATCGAAAAAAACACACATATCAAAAAAAAGGGCAGTGAAAAAAGAAGTGAATAATAGTGAGGAAAAAAAGATATATACCTAGTGAAAAAACTTGTTGAAGACCAGGCTTTAATAATCACCTTTAGGGCATGAAGCTTGCCTGGCAGTACCTACACGAAGATCAACAACCTCAACAACACCAACAACATCAACAACAAAAAGCAGCTATTATAATAAGTAAGAATTTTTTTATAAATATATATTATACACGAAAAAACAAAAACACTTCCTCTTGTAAAATTTTCATTGAGATCCTTCAAGTTAAAAATTCCTCGTTTTTTTTTGCATAGTCTTAGTTCAACTTTCTTTTTCTCTCTCTCGAAAAATCAAAACATGTTCAAAATTACTACCCGAAATCAAAAAAATTAATCTAGTCTTTTCGAATATCTATACCTTTTCATTCACTTCCCGAAATGACGGAGTATAAAATGTGTCTTAAAGAAGTATTAAGCATTGTACCGACATTCAATGGGAAATCGGAAATACCTTCCAAATTCCTTGCATGCAGTGACATTCTGTTTAAATCGGTAAAAGCGGATGAGCACAAAGTATTCCTTAGCATAGTGAAAACTAGGCTTGAAGGACTAGCGTTTGAGCTCATCAAATTCCGTAGCAAAGTGGGAGGGATCTTTGTTTATTATTAAAAAAGGAATATTCCCTAGTTAAGAATCGATCCTCAGCCCAAAATGAGTTGATTTCAGCTCGGCAACGAGATAAAGAGACTCTTAAGGAATTCGGTGACCGTGTGGGTCAACTATTAAACGCGTTAAACTCTGCAACCTATACCAGCTCCACAGAAGAGACAGTAAGAAATTTTCTTTTTAAAGAAAATGATAAACTCGCCATTCAAACTTTTGAGGATGGCATCCGAAACCAAAACCTGAGGTTTATGGTTCAGGCGCACGGGGTAACCGATTTGAAAAAAAATCCATCCTATATGCAGAAGAGCACTCCAATCGACTAGAACGGTTTAGTCCTTCTACCAGTTCGAATCTGAATCGAAACCAACAATTTACAAGTTTCTCACCTTCGACACGTCCAACTTATCAATTTTGCAATAAAATTGGTCATTCCAGTGCGAATTGCTATAGCAATCCGAACAGGAATACTAATTCTCCAAACCAATCAGCCCATATTAAGAAAGAAGTACAACGCCTCACTTGTGGGTATTGCAAAAAACCCAACCATCGAGAAGCAGATTGTAGGTTAAAACGATCCGAACTAAATCGAAATAACTCAAACCCATTTAGGGATAGCTCCCAGAATACAAATAATAACAACCAAAATCCTACCAACGTCAGACAATATAATACTAGACTAGGATACAGGAATTGGAGTTCTGCTGAAGATTTGTATCTCAACAATTCTGGAAACGACTATGCTCGGGAGGAAGAGATAAGTCATTCATCCCGACTAGATTCGAATGTCGACCCGCAACAATAGACACAAAAAGCCTAACTGTTTCGCTTTGCCCAGAGTTTCATGAGCCGCTAATACGAATTCAATTCCAGCCATCAAACAAAGCCTACTCTACTTTCCTAATAGACTCTAGAGCGGATATAAGTTTGTACAAAGACAAACTTGGGGCAAACGCGAACCCAGAAAAAAGATGTGTTATATCCTCAATTTCTGGTGATTCATTTTTCACACTGGGAGAAATAACAGGCTCCTTTATAATTAATCAAGGACATAACCTTTCATTAAAACACCCTTTTCAGCTCCTTACCACACGTATAAATTTAACGTATGATGATATTCTAGGGAACGATTTCCTTAGTAAATACAAATGTAAAGTAAACTACAAAAAACAAGTTCTAGAAATAAATCAAATTAATTTTAATGAGAATGTTGGTAACTCTGTAATCAAAGAAAATAATCAAAAAGCTATCCCTCACGAGGTGATGCCTACGGGCCATGATTTTGACATTGAAGGTAGTGGTATTGAAACCACAAGTGATACCTCCAATTCAAATAAGCTAATGCTACATTTCCACCTAACGCTAATCTGAGATTTAATAAGATTTACCTCAAATCTTCTTTAAATCTTGAAAATTTTCTTATTAAATCTTCCTGGGACAAATAGTTTTACAAATCGAACTAACCTATTTTAACATGGTGCTGAACGATTCATTCGAGACTCGATTCAGTTCTTCATTGTTTGACACGAAAAAACATTCTGTCTCTTTCGCACTTCATAAGAAAAATTGAAGCGCCATTTGCATTTTTGAAAGTGTTGTCAGATTTAATCTTTTTTAAATCTTTTTGTGCGGTGGAAACACCAAAAAGATTTACGAAATAAATTTGTATGGTAAATTTACGAGATTTAAAGGAAATTTAAGGTTAATCTCATTAAATCTCAGATTAGCGCTAGCTGGAAATGTAGCATAAACTGAAATAAACCTTAGGTGGAAACATAGCATTAGAAAGAATATTGACTTTGACTCTGATAGCAAAGAATCACCCTCATCTTCAAACGAACAAACGGTAGAAATAAATGCCGATGCATTAAATAAGACTACATCGGAAAATGACGTAGCAAGTAAGACTTTAGAAAACGACAGCCAAAAGAGCAAGGAAACTAAAGCAGTAATTGATAAGAATGCGGCAATTCGTAAGACTGCATCAAACAAAAATTCTAGTGATAACAATTTTTATCTGACTCTTCCATAGATAACAAAAAACTTGAGGACATTGTGATCGAAAAGAAACAAATCTGTCCAGGATTATATGTAGGCGAGTCAATCAATAGTAAGACCTATATAAATAACAAAATCAAAATTTTAACTATTGTGGCAGTCAGGCGCGGATCCAGGATTTCGTTCAGGGGGGGCAAATTCGTGAGTTTCCACAATCTTGATGAGGTCTACAGATTTGAGTACACTTCATACCGCTCTACACACCTGGTCACACAAAGCGATATGAAATTGACATTTGAAGAAAGCAATTACCTCTTTCATAACTGCTATACAGTGTCAGTTAAAGGCTGTTTTCGAAAATGTCATCTACGTCAAAACGCATTTGCAGAATGTTCTCAAACGCAAACTGCAAAAGTCTTCTGTTCGAATAGGCAAATACAAGTTTTACTGCATAAGCATTGTGTTCGGTTGGGAAGGTTGCAAAAGTCACTTTTTCGAAAACATCATCTGCGGTGCAGTTCTGCAGTTAAAACCGAGTTGACGACACCAAAATTGAGAAGACTGAGAACGTTTCAAATTCGCTTGCAAGAAAACTGAATGACGTTGATAAAAAAGACTATGTGCTTACAAAAGCAATATTCGCGTCAGAAAATAACGATCATTTGACAAACGAATTGACGTTTGCCGTTCTCGAAAACGTCAAAAAGTCAATTTGATCGCCAAATGATCATCATTTCTTGACGCAGATTGCAATCGTTATATGCAATTGTCCAGCTTGCACAAAATTGGTTTGATTAACGTCATTCAACTTACTCGCAAACGCATTTGATGTTTACGAACACGCTCTCTGGTTTCTCAATTTTTATCGTCAACTCGATATTTTACTGCACAGCTGCATCGCAGATGATGTTTTCGAACATGTGACTTTAGCAGTTGCGTTAAAGAACAATCTGCAAATGCATTTTTGACGCAGATTACTTTTTCGAATACGGCCGTTGACTTGACGATTGTTAAAACGGCCAAAAACAATTATCCATCCTACTTCTCTTCGGCAGTGACTGCTGTCGTCGTTTCCTGGTTTCTCTCTCGAAACACATTTATTCTTAAGTTGCGTATCCATTTAAGAGGAAAAAGACGGCGAGAAGCTCTGAAAAAGCTCTCGAGGGTAAAACTCGCAAGTGGACACAGTCATGAAATTTTCTAGGGAATGTACTTTTTAAAATTTAAATGCACATTTAAATATTTATCATAAAAAGGACTCAATCACCCTTTTAGTATAAATTTTGTTGATATTTCTCAATAATTTGTATACACAATTGTGAATTATTATTTAAGCTTTTTCTAATCTTGTAGATCCGTGAATTTGAAGCAAAGTTTGATTTTTTTAAAGAAATTAAATCGACGTATTTCAAAGATTTTATTTATTTCTTAAATTAAAATAAATTTTAAGGTGGAAAACATAGAAAAGTGCCCCTGCAACAAATTTGTAGAGGAAGGGCGAGGCAGTAACTTTTTGAAACATTATTTTTCAAAATTGTGAAATTTTTCATACACATTTGCATTTTGAAAAGTGTAAATGAAATCGATTTGAGACTCAATCTGATTTCTAGTATGAAAAAATAATTTGACTTTTCTCAAAAAATGTTATCCAGTAATGTAGCCTGATATTGATCTTTAAATTAAAGACCTTAACTTTGAAGATCGGACATCTAAAACAAAAGTTATAACTACATATAAGCTTTCCAATCGATCGATTTGAAAACTATCTGTGCATAGCGGTACTTTTCTTCACTGAACTTGGTCAGCGGCCGACCAACAATCACTCATTGTTGCAACGCTGCGCAGCAAATTTAGAAAAATCGTGCACAGCTCTGGGCTGCATGCAGCTCTTGGATGTCTGCTCCCATTAGAACCTGAAAAATCTGCACGTGTGCTAAAGCCATTAAGATACGGCTCAGTTGGAAGAGGTGAGATACATCGGTTGTTTCATCAAAAAGTATTAAATAATTTCTTGAAATGGAAAAAAAGGAAAATGAAAACGTGAAGTCCTCTTTTGGCTGCCAAGAATAAGTTTTATGAACGTATAACAAAAAAAAATTTTTTGATTACATTTTACTAAATTCATATTTTATTCTATCTTGCCCTGGGGGGGGGCAATTGCACCCATTGCCCTCCCCCTGCATCCGCGCCTGGTGGCAGTAAAAAAGAGAACACAAACAATAAGTAACCTGGAATATGTAAGAGGGGAAGTTGGCTGTCGGATAGGTAGGAATATATACGATCAATAAACGAAAAGAAGTTAGTTGAATTCTGTTTCTGACTAGCAAAGTGAACGGTGCGTTTTATTTAAAAGTTACGAAAGAAATGAAATTACAAAAGATAGAAAGAGTTCAGCTTAAAATTCAGAAGTGCAATTTCACCCACCGATAATATAATAATATAATAATAAGAACCCCTCGCGAGTGTATTTATATCTGTAGCTACGTGTCCTAGGTTGTGTCGCATCGTACCTATAAACACACACAAAATTCAATATTTAGCCCTGTTTTTTAGTGCATTTTTATCTTCGCTTAGACAGAAGTAGCATGTTAAATACAAAAACAATACGGAATTATACCAGTTTGTTGTTGTAATTAACATGCTACTTTTTTCTAAGCGAAGATAAAAGTGCACTAAAAAACAGGGCTATTCTGTCTGGCCCTCGCGAGTGAGCTAGTAAAATTCCCACAAAAAAATACATAAAACAAAAAAACCCAAACGACCGTTGGCGTCAGCGTACGCAGTTTATTTAAATACATTCGAGACTCGAGCCTCGCCCTAAAAGACAAAGAAATAGCAAACGAAAAAAAAAAACACACAGCAAAATACATACGATGGCAGATGTGAATAGCTTCAAGAAATACACAGTTCCACAGTTAAAATCGTGGTTGAATGCATTGGGGTTGAAAACCAATGGAAACAAGGCGGAGCTAATATTGAGACTCATAAAGAGCTCATTGTCGACTTTAAAGGCACTGGTGGTGGTGATTCATTTGAACATTTCGAGAAGCAGTTGGAAAATGTTCGCGCTGCTTGCTTATGAACTAAATGATAATAATATGAGAGTGCTAGTGTCTCTTAAACTAAAACAGTGTTCCCAGATTGGTGGTTTATCCAACCAAAATGGTTGGAAAAAATCCCTTTGGTGGGAAAAATGGTGGGAAAATATTCATAGTGGGATTAATGGTGGGAAAATATTTCAATAGTCTCTTTTTTGGTGGGAAAAATTATTATTACCGTAACCATAATTTACTATACCAGCATATCTTCGAATTTTATTACCTAATTAATTTGGCACAAAAATCATTTGTGACCTTGAAAAAAACAGAAACTTAAAGGTAAAAGTTAATGGCTGACCATCTACTGAAAATAGCTGACCTTTTATGACCGTTCAAGTATCATACTTCCATTTTGAATGACCCAAATAAGGTGCCAACATTTTTTTTGTGACCATGAAACGAACTTTAAAAAATTCATAAGAAAAACTATGGCTAACCAATTATAGAAAATAGTTGACCTTATCACGATCTAGTGATCTTTCGGATCGGTATACATTTTTTGCGAATATTCCACAGATGATGTGGCAAAAATCGTGCGTGACCTTAAAAAAATGTTAGTATTGATTACAAGTTTTCTAGGGCTGAACAATTTCTAGGACAAGTTGACTTTCTTTACCAATTTCTGACCAATTAACAGACATATACTTTTTTTGCGAATATGAAGTGCCAAGAGAGAATGCCAACTTTTTTCTTTTTATATTTAGGAAATATTTGTAGCAGAAAAGGTTATGGTGGTTTTTTTTCCTTCCAGTACAAAAATGGTGGGATTTTTTTGGGAATTTGGTGGGATTCTAGAAATCTCATCTGGCATCACTGAACTAAAAGACAAGGTACTCAAATGGTTCCACTTAAGAAGAGATGTGACAACTGTGGCCTTTAACGAACTGATGTCAGAGATGAGACAGATTTTCGATGATCACTCATCTAAACTACAACTGAAACGAGTGTTTGAGCTGAGAAAGTGGTTGCAGGGTGAGACCTTTCAGGGTTACTTTCAAGAAAAAATAATCCTTGGCAGCCGACTTCACATCATCGAAGGAATACCGGACGAGAGGCTGGCATCAAGCACCAGATTGCAATGCTTCACCAAAAAGACGCAGTTGCTGGAAGTCTTTAAATCATTTAAATATCCAGCCAAGCTGAAAATGATGCCGACAGCAACAACATCACGACAGGCATCAGGTGTCATCGGGAAGCAAGTTCGCTGTTTCAACTGCAACTCAATGGGACATATGGCGACTGAATGCATACCGGCAGATACCGGCAGTCCAGTCAGCCTGATTAAATCAAGTTATTTAAGTATTTTTATTGAAAAAAATGAATTAAATTTTAAAAATATATCAAACTTTGGTTCATATTGCGGAATAAATAAAAGTCCTTTGTTCATAATTGGGCAAATAAATTTGAATGTTATATTTGAAAATGAAAGTATACCTATGGAAATATTAGTAGTGTCAGATGAAACAATGCAATATCCTGCTATATTTTAGGGCGGGAATTTTAAAAAAAAGCTAAATTAAAATTACAAAAGATTTTTAAATATAATAGTTGATGATGCACAAAGTTTAAACAATAATTATATTGGAAAACTTAGTCCAACACTTAATAAAGAAGATATCATTTTGAAAAATAATGAATCATAATATAAAACAAAAGAAAAATTCTTTAGAATTATTCAAGAACATTATTTGTACTGTTCTCGTCCCGAAGTACCACACACTAAGTATGAAATGATACTACGGTTGAACGATGAAAAGCCTTTCCATTGCCCTCCAAGAAGAATGTCCTATGTCGAAAAAGAACAGGTGCAGGTTATTTTAGACGATTTAATGAAACAGGGAGTGATTCGTGAGAGTAGATCAGAATATTCTTCACCAGTAGTACTGGTAAAGAAAAAACACTTGATATAAGATTATGTGTAGACTAACGAACCCTAAATAAAATTACACAAAAAGATAACTATCCCATCCAACTTATAGATGACTTCTTGTTGGATGGGTTGGTAAATAAAAAGATTTTTACGTTAATAGACTTGAAAAGTGCATTTCACCATATTCAAGTGAATGAAGAGTCGGTAAAGTATACAGCTTTCGTAACCCCAATGGGTCAGTACGAATACTTAAAGATGCCATTTGGGTTGAGAAATGCGCCGTGCGAATTCCAACGATATATAAATAGGGTGATTGAGGATTTGATTAGGAAAGGGAAAGATCACTACAGAGTCGGAAGAGGAGCATTTATGATACAAATTTTTAAAAGATTAGTTAAGAATAAATTACAATTAAGATTAGATAAGTTTCAGTTTATGGTATCACAGATACGCTATTTAGGTTATCTTATTACAAATGAAGGCATCAAACCGAATGAAAAAGGAGTGGAATCCATAAAGACTTTCCCCATACCTCAGAATGTGAAAGCAATTCACAGCTCTTATTTTAGGAGATTTATTAAAGAGTTCTCGTTGAATTCTCAACCATTATACAGTCTAGTTCAAAAGGATGCATTTTTTAAATTCGGTGAGGTAGAATTGGATCGTTTTGAGGAATTAAAACAAAAAATGAGTGAATCGCCTGTGTTAGCATTATATAACACAAAGGACGAAACTGAGTTGCATTGCGATGCAAGTGCGTAAGGTTTCGGTGCAATATTATTACAAAAGAAAAAAGATGGGAAATTTCATCCTATCTTTTATTTTTCAAAGCGTACTACGGATGATGAATCGAAGTATCATAGCTTTGAACTTGAAACTTTTGCGATCATTTATGTGTTAAGGAGATTTAGGGTCTATCTTCATGGATTTAAATTTAAAATCATTACTGACTGTAATTCCTTGACCTTAACCCTTAACAAAAAAGAAGTTTATCCCAGAATTGCAAGGTGGGCTCCCAAATTGCAGAATTTCGATTATGTGTTAGAACATAGAAATGGTTCAAAAATGCAACATGTGGACGCGTTAAGTCGGATTCCGAATATTTTGATCCTAGAAGAAAACACATTCGAACTAAATTTATCGATCCAACAAAATAATGACGAAACCATAAAGAAAATCAGACGAGAGTTGGAAAATAGGGAAAATAAGCTATATATGAGATGAGAAATGGGTTGGTGTATAGAAAAGTGGGAAAGCAGATTTTATTTTATGTACCGGAGGTTATGAAAACAAATGTGATGCGGCTGTATCATGACGGGATGGACTATGTTGGTCGAGATAAGGTTTTGAATAGTATACTCAGAACCTATTGGTTCCCTAAAATGAGTCAGAAGGTAAAAGAATATATAAGTAATTGCTTGAAGTGCATAGCATTTTCACCCAAGTTTGGCAAACATGAGGGATTACTTCACAACATACCTAAGGGGAACGTTCCTTTTGAAATGATTCATATTGATCACTTTGGACCAGTATCACTAAAAAGTGGAAATAAAAAGTATGTTTTCCTCGTGATTGATGGTTTTACTAAGTTTGTACGATTATATGCAGTAAAATCTACAAATTCTATAGAGGCTATTGCATGATTCAAGGGTTATTTCAATTCTTACAGTCGTCCTAGAATTGTTGTCTCTGATCGAGGTAGTGCATTTACATCTGAAGAGTTTAAACAATTTCTTGATGCAAACAATGTTTCGCATGTGAAGATCGCAACAGGTTCCCCCCAAGCCAATAGACAGCTTGAAAGAGTCAATCGAAGTCTTGCTCCAATGATTGCAAAATTGACTAGTGCCGGGACAGTGTTATCGTTGGATGGTGTGTTACCAACTATTGAGTTTTCAACTAATAATACTAGTCATAAAAGCATGGGAACTACTCCTAGTCAGTTGTTGTTTGGTGTTACACAAAGGGGAGTGGTGATTGATTTTTTAAAAGAATGTTGAGACAATAAAAATGGACAAGAGGTGGCTAGAAACTTAGATCAAATTAAAGAAGAAGCAAGACAAAAGATAGAAAAAGGTCAAGACTATAATAAAATGATGAAAGACAAAAAATAGAGTTCAAAAAGAATATAAAGTAGGAGATTATGTTATGATAAAGAACTTCATTTCAACCCCGGGCTCATGTAGAAAAATTGCTCCTAAATTCAAGGGTCCGTACAAGGTAGCCAAAGTATAACCAAATGATAGATATTCAGTGGACGCGTTAAGTCGGATTCCGAATATTTTGATCCTAGAAGAAAACACATTCGAACTAAATTTATCGATCCAACAAAATAATGACGAAACCATAAAGAAAATCAGACGAGAGTTGGAAAATAGGGAAAATAAGCTATATATGAGATGAGAAATGGGTTGGTGTATAGAAAAGTGGGAAAGCAGATTTTATTTTATGTACCGGAGGTTATGAAAACAAATGTGATGCGGCTGTATCATGACGGGATGGACTATGTTGGTCGAGATAAGGTTTTGAATAGTATACTCAGAACCTATTGGTTCCCTAAAATGAGTCAGAAGGTAAAAGAATATATAAGTAATTGCTTGAAGTGCATAGCATTTTCACCCAAGTTTGGCAAACATGAGGGATTACTTCACAACATACCTAAGGGGAACGTTCCTTTTGAAATGATTCATATTGATCACTTTGGACCAGTGTCACTAAAAAGTGGAAATAAAAAGTATGTTTTCCTCGTGATTGATGGTTTTACTAAGTTTGTACGATTATATGCAGTAAAATCTACAAATGCTATAGAGGCTATTGCATGATTCAAGGGTTATTTCAATTCTTACAGTCGTCCTAGAATTGTTGTCTCTGATCGAGGTAGTGCATTTACATCTGAAGAGTTTAAACAATTTCTTGATGCAAACAATGTTTCGCATGTGAAGATCGCAACAGGTTCCCCCCAAGCCAATAGACAGCTTGAAAGAGTCAATCGAAGTCTTGCTCCAATGATTGCAAAATTGACTAGTGCCGGGACAGTGTTATCGTTGGATGGTGTGTTACCAACTATTGAGTTTTCAACTAATAATACTAGTCATAAAAGCATGGGAACTACTCCTAGTCAGTTGTTGTTTGGTGTTACACAAAGGGGAGTGGTGATTGATTTTTTAAAAGAATGTTGAGACAATAAAAATGGACAAGAGGTGGCTAGAAACTTAGATCAAATTAAAGAAGAAGCAAGACAAAAGATAGAAAAAGGTCAAGACTATAATAAAATGATGAAAGACAAAAAATAGAGTTCAAAAAGAATATAAAGTAGGAGATTATGTTATGATAAAGAACTTCATTTCAACCCCGGGCTCATGTAGAAAAATTGCTCCTAAATTCAAGGGTCCGTACAAGGTAGCCAAAGTATAACCAAATGATAGATATTCAGCCTTATCGCCAATTCCGAGGGAGATAGCTCTCCCTCGGATTTTATTTTTTCCCAGGAGTTGTGTACTCTCATCGCCAATCTCCCCCGAATACAATTTCCCCCGGAAATAACTTCGAACTAGTTTCGAAATATTTTGAGAGAATTATTTAATTTAAATTATTGAACTGTCAAAGTTTGTGAATAAATAATGAAATAGCATTACCTATGTACCTACATTTTTAAAGCATTCCTATCGGTATTTCTAAAAATCCATACCATAATCTTCAGATTAACCACCGAAGAAAGAGATCAGAGAAAACCTAGGCAGAATTTGTCATGAATAAGTGCTTCTCTTCTCATTTATTCGGACTCGGCAAAAAACTGTAGGTCCCCTCCATTCCTGCCAACAATACGCACACAGGAATGGTTGAGAGTTTTAATAAGTCACTAGGCGCTGGCTGGTTCTCCACGAGCTGTTGCGCCACCCATTTTTTTAATTTTATTTATAAGGGATAGAAAAAGGCATCGTTCGCATTGACTTTCAAGCTCACTTAATACTTTTATCATGCTTGTAGGTTTTTAGGGGACTGCATTCTGAAAAAAACGATAGACGTTACGTGAAACAAATCATTGACGGTCTGCTTTTGACGATTATCATTTTTAAAATTACGGAATGACCCCCAGCTGTCACATATTTACTGGATATTTAAATGCATTCAGTGCCACCACCCAAAAAAGCATTTGGCATACCTACCTTCCATCGTCAAACTAAATGCAAGCTTGCAATTTTGTTTGCAGAAGGTGGCTACCAAAAAGGTGGCTCAATCCAGCTGCAAGGAAGTCTTGGCAGCAGTTTAATTATATTTTGAGATAGAGATATGTATGCCCCAGATGTATCACTTTGAACACGGAAGATAAAAAATGATAAAATAAACAGACGAAACTGGAATAAAAAAGACAAAAGTGAAACTTATGTATTATATTTTCAAAATCCTCCAGATAAACTTAAGAGAATTTTTTCCAGGGAAAAATCACTTATTTTCCTTCGGAAAAAAAATTGGCGATACCTACTTTTTTCCTAGGAATTTTTTCCTTTTTTTCGAAAATTGTTTACGATTGGAGAGTATCACAGGGGGGAAAAAATCCGGGGGAAAATTTATTTGCGATAAGGCTGATTGTTTAAAGGATGTTGAGGATTTTCAGTTGACACAAACTCCATATGAGAGTATATAGGAGGCGGCAGACATAAAACCTTGGATGAATAATAAATTATTAACTAGGCGTAAATCGGGACGATTACAATGTCAGGAAAGCCGAGTGTGGCAGTAAAAAAGAGAAAATAAACAATAAGTAACCTGGAATATGTAAGAGGGGAAGCTGGTTGTCGGATAGGTAGGAATATATAAAAAAAAAAAAAAAAAATTGGGTGGCGCAACAGCTCATGGAGAACCAGGGCCTAGTGACTAACAACTCACAACCATTCCTGTGTGCGTGTTTGTTGGCAGGAATGGAGGGGACCTACAGTTTTTTGCCGAGTCCGAACGGCTAAAGGTAGGAATATATACGATCAATAAACGAAAAGTAGTTAGTTGAATTCTGACTAGCAAAGTGAATGGTGCGTTTTATTTAAAAGTTACAAAAGAAACGGATTTAACAAAATATAGAAAGAGTTCAGCTTAAACTATTCTCAATAAACATAATGAAAACGGAAAAATTACAAAAATTGAAGTTGAAGTTATAGCGGAACCAGTAGAAATTGCTAATCAATTTAATAATTTTTTCACATCTATTGCTTCAAATCCATAGCTTCCGCAAACTGATTGTAAATGTAATTTATACAGGGTGTCCGGTAAATAATGGATAGTCTTGAAATGGCGTATAGCCCATTTTATGACTGCCCTGAAACCGGAAACAAAAATAGGTTATCTCAAAAGGTACTAAAAATATGTGCATTTTTCCGCTTAGTGTACTTTTTTTTTACTTACTTTACGATTTTGACTACCACGACTACAAATGGATGAATTCCATCGATTTTCTTTTGCAGCAATTTTCTACACTATTGGTGCCAAAACATAATTGGTAGAAAATTTTAATAACTCTTGCATTTTTTTTATTAAAAAAATTTTTTTTTTTTTTTAATTCCAAAAATTAAAAAAAATTAAAATTAAAAAGTATATGCATCTCTGGTATGAGAAATTCGTATGGAAACCCTATGGTAAACTTTTTGATAAATTTGGCGCAACAAATGAAGATTTCAGAAAAGTATAATTTTGTACAGTATCTAGAGTAAATGGGTTATTATAAGTGATAATATGCGAATTTAATTAATTAATGTTTAACTATATTCATAGATATGACGAAAGCTTTCTATATGGTAAATCACAGCATTCTTTTAAATAAGCTTGGGTGGGTTTCATAGGCGAAATTTAAAATTGGTTTTCATCCTATTTATCAGAAAGTAGTCAACGTGTAAGGCTTGATGGTGCATTTAGTGATCTACAGTAGTAACTATTGGTGTACCTCAAGGATCGGTTTTGGGACCAGTTTTATATTTATTTACATTAATTCCATATATAAACAAAAATTCAACAGTTTGATTACGGCTTTTGCTTATGACATGGCATTTTCATATGTAAATAATAATAATTTATTTGACTCTGTCTAATTGATAAAAACCTAAATTGGAAAGCTCATGTCGATGAACTTGAAAAGTATATGTTGGTTTTTCTCGCAAATTATATTTACTAAAACCTTATTTCTCTAGTAAAATACTTTCAATGGCCTACTACGGACTTGCTCACTCAAAATTACAAAACGTGGGATGGGACTTACAAATAACACAGTTGAGGTGCTAAAACAGCACAAAAGCAAATGATTAGGATCATCTGTAATGCTGGTAGATTGTCCTCCAGTTGGCCTCTCTTCTGTAGCTTTCACACTCTACCAATAAATAAACCATCTTTATAAGGTCCTTAAACTGTTTTTTCTTTTTCTTTCGAAGTGGTTACAGTACAACGCTCAGGAGTTCAGTTTCATACAGTTTAAGAATAAATAGCTTGGGACTGGTTCAAATTCAATTTTGTAATAAAACTCATTTCTCGAAGTTCTATACAGCGACCGCACCTGCGCTCTTTAATAAAGTACCACATGAAATAAGAATAGTGCGAATTCTCACTTTGTTCTTTAGAAAAATAAAAGAATGGCTTTTTTGTCTGGATAATTCTGCAGTCGAAATATTACTTTCCTCTTTTTAACTAAATGTATCTTATTTTAATTTTTTTTTTTAATTTTGCATTACTCTAGCGCTTTATTTTCATTCACACACAAAATCAAAATTGTTAATTATTTTGAAGGATCATTCGCCTCTAGCAATTGAAATGCTATACAGAATGACCACGAATTATTTATTCTTTTACAAAAATTCAATTTAAATGTTAAATTTTTTTTTAAATGTTTATTATATTTTTGAATTACATATGTAAACGCTTATTATATATTTATATTGATGCCCATTTAATTATTTTGAAATGGTAGAGCAAAGTTATAATCGCCAACCAGGCCTCAAGGATTAAAATAGCCAATAACTGAAAAAACCGCGAAAATTTTCGGTTTTATGCATATCTCACAAATTTGAGATCGGCGCTCGAGGTCGAAAACTTAGATTATTGGTAAGGCCAACATCATAAACAACTCATCTAAAAATCAGAACTACCGCATCAGAGGCAGAGCCCTCCCACCCCGAAGAAAAAGGATACTAGACTGAAAACAGTGAAAAGTTAATCATGTTAATTTCAGTTTTCTCAAAAACTAGAAGTCATTTTAGCATTTGGATTTCAGTTTTTAACTAAAACTTAATAAGGGCATTGAAAATCAAAAACAAAAATAGTACTTAATACTGTAATAACTTTCCATATTTGAACTATAACGACTCCGAAAAGCAAACAAACGAACACAAAAAAAAGCTTACGGTCGCAGTGCAAACATACCCTTAGTAGCTATAATTATAGCAACTCTCAAACGAAGGAAGCGCCATCTGCCGGATTATAGCAGATTTACCAGCTGTCAAATAAAAGCTTTTTGAAGGGAAATTATTGGGAAATTTCCCCTATGGAAAGCTCTGGAAGCAGAGACTAGAACGTTCTCCTTAGTTCGAGAGTTTGGAAAACAAGTATAAAAGGCACATGTTTGAACGGCAGCGACACAGTTTGTTTTTAATCGTGAATGAATAAAGTTGGTTGTAATAAAAGTGAAAAGTAAAGTTTGTGAACTAATTCAGTGGTGAATAATAAATCGTTTTGTTTGTAGTAAGAAAAGTAAAGTGTTTTATTTTGCGAAATAAATAAGTGGACGTTTTGAATAAAGTAAATAAGTTTTATTAACGAACCTGAGAAAATATTACATTGGTGTTAGAAGTGGAATAAAACTTATTTTATTTGTGCACTCAGTAAATTTATTGTGTGGAAAGTGAAAAAAAAAAAAAAAAGACAATGGGTAAATCTTTGAATGATTTAAATTTAGTGGAACTAAAGGCAGAACTGAATAAACGAAATCTTCCTACTGCTGGAACAAAGAATGATCTTATTATTCGTCTGCAAGAAGATTTAAGAAGATGTGGAAAAAACCCGGACACGTTTATATTCGACATTGAAATGGAAGAACAGCAAGAGCAAGTAAGTACGTTGGATATGACAAATCTTATGTCTCAGCTGCTCGCGAGCCAAAAGAACCTTCTCGAACGATTCGAGCAACAAAGCCAAGAGCAAAAGAATCTTCTAGAACAACAAAGCCAAGAACAAAAGAATCTTCTAGAACAACAAAGTCAAGAACAAAAAAATCTTCGAAATCTTCTCGAAGGTAAGTTAGAGGCCTTTGACAACAGAATTATTGCCCTTGATGAGCGTGTCGATAATCAATTTTCGACTATCGATAAACAATTGTCGACTGTCGACAAACAATTATCGACAATAGAAGCAAAGTTCGAAGATAAAATCGAATCCATTACAAAGGAGTTAGATAAAGTAAAGAAAATGAAGGTTCGAGAAAGTTCTGGTGACTGTCCAAAGAAAAAGGAGATGCACCCACCAACCTTCGATGGGCAAACTTCTTGGTCAATCTACAAGAAGCAGTTTGAGGCAGCCGCAGCAACAAATGGCTGGGATGAGGAAGACAAATGCATAGCTCTGACGCTTGCCCTCAGAGGAACTGCTGCTGAGCTGTTACAAAGCATACCATCAGATAAAAATGGCAGTTTCAGCGCTCTCGTTCAGGCCATTGACAAACGTTTTGGAGATGGACACATGCAAGAAGTCTTCCGCGTACAACTCAATTCCAGAGTCCAGAAAAGAGGAGAAACTCTGCAACAACTCCAAGCAGACATCGAACGGTTGGCGCATCTGGCATATCCGGCTGCAGGGGACGAAATCATCAACCAATTCGCAACAGAAGCCTTTGTTCGTGCTGTATCTGATATTAACCTTCAGCGAGCAATTCGAACTGCTGGCAAACGCACGCTTCCTGAAGCACTAGCATTCGCACTCACTATGGAAGCAGCAGAACAGGCTTCTCAAGGAGTCCATCGGGTAAGAGAACTAGAAATTGAGGAGTGTTCTTGCCAGAGAACTGCGTTCCAAAGAAGCCAGCGAGATGGACCTGCTCGATGCTGGAACTGTAACAAGACCGGACATCTTCAACGCCAGTGCAGATTGCCACCTAGAAGACCTGCATGTCAACATTGTGGAAGCAGAAATTTCAACAACAACAATGTCAAAACTCCTACTCGCCCCGTTTCTCAAACGGGAAACGAGTAAGAACCAACTTCGAGGGGCAGAAGCTGGTTTCTGGTATCGATGGCCCCAGAACCATCATCCAAGTCTCACAGACAAAACGAAACAACAAAAGTCTGACTGTGGAGGCAACACTTAACGGGAAGAAGCAAGTAGCTACGATTGACACCGGTGCCACTGCCTCCATTGTTCGAAAGGACTTGGTGAAAATGACGTGGCTGCATAACACCAACGCCTACCGTCTGAAAACAGCAACAGGAGAGGCAGCCAGAGTGTACGGGGAGGTTCGTCTTACGATCCGTTTGGCAGAACTGGAGTTTTCACATCTGTTTCTGGTAGCAGATATATGTGATGAGTGCATCGTTGGAATCGACTTCATGAAAGAACATGGAGTAGTTCTTGATATCGGGAAGCAAGTTCTTAAGTACCAAAATGTGGAAATTCCTATGGTTTATGGCAACGAAAACTCATCAACACTAAGAACTGTCATTAAGGAAGATATTTGCCTGCCACCTTCTTCAGAAGTGTTCGTTTGGACGAAAATAAAGGGTGATTTGGGAAGCCATCGATATCTAATGGTGGAACCAGACTCTGAGCAGTCTTCCCAAAACATCATCCTTGGGAAGACACTTGTGGAACCAAGGAACAACATGGTGCCTGTACGGATACTCAACATGAAACCGTACGAAGTCAAGCTTAGAAAAGGAGAAGTTGTTGGAAGGTGTGACTCCGTATCAGCAATAACTAAAATCATAGAAGCTGACACACACAAATCTGTGGACCCTGGGAAAGTGAACTCTATGAAGGCAAAAATTCTGAAGTCATCCAAATTAACTGAACGTCAGCTTAGTGTTGCTGGAAGCCTCCTTCACGAGTACGCTGATATACTATCGTCACCCAGAGGGCAGTATGGTCGAACACAACTGGTGCAGCATCGAATCGACACAGGAGACGCGAGACCTATTCGACAACCAGCAAGACGTCTCCCATTAGCCAAACAAGCCGAAGTTGCAGAGATGATATCGACAATGAAGAGAGATGGGCTCATCGAAAACTCTAAAAGTCCTTGGGCATCCCCAGTTGTTCTTGTCAAAAAGAAGGACGGAAGTACTCGATTTTGTGTGGACTATCGGAGGCTGAACGATGTGACAAAGAAAGACAGCTACCCTCTGCCAAGAATCAGCGATACTCTGGATGCGATGGAAGGATCTGAATGGTTCTCAACATTGGACTTGAAGAGTGGCTACTGGCAGGTAGAAATCCATCCGGAAGATCGAGAAAAGACGGCTTTCTCCACAGGAAATGGTCTGTGGCAATTTAAAGTGATGCCTTTCGGACTATGCAACGCTCCGGCAACATTTGAGCGTTTGATGGAGTGCGTATTACAAGGACTTACTTGGAAATCTTGCCTGGTCTATTTGGACGATGTCATCGTTTATGGTAAAACATTTGATGAGCACTGTGGAAATCTTAAGGCCGTGTTTCAGAGACTTCGAGAAGCAAACTTAAAATTAAATCCAGACAAGTGTGCATTTTTTAAGTCTGAAGTTAAATACTTGGGACATATTATCTCTTCCCAAGGAGTGAAGACTGATCCTGAAAAAGTTGACACTGTAAAGAATTGGCCAACACCACAGGATAAACATCAACTCCGAAGCTTTCTAGGTCTAGCCACGTACTATCGACGATTTGTGAAGGATTTTGCTGGAATAGCGAAAAGTTTGCACCAGCTAACAGAGAAAGGCAAACCGTTCAAATGGTCAAGCGAGTGCGAGAAAAGCTTCCGGGAACTTAAGCAGCGCCTATGCAATACACCAGTTTTGGCCTATCCGACACCAGGGAAACCTTTCATCATTGACGCTGACGCGAGTAACGTGGGAATTGGAGCCGTACTCTCACAAGTTCACGAAGGAGAAGAGAAGGTTGTCGCCTACTACAGCAAGGTACTCTCAAAGCCAGAAAGAAACTACTGTGTGACCAGAAGAGAACTTCTAGCTCTAATATCGGCTACAAAACACTTCCATAAGTACATCTATGGACAGAAGTTCCTTCTTCGAACAGACCATGGCGCACTTAATTGGCTTTTGAACTTCAAAAATCCAGAAGGTCAAGTGGCGAGGTGGATCGAGAGATTGCAGACATACGACTACCAGATCCAACATCGAAGAGGAAGGTTGCACTCAAATGCAGATGCCTTATCTCGGAGACCATGCAAACCGGACTGCAAGCACTGCACACGTCAGGAAGAGAAGGAAGTTGCTGCTATCCAGCGATTAAGAGCTGATCCCATTTACGGTTGGAGTAACGAAGAACTGAGGACTGCCCAACAAGAAGACTCGGATATTGAACCCATTCTTGCGTGGAAGGAACACCAAGAGAAACCAGAATGGGGTGACATCTCCGATAGAAGTCCAACTCTTAAAGCGTATTGGGCACAATGGGACTCACTTCATGTACAAGAAGGAGTACTAAGACGAAAGTGGGAATCCACAGACGGCAAATCTTATGTGATGCAGCTAGTCGTACCTCGTTCCAAGGTTAATGACATTCTTCAGGAGATGCATGATGGAGCTTCCGGAGGACATTTGGGTGTCAATAAGACACTGGAAAAGGTAAGGCAGCGATTCTACTGGCTACATGCAAGAGATGACGTCGAAAAATGGTGCCGAAAATGTGATACTTGTGCTGCAAGCAAGGGACCAGGCAGAAAAGTCCAGAGTAGAATGCAGCAGTATAATGTGGGCACGCCTTTTGAGAGGATTGCAATAGACGTTGCAGGCCCTTTTCCAGAAACCGAAAACGGAAACCGATACATTCTGGTAGTAATGGACTACTTCAGCAAGTGGCCTGAGGCATTTGCCATCCCAAACCAGGAAACCAAAACAGTCGCGGATCAGATTGTTTTCAACTGGGTAAGCAGGTTTGGTGTACCTATGGAACTCCATTCAGATCAAGGGAGGAACTTCGAGTCCAAAATTTTTCAGGAAGTTTGTACACTCCTTGGCATTAAAAAGACGAGGACAACACCGCTTCACCCACAATCTGATGGGATGGTTGAACGATTCAACCGGACCCTTAAAGAACACCTTTCCAAAGTTGTAAGTGACAACCAACGAGACTGGGATCGGCATATTCCATTATTCTTGATGGCCTATCGAAGTGCGGTACATAGCTCAACAGGACATACACCATCAGAAATCCTGCTCGGGAGCACAATACGACTACCAAGCGAAATCAAATTTGGATGTTATACAAGTGAGCCACAAGGAATAGACGACTACGTGGACAACCTCAAAGAAAAGCTACTTGACATTCACGAAAGAGCGAGGGCGAATATAAAGCTATCGAGTGATCGGATGAAAACAAGATACGACGCAAAAGCCACAACGACAGGATTCCAAGTGGGAGACCTTGTGTGGTTTTATAATCCCCACCGTCGGAAGGGACTTTCACCGAAGCTTCAACAAAATTGGGAAGGCCCTTATACTGTTGTAACACGAATAAACGATGTCGTCTACCGCATTCAGAGAGGATTAAGGGGCAAACTAAAAGTAGTTCACAGCGACCGTTTACATCATTATAATGGTGATGGAAGTGATGGATTTGCTCGGGACGATCAATCCTAAGAGGGGGGCAGTGTAATAACTTTCCATATTTGAACTATAACGACTCCGAAAAGCAAACAAACGAACACAAAAAAAAGCTTACGGTCGCAGTGCAAACATACCCTTAGTAGCTATACCCAAGCAACACATTCTCCTCTTACAGATATCTTTCAGAATTCTTAAATAAAGAGCATTCAACACTGCAAGATAACTTAAAGATGTCTCTAAGACCTAAAAAGACCCAAAGGGGCGGAACCAATTGTATGAAGTGAAGAGTTCTAATTAATGTCTTTGTAAGTGCTTATAAAGTGGACTTCTTTTGTTGATGTATTGACGACGTATTCAAGATATTTTAAAGAGGTTTTCAATAGATCTTAAATATCCTCTTAAAAAGGTCTTTAAAATCTCTTTAAAAGTAAACGCGGAAGCGAGAAAAAAAATTACTTTTTCTCTTTTACGCATGCATCATGTCAATAAATAATATTTTCTCTTTCACGCATGTAAACATTGAGTTGCATTTTAATGAAATGGAATGAAACTTAAGATGAGTGGTGAAAACATAAGGAATTGTTTTAATTTCATTTATAAGAAGCTCGGCCAAGTTAGTTATTTTAATATGACAGTCTTAACATATTTTGTGAAGCATATCTAGAATGTGTTTCGACATGCGCGATCATATTTACTTTAAAGTCATAGATGCTACCCCCCTAAAAATTCACGCGCTTACAAAAATAAAGATATTTACATTTTTTTTTTCATTTTCTTTCTAGACAAAAAGCTTGTTACTGAAGTAAAAAAATGTTAATTGCATTTTGTTGGGTTATTATGTTATTTTAAGAGGTCTACACAAAATTATGAAACGAATCTGCGATTATTTAAGCCCAAATTGTCATTTATTATATTTTATACAAAATAGTTTTAGAAATTGAAATCAATAAATATGGCGTGTAAGCGACAGGGTGCCTCTTATATATAAATAGTTACGCAATTATTTATTTTGTTTGTTTCTAAGGCTGCATTTTATTATTTACATAAGTCACAAACAAAAAAGAGATAGAAAGTTGTCTGAGTGCTGGGGACTCATGGTTAATATGTGTAAACATCAACGTTTGTTCTTACTTGCTGTCATGGCCAGCGCTTTAGCTCCAGTGGAAACCCGAAAATTTGCAGTTCAGAATTTTAGTACGGCGGATCGAGAAACAGAGTACACCAATTGATTAATATTACTTACTAGTGTCACGTCTGACGTTCTGGGTCTACTAGAATATTTTTAAATTGGCAGGTGACAAAATGTGCCAAAACTGTTGATACGGCGGATCGAAAAGCGGAGTACACCAATCGATTTAGGAGGTGGATATTACCTAGTGTCACGCCTGACCTTTGGGGTCCACTAGAATACTTTTAGTTTGACAGGTGTCAAAATGTGCCAAAAGTTTTGGTACGGCGGAATCGAAAAACGGAGTACGCTAATCGATTTAGGAGGTGGATATTACCTAATGTCACGCCTGACGTTCTGGGTCCACTGGAACACTTTTAGTTTGACAGGTGTCAAAATGTCAAATCAGAATTCCCTGAATACGCGCTACGAAACGTGCTATACTCCGTAATGTTGCACAGAGGAAAGTCCACGTTTTGATTACACATCAAAATTAAAGCTATTTTCACCCTTCTGAGTTTCGCAAAATTTTCAGTTTTATTCACATATTATAAACGCTTTTTCTATTATATAAATCTGACCAAAAAGTTTTATAAAATGCGGCTTATAACAATAATGTAGCCATTTGGTCTCAAAATATAACCTATCATGCGTAGCAGATAGACAAACAAACCAAAAAATATCAATTAAACATTTAAATAAAAATATTTTAATTTTTTAAAGTGAATGACACCCTGTAAAAAATATACATAAATAAATTAATATTTTTTCCAAATCTCAAAACGTTTTAGAAAATTCTTAAAAAACTCTTAAAAACGTCTTGGATATAGTCACTCTTCCCCAGAGTCAAATCACGCTTAATTACTTCTAAATAAGACACCATTAAGTGGTCATTAATTACTTTTTAGGTCTTAAAAAAACGAAATGTCAAACCAGTATCAATGGCAACAACTGTGTTGAACAAGTGCATAGCAAGACAAGAGGAACTTTATAAACTGATCAGATTATGGTGCAGGAAATATGATTGAACTTAGTTTGCTTCCAAGAATAAATTAATGGCAGTTTTTTTCCATTTATCCCAACAGTTTCTTATATTCAACATTTTTAAAAGATATATGTAACTTCTTATAGTGAGATTTCGTTTCGCTATACGGAAACATAACTTCAAGTTGACAGATAAGAAATCAGTGCAACAATGTCTTTAAAGATATCTGGAAGACCTCTTCAAGATGTCTTTGAGAGAGGACGCTAGTAAACTCTTAAAATACTCTTATTTTTAAGGAGTTAAAGAGGTTTTGAAGAAGTTTCATAAAAAGATATGAAAAAATAACTTCAAAAAGAGGTCGATAAGATGTCTTCAAGATGTCTTGAGAGAGCAAGCTAGTAAACTCTTAAGATACTCTTATTTTTAAGGAGTTAAAGAGGTTTTGAAGAAGTTTCATAAAGAGATATGGAAAAATAACTTCAAAAAGAGGTCTATAAGATGTCTTTGAGAGAGCAAGCTAGTAAACTCTTAAAATACTCTTATTTTTAAGGAATTAAGAAGGTTTTGAAGAAGTTTCATAAAGAGATATGAAAAAATAACTTGAAAAAGATGTCTATAAGGTGTTTTTAAGATGTATTTATAAGTATTGGCTTTAAATTATCTTTTTAGGAGTTCATAAAGTGCTTATTAAGTGCAATGGTATGAAGAAGACTGAACTAAGATGCCATTAAGAGCTGATAAATTTATTTCAAGAACTCTGCGAGAGTTTTTGTGTTGCTTGGGTAATTATAGCAACTCTCAAACGAAGGAAGCGCCATCTGCCGGATTATAGCAGATTTACCAGCTGTCAAATAAAAGCTTTTTGAAGGGAAATTATTGGGAAATTTCCCCTATGGAAAGCTCTGGAAGCAGAGACTAGAACGTTCTCCTTAGTTCGAGAGTTTGGAAAACAAGTATAAAAGGCACATGTTTGAACGGCAGCGACACAGTTTGTTTTTAATCGTGAATGAATAAAGTTGGTTGTAATAAAAGTGAAAAGTAAAGTTTGTGAACTAATTCAGTGGTGAATAATAAATCGTTTTGTTTGTAGTAAGAAAAGTAAAGTGTTTTATTTTGCGAAATAAATAAGTGGACGTTTTGAATAAAGTAAATAAGTTTTATTAACGAACCTGAGAAAATATTACAATACCATAAAATAAAAAAAAAATAGATTAACAAAAAAAAATCATCTTTTTCTCAAAACTTTGAGTTTGAAAATAAATTTTTCAAAAACGATTATCTAAATAAACTTTATTTAAAAATAAAATTAAAGAATGGATTTCTGGCTTTAAGATGAGCAATGGACTTTCGTCCAGATATTACCATTGTTTCTTTAAAGTTAGTTTTCTATTTGAAGTCAACTTTTCTTAAAATTGCCCCTCCCGCCTAAACGGGGGGATATGTACCCCCATCCAGTACTATAATTGTTTTCTTCTTTTGGCCCAATCTACATGCTCTATTGCTTTGATGCAGTTTATGTCAAAGACCATGTTTTTGTTATTATACTGTTTTATATACTACTTGTTGTTTTAAATTTTGTATTGCTACATTTTCAAAAGCTGTCCCTTGGAAACTGTTATGTCTACAGAACCGGCTTTGGAATCAAATTGAAGAAAATCTAGTAAGGTTGAAATCGTAGAGCAATGTTTTATTCGGAAACTAAGGCGTAATGGTTAAAATGGCCAATAAGTGAAAAAACCGCGAAAAATTCGCGGTTTTTTGAATTTTTACCAATGTTGCGTTCCTCGCTCGAGGTCAAAAATCGAATTTATTTCTAGGCCAACATCATAAACAACTCAGCAAAAAATCAGAACTACCGGACCTGACGCAAGGTCTCAGTCCTATGAAACTACAAGGTTACTGGACTATTACTCAAAGAATTTTATTAAATAATCAACTATTAAAATGGACTTCTTGGAAAGCCAGAAAAAGCTACAAAACATTACTGCAAGTGCTACCGTTGTTTTTTAATTATTTTTTTCTTCTATTTTATGCCCCCCGTTCAGGCGGGAGGGGTAATTTTCTAAAAATTTGGCCCAAAATAGAAAAAAATTATTAAAAAACAACGGGACCCAACGGGACCACTTACAATGGCATGCTATAGCTTTTTTTAAAGCCATGAATTCAGTCTCTAATATGTTTTTTAAACAAAGTTTCGGAAAAAAATAATTTTCAAACGTAAGAAATTATTATTTATGTTTTTATTTTTAAGCTTGAAAATTATGTTTTCAAAAACTATTTACAATTAAAACTTGATTAAAAAAACATATTAGAGACTGGATTCATGAGTTAAAAAAAAAAGCTTTGACATGCCATTGTAAGCGGTCCCATTGTTTTTTAATAATTTTGTTCAATTTTTAGAAAATTACCCCTCCCACCAGAACGGGGGACATAATATAGAAACAAATTTATTAAAAAACAACTGTTTTGTATCTTTTTGGTAATATTGGAAATATAAGTTACAAATGGTTTTTTTTTTTAAGTTTTCATATTTATTATCTATGTTGAAGCTGTCGTAAAGAATTTGTTATAAACTATTTTTAAAACAAGTAAACAAAATGTTAATTGAATCAAAAAATTAGCCACAGATAGAATTCGGAATTTTATTTTTGCACACTTTGTAGATTTTAGAGGCATATTCAGCAGAAAATATTTGGCTCCAACCAAAGCGTTTTTGAAAAATTTCTCAATATCAATGTTTGTGTAGTGTTCAAATGCAAAATTTTTTCTAGAACAAAAGAATATTTTTGTATTAATTATGAAATTTTTTGAATTTATTTAAAACTTACTTATCACTGGGAAGAATGTACTTATCCAATTCGTAAAACTTCGCACTTTGGAAGGACCATTGTGTTATGTTGAAATAGTGAAGTGCATTGTTGGCAGCGTATATTTTACGTTGCAGTTTGAGAAAGCTAATAGAATACATTTTGTTTAGATTGATATCATTTAAGATCAGTGGCTGGGTTCAAAGCAACAATGTCACAAATAGGTATCTTGAGTCAACCTAAGACCAGTGTTAATTTAATTAAAAGCCTTGCAGTCACGTAATTTTGGGCGAGATGGCCAATTAAAGAATAATTATACAAAATAAATAATTAACGAAAAAATGTGTATATTGTATGATTTGACTTGCTTTTTGAACTCAGCCAGTATGTATATAGACATTCCTTACAATGGTTTATTATTTGAGATTCGAAGAACGGTGTCAGCCAAAATTGCGACACACACATGCAAAGTAAGAAACTAAAAAATTTGAAATTTATACTTTGGTTGCGTAAGAATATGTTCTTTCAAAAAATTTTATTTTACCCGCAAATAGAACCAATATTTATATTTTGTTATGCCTCCTCCAGGTACCCAAAACGTTTGCTCCATTGGATCATCTTTGATAAGTACCTTAGCCATTTCTATGACCTCGCCAGTGGAAACTGGACGGATTGTTGCTGTTGAACAATTATACACAATCAACTCGTCTGAACTAAAATAAAAAATATTGGTAAATATTAATATTAATAAACTAAATTTAAATAATTTATTTACCTATGTTCTTCAAGGCATTTTTTATAAATGGCTACTATTAAAGCCTTAACGGCTACATCAACAGGCACATAGTCGAGGCAAACATTCGGATCACCATGAGCTGTACGAAGAATTCCTTAACAAAATAAAGCATAACTTTCAGAAATGTTGTATGAAAACTGGCACATGTTAAAAATTATTACCTATTCCGCTAGCGATAAACATTCCAACTGGACCATTAAAGTTATCTATCCATCCTGGTACAGGCTCTTCTATTGATGAGACAACTAAAAAAATGATGAAAAAAATTCATCATCAATACTCTGTTAAAAGAACTATCCATCCGCATCCATATCCTTAAAGCTTGAAGATTATATCAGATAAAATATAAGATCCCTTGCCGTGCTGTGATTTTTTAATAATTTGTTCACGATTTTCAGCATACACCAAAAAATGTTCGTGGTTGTTCAAAGGAGAACTATGCTATTGAATAGATCGGAAAATGAAGGGTATAAAGGAACAATTACGTGCAAGGGTTTTTTTTATTATAGAATAAATGATTGTTTGGCTCATAAGCATGCCTTAAACCGAAGATGCTACTACAATCACTCATACTCTTTTCTGAGACAATGGTCACACTAATATATTTGGTATAACTTTGGAAACTAAGCTTAATTTCTCTTAAAACTTTTTGTTCAAAATTAAATTTACAAAAACCAACAAAAAAAAATCGAAATTTTTTTAAATTTTTTAATAAATTGCGCACACTCGTAACTTCTTTTGGAGCAAGATACGCTGCAAATATGATTAGACAAAAAAGCAGAAGCCTTAATATGGATGTTAAAAAAGTCATGTTTTTATTCAAAACTGGCAACATTGTCATGCAGTACCTAAAACGGGGTTTCGGGCAAAAACTGCAAAAATGATAAGAAATGGTAAAGCTTGAATGGTTATATCTCTGTCAATTTTATATAAAAACTACTTTTTGAATATGTTATATTAAAGATATCAGCCTCTACTTTAAATATGTCGTGAACCTATCTTGGCTCTGAAAAAAGTTATGTGCAATTTAGAAAAAAAATCGATTTTTTTATATGGGTTTTTCCTAACTTTTCTTGCTAAAATTTTTTCATACAAATTTTTCAAACCATCCATTTCGATAGAAAATTTAATTTTGAGCAAATGTATGTGTAAGATTGTCAAATTTGGCATAGTTCCCGAGTTATACCAAAAATACTGAACAGTGGACAGTGTGACCAATCTCTCAGAAACGTATGGGTGAATTAGGTAGCATTTTCAGTTTTAAGTATGCTTATGGGCTAAACAAACATATTCAAAAATAAAAACCCTTGCATGTAATTGTTCCTTTTTAAAAGGTAGGTACATTATAATCAACTGCCTTAAGGCCCTTACGTGGAGTACAAAATTAACCATCTATAGTAAGGTTTTCTGTCAGAAAAAAAAACTCATAATAAGAGAAACTCAAAATTCAGTAAAGGCTCCGACCCATAGAATCCGGCGCGTCCGTTACGGTGGCGAATCTATTGACGTTTGCCGGATGCGACGGATTGAACTGCCTCAATGAATACGTTGACATTCACAACTACTTGAAATTCGAACACACACACATAACTACCACTTGAAATTCAAACACACACAACAAAAGTTACTGTCAACGCATCAGCCGGAGTGGAAAAGTTAAAAGTACGGCTACTTTGCCCGTTGCGTCCGACGCATGCGTTCCTTATTGACCAGTTCCCAGTTCCCATAAGAAAACATGTATTTTATCGAGCTATCAGTTGAATGGGTCGCTTCAACGGACGCAACGGATTCTATGGATCAGGGCCTTTAAATTTGCAGTACCAATGTACCAATAAAGGTAGAACTAGAATAGGCGGAAGCTGTCGGAAGCTTATGTCAAAACCGACCGAAAAGTAGCTTTCCAAAACGTCAATTTCACAAGTGACCCATAATGAACTTCAGTGGTTGGAAGTGAAAAAAATAAATAAATAATTGTTTATTCAATATTTATTTTCTCATACTTATTCACAGCACAAAGTGATATGCTTTTATTTATTTATTTTGCGAAACCACTAAAATTCGATGTGATATAAATTAATTAAAAGAAAATTGATTTGACTTCACTCATTCATTCATCAAACAGAAAATAAAAAGTTGAAAACTATGCACCAAGCGCCAAGTTCTTGGTAGTTCGCTTCCACCATTTTGATTTCGCATTCGCCCACTTACGAAAGAGCGGTCGTTGAGCGCTCTCACGTCCGACGGCAAAAGTTAACGAAAACTAAACGAAAAGTTCCACTTCGCAATTATGTGTGCGTATAAATTTCTTGTTTTCGCTCGGTTTCGTACGACCACTTAAGTTGGCTTCCGACTATTCTAGTTCTACCTTAAGAGTATTCATGCATCGTCTGAGACTTTCCGACGCTGTAAAATTATATAGTTTCGAACACACTTTTGATAAACACCTCCTCAAACATCTTTCGTAAATGATGTGGTAAACTAATCAGCTCATTCAGCCATTGGCCACGTTCTGCCAGCCGGCGCACAGTGGGGCACCTTGTATGGGAGAGTGGAAAAAATTCCCTAAAAACTTAACCACCAAACCGATTTTGATGAAATTTTCAGGCATGATAGCTATTAAGACGAAAAACCAATACAATAAATTTCCGCCCACTGCCACGCCTACTTACCAAAAAAAGTAATTTTTCGTTAAAATTGTTACAAATTTGGATGTTAACTAAACCTTGAACAACTATTTTTTTGGAAATTGGACTAGCAAAATTCTTACAACGCCCATTTTGTGGGCGTTTTTCAATTTTTTTGTATGAAACCAGTCTTAATTCGATAAAATCTGAACTACATGCATTATTCATTTCCATTAAATTCTGAGACATAACGAAGAACAGTATAAGGAATTATTACAGAAAATTTCCAGTCACTGACACACCCACACAAAAATTTATATAACCAACCTTGGGGAGTTCTAGCTCTTTGAATCCTTTTGTGCATTGCTTTCTGAAGAGAAAGTTAGAAAATTAATGAAAATAGAATAAGTGTCTTGCAGAAATCGCAGCATTCTTCATAGTCATTAACTGGGCTTCCACTATGTCTAGTACACGATACCTCAGCGTCAACATTATTATTACTTACCAGTTTCACTTGGAATGCACCCTTCAACCAATTACGGAACTTATGACAAGGAATATCACGGTACCTATCGCGAGTTGAATTTCAATAAAAAAATGTTTGGTAGTCACTAAAAATATATTGAAGCTTTTTTTTGCTTAAATGTCTCTTCTTTTCTAAAATTGAATCCACTAAAACTGAATAAGCTATCGAAATAACACCTGATAGCGTTACTATGTGGAGAAACAAACGCTGAATGAAATTGACAATTAAGTTGACCTTTGAAATAGTTATTATCAAGTTATTAAGGGTTATTAAGGGTTAACGGTATTTATTATTTTATTTATTTACATACATGTGTATATCGTAATTTTAACTACCAAACACTAAAATTTAATTTTGACAGTGAGCTTTAATGGAGAAATATTACTGATTATCATATTACACATTATTATATTGTTGAATAAAAACTACGATGTGACATCGTAACTTTTTAAATTGTTCTTATATAAAACCCTTCATTATTATTTTGACGTTAAATCGTTAAAAATGGATTCTAAATATGTAGTAAAATATAAAACAAAATATTTCATATTTACCAATATTTTAGGGCCCCTAGCTTAAGATATCAATATCTTAATTTTTACTTTAATTTTTTAGTTTTAGTGTATGACTTTCCCGCACTTCAAATTGCCCTGAAAATTGAGTCCGGACGGTTCCGGATGCGTTCTTTGCTGGAAATTGTTCCTTACACTCTACACTATCCGTCAAAAGCAACGGGACCTTGGCGGGAAATGGCGCTAGTACTTAAAACTTTATGAGACTAAAAATAATCGCTAATTTCGGGTGTTTTCTCTTCAAATATTTCTTATATAATTTTTCCCGCTCAATAAAAGTATTAGTATTACTTATTGGTATATCTTAATCCCATAAATAGAAGAATCATTAAAAAGATTTAAGAATTTAGTGTAAACGGATCCTTCGAAAACCACCCCTGATTTTATCTATTTCTCCTCATTTTCAACTTTGGATGATAAACTCCGGGCTTACATATATTTTATCTGCAAACGGTTATCATTTCTTGATTTAACAACTATTTTACTATAAGAAACGAATAATGAAACATAAAAATTGATACTTTTGAAAATTGAATTTTTTCCACGTTTTCCCTACTGTGCGGCGGCGTGCTGGCTATCGGATATGTTATCTAACTCGGCATGTACATGATGCGATTTTTCCAGTGCGATTATTGTTTTGTTGTTGGTCGAGGGAATAGGAAGGAATTCAAAATGAGGGAAAATTCAATGTATTACAACAACAACAAAAAGATTGTCATAGGAAAAATCGGGTCATGTAAATGCCGACTAAAATAACTTAGTAGCCGATACGTTTGTAAACGAACAAAACCGGATAGGTTGTATTTAAAACTGTATTTATCAGCAAAAAGTGAGGTTGGGACTTTGCGTAAAGGGTTGCAACGTCTGAAAGACAAATTAGACGCAACAAAAGTAGGCAACAAAAGGAACCTGTGAATTCTCAACTGGTGTCTCCGTTGTTACTTCGCAGAGCATGGCAGCTGCTGACATAAAGCAATTAGCAATTCAAAATGTGTCATGAAAGCGCTTTCGTGGTTCGAGATGTTGCAGATATGAAATCTCAGAGACCTCTGTCAGTTCATTGCATATGTACTGTGGCAAGTTGAACACTTTTCAAGTTTTACATTAAAATTTTCAGTTTTCTCAATTTTCCAAACCTCTGATTGGCCAGAATTCAGAAATCTGAGTATTCAGTACTGAAATTGAGGCATTGAATATACCCATTGTCAATTTGACAAGGTCTCTGAGAATAAGTTTGTTTTTTTGTTCACTATGTGACAACCGCTTTTTGACAATATACGCAGTAGTTATATTACCTTTAATATGTGTACTGTAAGCTCAGCCTAGGACTTATCGTGAAACAAAAAGTTGAGGAACTTTTAAGGTGATTCGTCATCAGACCATTTATGTAGGATCAATGTTCCCCAATCGTCTTGACCAGCGTTGCCATAATGGCATTATAAATGCTAAATCTAGCATTATACAGGAGTGAAAAGCATTTTGAAATATTAATATTATGCCAAATGCTTTTTTGGCATTATCTGTATTTGTTTGGCATTCTTGAATGCTAGATTTGATTTAAAAAAATAAAAATCTAGCGCCAAATTATTATTATTATTGTTAAAATTTTGATCTAATGAATTTCAAATGTGATCTTCTGACGGCTAACTGAATTACATTTCAGCCGATGATGGACTTCATTGGGCTACTGAATAGTCGTTGGTGAAGCAGTTCATTGCAGCACCAAATTTTTCGTTGAGTCAGTAAATTTGTTTTATAAATTAATGTAATATTAGTTGATACATGAAATAAATTCAGGGCTCACTGAAAAATTGGTTATTTAACAAACAGTTTATTTGGTAATGAATGACTATTCACTGGCCCGACGAAGTCCATCATTGACAAATGTCAAGCAGTAAAATACCTAGCCAAAGCTCCTAAGCTACAACTAAATGTTAAGAGTATTTCTGAAAAAATAAACATTGATATTTTGTACAAAATGTATTTTTAAATCGGTTTTGAAATCTAGCATTCTGTTTTTTGGGTTTCCATACGATTTAGCATTATTAAATTTGAAATCTAGCATTATGAAATTTGAGATTATGGCAGCACTGGTCTTGACTTAGAAAAAAGATGGAAGCGGTAGGTTTTGCATCGCTTTCAGAGATCTCAGCGACGGTTTAAAGAAGGTTCACGATGCCGGTGGTAGAGAAAGTAGCCGGCAACAGGCATTTCATCCTGTTAGATCTCGCATTTGGTTATCACCAAATTCTTTTGGAGGAAGATAGATATTGCAAGCAACCATGAACATAATCAAAGCCAGGTTTGAGAAAGTTGATGCTGAGATATATAGATGACACCATTATTGCCAGCTCACTCTGCTGCATACCACTCAGTGATCTCACCAAGAGCAGTTCGTCGGAAATTAGGCTCAAGGGTAAATGATATGCACTCCTGGCAGTGCGAGTATTACGGTGGAATCAAGAGATTCGAATGTTTCCGTTAAAGTGCTATCGTCTATCCTGTTTGAAGCTCTTTACAAGGAACATGGGTTATTGGAGTACCTGCCTGAATGTGAGAATTATATTGAAGCTTTGAGCGAAAGAAGATTTTGTAGATTACAGCCAGGTTAGTAGGAGAAAAAAATTTCTTGAACCTTCGAAGAAAACCTAAACACTTTGCATTGTTTTCGGCGAACGTTCAATATGTGATCATTCCACAGAAGGTGAGCTGTGATGCACGTACCCATAACTGACATTGCTATCAAGACCAGAATTTAATGAGCTTATCAAAAGCTGCCGTTGAAGTTCCACATCTGAAAAGCAGGGATATGAATCTAGAAAAGAATATGAAAAGCTAAGGGTGCTTTCGTCAACAAAACAATTTAATGGATTAGAAGTTTCAGGTATGAGATCATTAATGAAAATGAGAAAGAGGGTAGGATGCAAAACGGAGCCCTGCGGCACACCAGAATTCGTAAAACATTAAGAATTTTAAATCACAACACACACACAGGAATGGTTTTGAGTTGTAAGTCACTAGGCCCTGGTTCTCCACGAGCTGTTGCGCCACTCAAAAAAAAAAATTAATCAATTATCCAGTTTTAGCTCTCTACAACCTGATGGAATAAAAGAATAACGCTCGATTATTATCACGTTGAAATCTGCTGAGATGACGCCCACAAAAGCAGAACTAAGTGGTTTGATTAAAGGGGAACTACATCATCCCGAACGCGTTGCACTGCCCTTCGACACGGTACATTTGGATCACCTCAGGCTCAGGCTTTCCTGCCTGAAAGAGAAGGACCAGGTACGTGCTTGCAATTGTGGACAACTTCACTAAATTTTCCGCACTACGAGCAATAAAGACGACAAAAACCGTGGCATACTAAATATTTGACTGAAGTTTTGAAGTATTTTGGGGTACCACACAAAATTATAACTGACCGAGGAATAGCTTTTACTGCCAAATTATTCGAGTAGTACTGTGACGAAAAAGATATCCAGCATGTAAAGAATGCTGTGAGGATACTTAAGGCAAACGGCCAGGTGGAACGCTGCAACTGCACGCTCACGATTTTCTCATCGCTTAAGTGTGTTCATTCCAAAGAAAAGGGAAAGGATTGGGCTAGACAACTACATTCTACGACTTGAACAAGTCCACACTAATTTCTGTTTTCCTACACCCTAATAAACATTCTGGGTAACAAACTTTTGTTTTCGCTTGGAAAAAAAGTCGATGTCGGAAAACAAAGAGCTAAGCAAACGAACTTCGCACTACAGAACATTATTCGAAGTCAACAGGCCCAAAAAGAAGTCAAACGACAAGCTAACCACAGAAGCACCGGAAGGCATCCAAATAAGAAATAAATGATTTGATTAAATGAAGCAGGTGCCACAGGTACATCACGGAAGTTGGAGCCGGTTTTTCGAGGTCCATACATTATCACAAAGATCCTACCAAGGATCGGTTCGTGGTTGAAGACATTCCTAAAATGCAACCGACAATGAGCGAAGGTTCTGCACAGTCATGTGACGCATTCGCGAAAGCCGAAGTTGCTGACAACGGTGACGCAGACGATGATGAAAGTGGTGATCAAGATTACATTGATGCTGTGGTTGATTCTTGAGGGCATGATCAAAGATAGGATAGCCGAACAGTAAAGCTATAAATAGTCCATGTTAGTATTGTTACGGGAGGTAGTTAGAGCTTAACCAGAAAACAATAAAGATCTTATCAAACAATGAACGGCATCTTGACTCAACACAAGGTTGAAACACAAATAGACTAGACTATCAAACATTAAAAAAGTGGTTTCATAAAGAATTTATCACAACGCAATCGGAAGGGAACAAATACTATAACCTCACTCCAAAAAGCCAAATTTTACCTAGTAAAACTACCTTCGTTTTTTGAAAAATAATAATACTCACCAATGGATGGTCTGTAAATCAAAACTGGTAATTTACTTTTGTAGTCGTTAACTATCTGCTCTCCTAAGCCTTTTGTAAAGGTATATGTATTGGGCTGGAATGCGCTGTACCTATGGGAACAAATTAAACTATGTATAACTTTATTTTTATATCTAGCTTGCAAGCTTTACTTTAAGTTTAAAATGTTAAGCATTTCAGTACTGTATGTTTCAGCCAGTAAAATTGCTGTTCGCCAGTCTACAGTAGCTGGATAGATCTAGAATGAGAAAAAGAAAAACTTTTATTAGATATGTTCAAAAATAATTTGTTGTGATGGAATGCACACCTAAAAATGCTTTTAGTTTCTTATACTTAAAAGGGCTTATTCATATTCTCCTTATGAAAATTAAAGTTCACTGAATTACTTCAATAAAGAAATAGCTTCAAAAATTAATATGAGAAACCATAACAGCTATATTATTCACTCTAGGTGTAAGTAAGGTTTAAGTGAATTTTAAACCTGTCCTATTAACTCGCATTTTTTAAACTTTTCAATTTAAACTTTTGTTCATAATATTCACTTAAAACGCACATTAAACCCGGTGGATTAAAAATACATTACAAACGGATGTAAAATTGTTTAAACTTGACTATACACCGATTTTAAACATACGGAATATGTCAATAATTTGACATTTGCCAGCATGTGTTTCCTGTTTGTTGTTGTATATCAAATGTTATCGTTCAAAATTGAAAATCCTGATTTTGCGTTTGAAAAACAAATCAAAACAGTGAAGTTATTGTGTATTAATTTATCTCAATTAATAAATTGATACAAAAAAAATGTCGAATCGCAAAATAAAAGGTGGTGGTTATGGAAGCAATAACACCGAGCGGGAAAATGATAAAAAAAAGAGGAAAACGTTTTTCCCGCCCGCTTGAACGCGTTGATTCTCCATCTGCTCCAGAAATGCATCTTCTGACGACGAAGACATCACCATTTCATTTATAAGGCCTTATTTTGTTGCTTTTATTTTATTTTATCTTTAATAATGTATTTGCGTAAAAACTTCAAATATGACTTTGCTTGGTTAAAATGAGTGAATGCACTGAAAATCTAGTTTACACCCCGGTTAAACTACTTTAACAGCTCCCTGGAGGGCAGTTAAAATTGAATCGGGTTACACGCGACAAAGTTTAATAAATAGGATTTATTACCGAGTTTAAAGAGTGAATATTATGTGCTTGGGTTGAACTTTTGAGACTTAACTCACTTTTAGCCAAGGTGTACATTTAAAACTGGATTAATTGAGTGAATAATATGGCTGTAAGAGTTAAAATGAATCTAAAACTAAATTCAATCAAACCTTCTGTTAACTTACAGCTATTTTATTCACTCCAGGTGTAAGTAAGGTTTAAGTGAATTTTAAACCTGTCCTATTAACTCGCATTTTTTGAACTTTTCAATTTAAACTTTTGTTCATAATATTCACTCAAAACGCGCATTAAACTCGGTGGATTAAAAATACATTACAACCGGATGTAAAATTGTTTAAACTTGACTAACACCGATTTTAAACATATGGAATGTCAATAATTTGACATTTGCCAGCATGTGTTTCCTGTTTGTTGTTGTATATCAAATTTTATCGTTCGAAATTTGAAAATCCTGATTTGGCGTTTGAAAAACAAATCAAAACAGTAAAATTAAAATGATTTTTTTTTTTTGAAAAAAAACGGCAAGAGGGTAGTCCATGTCTATTAATTTATGTCAATTAATAAATTGATACAAAAATAATGTCGAATCGCAAAATAAAAGGTGGTGGTTATGGAAGCAATAACACCGAGCGGGAAAATGATAAAAAAAGAGGAAAACGGTTTTCCCAAACCGAAAATATTAAATATTTAATCATCGAAATGCATCTTCTGACGACGAAGACATCACCATTTCATTTATAAGGCCTTATTTTTTTGATTTTATTTTATTTTAGTAATGTATTTGCGTAAAAACTTCAAATATGACTTTGCTTGGCTAAAATGAGTGAATGTACTGAAAATCTAGTTTACACCCGGGTTAAACTACTTTAACAGCTCCCTGGAGGGCAGTTAAAATTGAATCGGGTTACACGTGACAAAGTTTAATAAATGGGGCTCGGGTTGAACTTTTGAGACTTAACTCACTTTTAACCAAGGTGTACATTTAAAACCGGATTAATTGAGTGAATAATATGGCTGTACGAGTTAAAATTAATCTAAAACAAAATTCAATCAAACCTTCTGTTAACTTAGCAACAGTTTAAAAATAAATATGAGTACGCCTCATGATATTAAATTTTTAACATTGAGTTCTGTTCCAAGTTTGGACGCACCTGTTCTTCCACAACATGTTTCTGGGGATTGGAATAAGTTGTCGATATATGAATAAATGCTTTAATTTTTGGGAAACCTTCAGCCAATTTCAGAGTCTCCAAAGTGCCTCGGGCATTCATTAGAATTGCCTCTTTTAACGGATCGTCAAATCTATAAAGAAAATTAAGTTAAAAACAAAAATGTTTCTATAAATAGTCAGGTTCAGAAATAAGTCTTAAATAAATCTATAAAAAAAGAGCTTCAATAGTATGAGGGTATATTGGAATAACAAGCTAAGACATAATTTTTTCATTTTCTATTACTTTGAGTGTATTTTTGCAGTTAAAAAAAAACGTACATTTTATTCAAGATTATATCGATTAGAAAACTCTGAGGAATAAACATTTAAAAAAATGTGTAGCTTATCATGTTATTGCAACTAACCTTCAACTTCAGTTATATGTATGTATTAATAAGAGATAAAAAACTGCCCTTACCTAACACTAGCTGCGGAATGAATAACAATTGATACATCTTTCAAAAGTTGTTTATTCGATGCACTAATTCCTAAGCCAGAAAGCATAACATCACCATCAATAGCAGAGACTTTATTTAATAGCAATTCATTTTTTTCTCGAACTTTGCTAAAAAATTCTGATTCAAGAATTTCTGTGAGTCGTTCTTCAGCTGTTTTTCCTTTCTTCCCACGAATTAATACATGTATTTTATTTAATGTTGAACAAGAACGAAGAAGTTTTTCAATAAGAGCTTTTCCTAGAAATCCCGAACCACCGGTTATGAAAATATCACGTCCAGAGAATAATTCGGGTATTGTAATTTTGTCATTCATTTTCTTTGAGTTGGTAGACTTTGACTGTTAGTTTTATGCACGAAAATTAACTGAAACAAAAACATATTATATCAATGGTAAAATAGTAAATTTAAATATAAATGATTGCATTTTTAAAGCATAGTATACTGCTGATGAGAAATGAAAAATCCGGTACAAAATTGACACATAAACGAAAAGTTCTCCTTTTCGTTCTGCAGTAGTACGCTGTTCGACGAGATATTTTGCTAGAAATACCGATTTTCAATGTTTGATTTTGTTGAATCACAAAAATCGATGTGTACACGACTTTCTTTGTATATGGGTCAATATTTCAAAACATTAATATTTTCCACTCCAAAGTGGACCCTCGCTCAAAAGAACTTATTTTGGTAGACGAACAATTATGTCTCTTAATAACTCTATAATAACCACTTTAAAACAAGGAGTCATAACATTTGATCAAATCTAACGGTTTTTTAAGTCAGGGAAATGATACTTGTATCAGGGGAATGACAAAAGTTTATATTTACTCCGTTGATTAGATGGATATTTAATTTTGCGAATGGTTTCAGGAGTGTAAAGATAAAAGGGAACAAATACTAACATGAAAAATAGCATCCACGACTATGTTGCACGAACTTGCTCTCATGATTCAAGGAATTTGCGAGACTAAACATTTTATAGTAATAATCGTATTTTTTATGATATTTTGACCGAGAAAATGTGAAAAAAATTGAAAACTACTAAAAATACTGTAAATATGTATAAATGTAATATTATTGATTCTTCTAGAGTTACCAAAACGTAATCAATCATTATAATAAAAACTTGAAAGTCAGGGGAATGACACAAGAAATGATGTTAGGGGAATGGAGGTTATTAGAAAATTAGATGTCTCATATTATTTTTCACGTAGGCCCTTGTAAAAGACACAGACGAGTAAAACTTTTTAATTTTTATACCACACGGTTTAGTAAAAAACACGCGTTAGAGGAATGACAATTTCGCTTGACGAAAAACAAAATCGTTGCCTTAACTTGAATAAAAAAGACAATAAAGTTTTTTTGAAACTCTTACTTCAATTTTCATAAAAGGCAATTTTGTACCGTTAAAGAACAAAAAAAATCAGTTTTCTATTTTGAGCCTATATATATTTTTTTTTAATTTCCATTGGTGGGATAGAAATGATCAATTTATGGGGGACACTTACTTAATAGCTCCTATTTAAAAAAATAAAGCAAATAAAAATCATTTAAATATTTTTTAGTTAGGATGCATATATTATTAAGAAGACTGCATCATTAGATTTCTTGTATCTTTTTTAGTTTCGTTGCTAAAATTCAGACAGTGTGGTAAGTAGGCCTGGGGACACGTCAGGGGAATGACATTTTGGGTGTTTAAATGGAGATAGCGGGTATGATATTTTTTTTAACTTTATTTTTTCTAGAGCGAATATTAGAACCCGTTTGTTTCAAGCCATCCAATTAAAAAACTTATAACCAAATTTTGTACTTTGGTTCAAAAATGAAGGCGACTAAAATATTAATATTTTGAAATATTGACCCTGTATACAAAAAAAACTCACTCTTGCGGAATTGGCACCATGTACCTCTCTACTCCTCTAATCAGCTACAATTTTTACACTCCCGTTCACTTGAATAGGTTCCAAACTTTCGAGTGCGATTTACCGTTATAACTCCGAACTATGTGGAATAAATGAATTTTTGAAAATGGCATCCAATTGAGGAGAGAATAAGAAAACACACAATATCAAACTTACCATCATTACACATTTTATTACCATTTCTTTAAATTCATATTAAAATGGTAGCACTTTCTTTCGTTTATTTGAATAGGTGCACCGCCTTTATAATCACTTTTGCTTTGACCTAGTTGGAGGTCAGACCTTTTAAAGCTATTTTTGGGCGTTATATCATGGTTTCTTTGATATGACACAAACAAATTGAGAACAAACGTAGAATGGGTGGAGTAAAAGTTTTTTTTCGCAGCTGAGTACGCGCAAATTTATTGTATTCATGATAAATGGCTAACGGGACATCAAATTTCGGAAAAAGCTTACAGAATCTTTTCTTTGATCTATAATTATCTGAAAAATAAACAAAAAGATGGTGTCGATATGAAAGGATGCAAATAACCTGCTACCTCCGCAAGTGATAGGCGAAAAAGTCTGAGGGTTGCGTCTAATTTGTGGGCTTAAATGGCTAAAACAAGGGAATAAGCTAGGTTCAGTGTCAGTATTTCAGCAGTCGAGAGTATTATTAAAAGTTCTGCATACCGAAAAAGAAGAAAATTAAATGAAACCACACCTAAACGAAGTTAGCAAAAAAAAAAAAAAAAAACCGAATGCAGTTTTGTAAGCTTCATAAGACTTGACAGAATAAGTGGCGTAAAGTCGTGTTTTCTAATAAAAAAGGGATTAAATTCAACGGAATAGATGGATTCAAATTGTATTTCCATGACTGAGCGTTTTTGTGTAACTAAACCATAGTCATACTAATAGTTCAAAAATTTTGGGTTAAGTTTCTTTTCCTTGAATTTTCAAATTGTAACTTATTTCAACTAAGCGGTGGTTTATTTAAATTTTGTCTTCTTTTTTGGTATGAAGAACTTTATATTACACTCTCGACTGTAGAAATACTCGCAATAAACCTAGCTTGTTCCCTTATTTAAGCCATTTAAACCGACAAATAAGATCCAACCCTCAGAATTTTTCCTCTATAGCTTGCGGAGGCAGCAGTTTTTTTTACATTCTTTTCATATCGACACCATCTTTTTGCTTACTTCTCTGTTAAATATAGATCAAAGAATGGATTCTGTAAGTTTTTTCTGAAATTTGATGTCCCGTTAGTCATTTATCATGAATACAATAAATTTGCGCGTACTCAGCCGCGAAAAGAGCTTTTCCTCCACCCATTCTACGTTTGTTCTCAATGTGTTTGTGTCATATCAAAGAAACTATGATATAAAGCTCAAAAATAGCTTTAAAAGGTCTGACCTCCAACTAGTTCAAAGCAAAAGTGATTATAAAGGCGGTGCACCTATTCAAATAAACGAAAAAAAGTGCTACGATTTCAATATGAATTTAAAGAAATGATAATAAAACGTGTAATGATGGTAAGTTTGATATTGTGTGTTTTCTTATTCTCTCCTCCATTGGGTGTTTTCTCCAATGCCATTTGCAAAAATTCATTTATTCCACATAGTTCGGAGTTATAACGGTAAATCGCACTCGAAAATTTTGAACCTATTCAATTGAACGGGAGAGTATCTTATCAATTTCACTCATCGAACTATGTGCTGCAGAACGACAAGTAGAACGAAATTTTTATGATTTTTGTATAAGATTTTTCGTTTCACATCATCAGCGTTCTAGGCTAAGGGCCAGTTTGCTCACATTAAGTTAAATCTGTTATAAGTTTTTTGCAAACTTTGGTTAAATATAGATCTTATCAACTAATATTTTCTAATTGACGATTTCGAAAATTAACAACTCAACCTTTGGATTCATTGGCTAAAATTTTGGTTAACAAGCACATTCGTGGATTAACTAATCACAAAAATCATTGATTAAAGAGGTTAAGCTGTGAACAAACTGGCCCTTATTCTGTTATGATCACACCTTTTTAAAAGGTGATGTTAAAGTTTCTTATAAAGAAATATTTCAATTTATCTTTTTTTTTAATTTGATTTGAAAATGTGTAGGTATACAAAAATTATTGGAATAACATGTTCTACAACTTTTTAGAACTTTGTTTCCATAACAGCAACCATCAAGGAGATTTATGGTAAAAACTTAAAAAAAAAAGCATACTTTAAGGCGCTTCAACTCTGATAGAATAGACATTAAAAAAAAAGGAATGCAATTTCGAGGGTAATCGTGTTAGCCTAAACTGGTTTTCGCCCCTCCCTAGGTAAGCTCCTAGGATCCCACATCACGGAATCTCAGATCATTTGAGTGTATACTGTATAGTTTGCCCTGCCAGACTGTTTAAAAACCCCGTTTTTCACTTTGAACTTTTAATTTTTTTAAAAGGTCTGGTAGAGCGAACTATATACTCAAATGGTCTCAAATTCCGTGATAAAAATGATCCGAGAGAGCTTATCTAGGGAAGGATGAAACCCCAATTTCGGCTAACACGATTAAAATTGCATTCATATTATTTTGATGCACTTTTTAATCTCTAAAACCCCAGTTGTGGACTGTAAAGCTGGCCCTACACGATAGAGGCAATCGGCACGGAGCCATTTGGACCTAGTCCATGTGGACACGTTCCAAATTTGGGTGCCATACACACGACCACAGTACACATATCAAAGATAATATATTGCGCATGTTGTCAAAAATCGGTTGTCAGATACTGAACAAAAAGAAACGAATTAATTCTCAGAGACCTTGTCAAACTCACAATGAAGTTCTGGCCAATCAGAGGCTTGGAAAATTGAAAAAACTGAAAATCTAAATGTAAAATTTGGAAAGTGTTAAACATGCCACAATACACACACAATAAACTGACAGAGGTATCTGAGATTTTGACACATGTGCGAACTTGAACGAAAATGAAATCTCGGAAGATATTACCTTTAATATGTGTACTGTGATACACCACCGATCAAGAGCCAATTCTGACAGTTTGCCTCCTTTCATAAGTAAAATCCCCGTGTTCAACAAACAGGTTGACTTAACTTTTTATGATGGCATCTGGCCAATCGGAACCTTAGAAAATTCAGAAATCCATATAAAATTATGTATTGAACACGACCAATTAAACTTGAAACTTGACAGCAGAGGTGGCGCTAGGCCTAAACGAGGCATGTGCGAGATCAATTTATGGGGCCCCTTGCGAAAAGAAAGGCTAAAAACCAAAATATTTTGTTTAACTTAAAAATTATAAAACTTTAAGGACTTGTTTCACAATGTCTAATCAAGCACTTCTGCCAAGGTGCTTGTCAAAGTATTTCCGCTTGCTTTTTTGAACTGAAAGTTGTGAGGAAATCTGGAAAGAAAACAACATACGAAAATTACTTCCGGTCAGGGTTTTATTACCTCTGTTCGTGTACTACCCAAAACAGCTCATTTTAGTCCAAAGTTCTGTCAATATCATTTTTTTTATATGAACTTTGGACTAAACTGGGTAGAAATTGGCAGTTTTGGGTAGTACGCGAACAGACCTATTGTTAGACAGAAACGTTAGAAGTAACATAAAAAGCAGTCTGAAAGGGTGTTCGTCAAGGAAGTTTGGTCTGTCTTTTTGAACTGAGAACTATGCGAACATGTCGAAAAGAATGGCATTAAAAAAAATGTTACGCAAATCACTCCTGGCTAGGGTCTAAAGCAGCAACGTTACTCAAAACAATGAATTTGATTAAAGCAAAATTTGAATTCCAATAGTTTTTTCCCAAAGTGTGCTCCGCGGAGCACTTAGTGCTCCGCCAAGGATAACCAAATACTCCGAGGAATGATCGGAAAAAATTAATAACTTAACTTCTGCTTAAAACGAAATATCAAAGAATGCAGCAGTATCCATTGTTTTCTACACCTTCATGGACTTGCAATACAAAAAATGCCATTCTCTTTTTTCCACGCAGAAGTAGTGGCTGAAATCAAAATAAAAATAAATTTGGAGGCGCAACAGCTGGTGGAGAACAGTGCCTAGTGACTTACTCTCAATCATTCCTGAGTGCGTGTTGTTGGCAGGAGTGGAGGGGACCTAGTCCGAGTCCCAACTAGATGAGAAGCACTTATTCATGACATGTACATACTCTTGGAGGATTTTTCAGTATCTTGGGATAAACTTTTCTGTTCTTAGGTGGCATCGGCTGGGAATCGAACCCAGACCTTCGGCATGACAGGCCAACTCACTAACCATTATGCCTAGGGGTACTACGAGGGTTGAAGTCAGAAACTTATTAACTGACGGAAACTTTGTTTTGGGTTGACAGGTTGTGTAATAAGCGTTTGGCTATTGGGAACTGATATTGCTCGGGAGCGCACCTCACTTCCGTAACCAAAGTTGAACGAAACTTGACGAAACCTTCCACTCCGCAATTAAAGCCGCATAATATGCTTTCCATCTATTCGCTTGTTTTCTTCCGACCACTTAAGTGCCCCTCCGAGCATTATAGTTCAGCTTTACGCCTATGAATTTACAGCCAAAGAAGCTGCATTTTTGTCTTGGTTGTAAATCGACATTACGCAAATTACTTGACTTTTTGTCTTTGGCTCTCGGTTAAATTTCACTAAGGTCACTCTAAATTATCTGTTATGCTTCGCAACGACAGCTTAACGTCTCTAATTCAATCGGGTTTATTAGCAGAAATAGTTTGCAATTTTTCATATAAGTTCATAGGGTTGGAAATCGCTTGATGAGATCCACTCGGATGACTGTGTGTAATTATTTTGAAATTTAAGAGCACAATTTAAAAACGAAATCAAATATGACGAAAACTTCTGAATTTAATTAAACTTTTCATTTTAAAATTAACGCGAAGACCTTTCGAGGCTTTGCGGGGCCCCTCCGGGCCCGGGGCCGTGTGGCACATACGGCACACGCCTTCCGGTTCCGCCGCCTCTGCTTGACAGCGCCAACCAGCCGCACGATTTTATAAATTCTTTGTTGAGCTTTTGTTTCAATTTTTTTGGTGCAGCAATAATAAATACATACATAAATGTTGAAATTGGGTTCTCATGATGTGATATCAGTTATCTAATAAAAAAAATAAATAATTGAGGGAAGTAGAAATAAAAAAAAAACTGAGAGTGATGAAGTTGATGGCATATATTCCCCTCTACCAGCATAGTAGCAAGAGTAACAAGACAATTGACATTTTAATTTTAATATCAGAAGCGATTCGTAGAATCAATGTCATATATCTTCCGCAATGTAAAGCTAGAATATTAATTAAATTTATCCCACTAAATGCAGCAGCATAGCTTTGTTTACTTATTTAATTTGAACAGATTTTTTTTGTCAAACAAGTCTGATAAAAGAAACAATATTTTACACTGTTTTGAAAAGAACGTAAAATTCGTTCGATAAATCAAAATAAAAACCAAAAGTTATAATTAAAAGAAAGTAAAACAAATTTTGAAAGTCACTCATAGAACCTGTTTAGATTGGGAAATTTGAGACTGGTCTTACAGCTGTTTTTGGAAAAGACAAGTGAGGGTCAGAAATCCCCCACTTCTCTTGTCCAGAAACTGCTGTGAAACCAGTCTCACTCTACACAATCTAAACACCTTCATCAGTGTTGCCAGAAACACCGATTTATCGTAATTCTCCCGATTTTCAGACTTGTTTCTGATACACCGATTTTTGATCGAAATATGACACTTTTCCCCGATTTTCAATAATTCTTAAGCTGAAGTAAGCCTATCTACCATTGCAATTTATGTTTCTTGTTTGCTCAATTGCTGAACACGACCAAGCTCGTCGTGTATGTGTCTCTGTCATATAATTTCTTAAAAGTTTTCTTCTTCTTCTTAATTTTCTATTTGTTTTTATTTTGGGTTTTGGAAACTGGCTGCGTACATGCGTCAGAAAATTACTTTCTGAAAAATACTTGAAGTTCAAGGAATGCAATTGTTTGAACCTAAAAGTATCTGATTGAATATGTATTCAAAATAATTAAAATTAGCACTTTATTTAATTGAATCAAAATAAATATATTCAAAATAATGATAATGAACTTAAATCTTTGGAGAATTTGTTGTCTTATTATCTACGTTTTCCTTTCTAAGCTAGCAAGTTGCACAAACAGTGGAATTTATAAACTTTTTCTAACTCTAGACATCCGACCAACTCCAAAAAGATATACCTCAGTTTTGTTCACCTAAAGTTGTCCAACCTTGACAACGGAATTGGTTGCGTAAGATTTGACTAACTTGACATTTTATTTAATTAAATAAATCATATTTCCAACTACTGAAAACTTTTAAGAAAATGGGTATCAACAAAATCATCTAAGAAATCTAATAAATGAGGCTGTAAATATTTAAACATATAGCACCAATGGTGCTGCACCATATACAAGACTACTAAATACCTAAGGGAAATATTTATTTTTGATTGTGGAGTCTTACGTACCTACTTGTTTACTAACATTATTACATTTAAAAATGAATTTAACAAAGTTGCTTCTTGAAAAAAATTACTTTTCACCTTTAAACAATTTTTTTCAAAAGGAATATGATTTTGTTTACTTTACAATCTGAAGAAAAAAAATATTCGGAAAAAAACTAGTTTTTTTATAAAAATGGAGGTGCTTTTGAGACCTGGCATGACTTGAGGTTTAAAGCTGTTTTCCCGATTTACACCGATTTCTAGAGTGGCAATCTCCCGATTTCAGAAAATATTTTCTGGCAACACTGACCTTCATACAACTTTGAAGGTAAAGCTTGGACAGTGATGCAATGAAATTATTTTTTATTAGAAACAGAAATACTTCTTAATGAAAGACAATCATTATTACTACCGATTTATTATTTTATTAAAAACGTAATTCACTCTATTAAAAATTTTAGTATATATCAAGTATTCATTGGTTTTTCTCAAAACTGGTACATAGTTAGGTAATTTTGTTTTGGTTGTTGCTTTAAAAAGTTAATTACTAAAATGAATTATTGATTCCTTTGAAATATTTGACTTCTTAATGAGGTATGGTTTTTCCTATTGTTGCTGCTGCTGTTGTTCCCCTTTTTGTTGTTTTTGCTGTAGACACATTCTTCGTGTGAATATATTGGATTTCTTGAAGTTGTTCCTTTTGTTGCCTATAGGGTGGTTTTGCTGGAGATTGACTAGGAGCTCGGCCTTTCTAAACATATTTTGTTACTGGCATGTGGGATTGCTATGCTCAAACATTCTAAGCCCTTTGAACAACCGTAGTTTTTTTCCGCCTAAACGCCACGACGACTTAACGCTGTTGCATGAATACCCTTATTATGTTTGTATTACATATTTATTGTTTAATTTGTGAAAAATACTATGGGTATTCATACAACAGCGTAAGGTCGTCGTTAACGTTGTAAAGTTTGAAACTTCGTAATTCTGTCAGAATTTGTATGGAAAATTTGACAGATTTACGAAGTTTAAAACTTTACAACGTTTACGCTGACTTTACACTGTTGCATGAATACCCTTATTATATTTTCTCATGCAGCAAATTATTTTAATATTTACAATACTATACTGGGATATGACAGTTGACACTCACTTGACAGCCAAAACAAATAGAGAGAAAGCGATGTTTTTCGGTGGAAATTATATATTACAATTTAATGAGAGAGAGAGTGAGAAAGAGGTAGGTCCAATTTAATTTTTGCAATCGTAAAGGTAGAACTATAATAGACGGAAGGGCACTGAAGCTAATGTCAAAAACCAATGAAAAGTTGCTTTCCGTACCGAAAAAAGGGGACCACAACCATAATCTATTTATCATCTATCTCTTTTTGGCATTCCTATTTCCCCAAATGTCAGTTTTACTTAAGTGAGGTGAGCTCGGGAGCGCACCTCACTTCCGTAACCAAAGTTGAACGAAACTTGACGAAACGCTCCACTCCGCAATTATAGTCGCGTCGTATGCTTTCAGTGTATTCGCTTGTTTTCTTCCGACCACTTAAGTGCCCCTCTGAGCATTATAATTCTAGCTTAAATTAGAAAACAAACAGAGTTACATACTTGGCTCGACAGTTCCCCACATACAGCAGAGCCGAGCCATGGCTCGATGACTCGGGCTCGTGGATTTTGGGCTGCACGATGAATTTTGTCTCGGTGCCGCCACCGCCGCCGGCCGGTTCATTTGGCTTTTTGGCTCGGTGGTATATGGCCAGCTTTAAAGCTCGGTTGGATTTCAGATTGGCTGAAAATCCAAATGGATCGGCTGCCGATCCACCCCACACACGACCGATTTTGGATCGGCGCGGGGCCATTTGGCTCTTTGGCTCTGTCGTGTATGGCCAGCTTAAGACTTTGATTTTTTGAAACTTTCGACACCTATCATTGTGGACATTGACTTGAGGGAAAATTTGGAATTTTTAAGGAAATTACTATAGGTAGATTGTAAAGGCAAATCACAATCAAGATGAATATTTCTTTCTTCACATGCTGTTGGTAAAAAATTTGAACCTTTCCAGCAATTGATAATATTGTCAAAGAACTTACAAAAGACATTTATTGCAGCCCATGGCCACGCGTGGCACACTTCACATCCAAATTAAATTCGTGCAATGCTTACAATCATCATGAACATGAATTACGATAGTTTACAAAATTTTGGGTCATGGTAGGGTCCTTAGAAAAAATATATTTTCTAGACTAATTTTGGGTCACTGAACACGAAAATCAAAATTATTTTTTTTCCAAAGAATCGTTTTCGAGATATGCACAAAAATCATTTTCTCTGCTATTTTTTCAGAAATTGCCATAAATCTCGTAAGCAGCTTGGCTAATTTACATAAAATGTGTATTTTCTGAATTATCTGATCTGTCTCCTTCCGACGATATACTGCTTGCATAAATCAGACAGAAATTTTATAAGCTACAGGCATTTAAAGTTTTAAAAACAAGTATTTTTGAAAAATTTCTAGTTGTCTACAAAATATTCTGTCTACAGCATTTTTTTTACAAAAAAAAATTTTCTGAGAAGTGTCAACCACTCTGAACTCAGTATAGAGTGTTAATTCAGAATAGAGCTCTGAACAGAGTTCGAGCATGTCGAGTATGTTCTATAAACATCATCTGAGCACGCTTGTTCTGAGCGCTCTGAACTCTTTTTGAAACACATCTGAACACTAGCTGTCAAATGCTACGTGTTCACCATTTAACTCTGTCTGCTCAGTTATTTTATTCTGAACTCATACAGCGCACTCTGAACAAGCTCAGAACGAAAAAAGAAACACAAATTTTTAGGTTTTAACGCTCAGAGCGTAACACAATTTTTTGTTTGCCAGTTCAGGCTCTGCTCTGAACTAAAAAATAAAAATGCATGAGAGAATTTAAAAACACAAAATATATAGATACAAAAGAGAATGGTCAATACGAACGCCATTTTGCTTCATATTGTAATAGAATTTTTAATTAGAAATAAATAAACTCTTGTGTTTATTAGGCGTTGTCCTTTGGCGAATTACTTGCAAGTACTTTGCTTGGTTTTTTCAATGGAACACATCAAACTGCTTTCCCATGTAAAATGTATCTACTCACACACGAGAGCATGTGCAGTTGGTAGTACTAGATTAGGGTTTTCATCTGCTCATCAGTACTTTGCCACCTCTAAAGGCTCTAAAGGCTCTAAAGGAAAACGGCTATTACATACTTATATCATGAGCAACGGTGATGATATTGCCTCCCTAAATGATTGAGTACAATGAAAAATTGTACGTTCTTATAAAAATTCTAAAGAATTTTTAATAAAAAAACAATAATTTTATGTTTATTTCCTTCTTTTGTTAATAACGAAGATGATTTTGCGCCCCAATTGATTTCAATATTTATAATAAGAAATTTATTGAATTATTAATAAAACATAAATTAAACTTTTGTGTTTATTTCCAAATGATTTTGCCGCCCTAAAAAATTGAATACGTACTATAAACATTTTAGTTTCTAAAAAAGATTTATTTAAATTTTCAGTTTAAGAACTTTTGTAATTGACTTACAACTTCCAATGCACAACGAATTTATTTTTGGCTTTTGCCGCCCCTAGCCCTTAACTCCTGGCGCCCGGGGCGACCACCCCCTTAACCCCCCATAGCTACGCCACTGTTTCTAAGGACCCTACCATGACCCAAAACTTTGTAAACTAGTGTTATTGGTTGCCCAGCGAAGCGGGCAGGTATCAGGTAGTAAATAATAAAATTGTTCTAAAATTCGTAGAAACTCATAGTTTTCGAAATTAAACGAACGCACTATGAACTTTGACAGAACTTTGGACTAAATTATACCCGAATAAATGGAACTTACATGAGTTCATTTGAATACATATAAAATTCAAAATCAATTGAAAATGTAACCTAGCTACATTGTATGTCATTTTTCTTTCTTTGAAAAATAAATTGTTACATATTTATATGTTCTTCAATTGACGAAATGTATTGACAAAATAATTAATTGTATTCAAGTTCAACCGGTTGGTTTGGATGAAATATATTAGCATATCTTTATTAATTTACTTTAATTCTGAAGAAAAGTTTTTTTTTTTCATTTTCGTTTCAAAGTGTGCTAGCTAAAAAACGAATTCTTTATCACCTTGGCTTTGAGTAGCTATACTCAGAAAATCAGTAGAAAGAATTTAGACTTGTAATGTCTGCTATCACACAAATGGCAGCAGTGAAGAGAATGCATTCTTGTCTGCAAATGATTTTTACCCTTTAAAATCAACGAAAATAAATATTCAAAAAATAGATGCTAGTTTAAGCAGCTACGATTATAAAGGTATAGCAACCATAAAGACAAAATTTGGACTCCTATTGTACCTAATTGAAGTTAAAAAAAAAAATATTTCACTTCCCACATTTCAGCCCGGTTTGTTTAGTAATAAATTAATGTTGATATTAGAATAAAAAGCACCAAGACACCTTACAATGGTTCAAAAACAATACCACACTCTTATTCAAAAATTTTTTTTCCGGGAATTTTAATTTTTTTTTGAAGATAATCACTCAATTAATTATTTAATTTAAGCAATTTAAATATACTCTTTCACACAATACAAATAACTTCTTAAAACTTGCTTGGTAGAACAAATACAAGCAATCAATCATAATTTTTATAATCAAATAGGTATATAATATTTATATGTAGAGTATCCACTTTTTCTACAAAATATGATTCAAAGATAAATTTTTGAATTTAAAAACTTATAATTATTTTGCAAGTTTTAAGTTTGTCACACACAATGTTGTTTATTAGCACGGACTCCTTCCTGTTCAATAACAAAAGTAAAACTGAAATTTGGTTTTCGTTTAATATTAGCTCAAGTCAAAACTTTGAATCGTGTACAATTAAAATTCAATTGTTTTAATGAATGTATTACACTTTCTTTTGCCTTTGAAATTATGTGCATAATTGTCGAAAACGATATGCACACTTACTTCTTATATGAGTTACATTTATACAAATTTTTGTTTAAGACTCCTATGATTTTTTTAATATTTCTTGATTTTAAAGAAAATCATACTTGGGTAGGTAGAAAAATATACAAAATTATTGTGATTGGTCGAAATAATAATAAAAAATTAGTTATAATGTGTATTTCGATTTACTTGCATTTCTTAGAGCCCCGCAATTTAAATCCACTTTTTACTTAATCGACAAAATACGTAATTTAAGAGAAATTTTATCCCCTAAAAGGTTATCAACCTTAATAGAGCGTTTTAATTTATTCATTCTCAATTAGCATAAATAATCGGTATTCATTTGTTTGTTTTTTTTCGAAAGTGTGATATTGGTAGGTATAGTAAAAATTGGTCAAATTGAAACTAAATTTGTATGGAAAAACAAACTTACCTCAAAATGTTTCCATAACTTATGATTTTTAACACACTTTTATTAGTTTCGGCTGTATGTACATGTGTATGTAGAAGTATATCCTAACCATATGTTGTATCTCCCTTAACTTATGTTATATCCTGTTTAACTTGCTAATACTTGTGTAATTTCACTAAATCAATTTTAATCAGTTGAACATTTACTTTTAATATTTTAATTTTCCAAGTTGTATTTCATTTTTATTTAGTTTTAATTCAGCCAGCCAAGCAATTAACTTGTTTCTTTTTATTAAATGAATTTGTTATTTTTGTTTATAATTCTGTTTGTCTTTTGATCCACTCCTACATGTATGTACATATGTATTTAAGGGAATCTTTGGACAGAATTTTGACCCACCTCACACGGTCAGATTTGATTCAAACTTTGCACACTTGTCAAAGCCCGATGACAGTACAATAATTCGATCAAAGTATCTGATGATCCTGTCCTGATTAGGTTCACCAGGATTCATATATTACCTTCGTGATCCTTTGCATGAGAGTTAGAGAGGTTACGGATGCGTGCAAGTGTAACTCCAGACTTAGTCTTTGGTTTGGACACTTGGCTTAGCAAAACGGAGTAGAGACTTTCTAAATCCAGATGCAAATTTTAACACATCTGTACATATTAAAGACTGTTGCATTATAGCAAATCGAACTTAAAAGTGAAAAATAAATTTTAGTTTAAAAAACTTAAAATACGCTTTTAGAGTTTATCAAACTAAAGAGTAAAAAATTATTCTTAGCATGAGAGTAAAATTACTGACGATAAAATTAATGTCACTGTTCTAAAAGCGTGGGGTGCCTTGTATGACCTTTTTAAACTAACTCTGTATTACGGAATGAAACAAGAGAAAAATTATAATGATTGACCAAGCTCTAAGTTTCGGTATCGCCATTTTGAACTTATTAGGAAAATGGGGAAAAAAAGATAAGGAAAATGGGGTCCTACTCAGTGGGTAATTTTCGGTAACTGAAAAAAACAATTCAAACAGCCCGGATTGGGAATAGAACCCAGATCTATTGGTTACGCGCCTAGAGCTTTACCAGTTAAGCTATCCGAGACACGTACCGGAATTATATTTCAGTCACCGTTATAATTACCTGCTCGAGATGCAGATTTAGTTTAAAAATGTCATAAGGACCCCACGTTTATAGAACAGTGACATTAATATTCTCATCAGTAATTTTATTCTCATGCTAAGAATTATTTTTTACTTTTTAGTTTGATTAACTCTAAAAGTGTATTTTTAGTTTTTTAAACTTTAATTTTTAGGCTCTGGACCTTTGGCACCTCATATAAGGGAAATTTGATAAAAAAAATGCCATCTAATTGGTCAGAAAAGGTCAACTGGTCCCAGAAATTGCTCAGCCCTAGATAACTTGTATAATCAAGGCTTAAGCTTTTTTAAGGTTGCTCAAGGTCACGCGCGATTTTTGGCACCTCATTTTGGGAAATTTGCAAAAAGTTAATATCACCCGAAAGGCCCTAAGATCTACATATATAAAAGGTCAGCTAGTTTCAGCAATAAATTGGTCAGCTATAGATTCTTTTCTACGATCTCTTTAAGTTTTTATTCAAGGTCATGAACGATTTTTGGCACTTCATTTGGGTAATTTTCCAAAAAAAAATAAAATATACCATTTGATAGTTAACTAGATCAACATACATGTCAGTTATTTTCAGTAATTGGTCAGCCATGGATTGCTTCAATGAATTTGTATCTTATGTCAAAAACCATTCGTTACCTTGAAAAAAAAAATAATTTAAAAAATCGTCAAAAAGAATCTATAGCTGACCAATTGCTGAAAATAGTTGATCTTTTATCACGATCTTGAAATCTTTCGGAATAAGGTGCCAAAAATCGCGCGTGACCTTGAGTGACCTTGAGGAAATTTAAGCCTTGATTACAAGTTATTTAGGGCTGACCAATTTCTTGGACGAGATGACCTTTTCTGACCAATTAGATGGTATGTTTTTATAAAATTGCCCTTATATGAGGTGCCAAAGGTCCAGAGCCTAGTGTTTAAGATAAATGTTACAAACAATTGAAAAGTGCAAATAGCAGCTTCGTAAGTTTCGAAGCCATAAGGAATTGAATAATTACAACCTCACAAATGAGGTTGTCTGGTTTCTCAACAAGATTTAGTTTTAATTTTGCTAGCTCTTGTCATCCATACAATACTTTCATAAAAAAATAGTAACAAACTAAAAACTGACTGTCAGTGCTAATTGAGACGCAGAGTTATAAGAATGCATTTTTTTTAAATGCATTTTTGTTTGCATTAATTACACAGGTTTACAAGGTTTTCGACACGACTAAGTAAGAGTTGATATAAGGGTAATTTTTCGTGCTGAACTCTAATCCGTTATCCGTTTTTCACTATCAGCTCTGGTTTTTGAGATATTACCGTTAGAAAGTACAAAAAGACCCCTTTTTCGTCATTTTTGGGGTTATGTAACTATGCGAATTGATCATATGTAGTCAGATGAGGACTAATAACTAATTTAATATTTCTCAAAAAGTAAAAGAGATATTGGGATGATTAAAGCTGAATTTTGAAGATTAATATTAGTACTTTTAGAAATCTGTACAGTAAAAAAAAATAAAAATCAATTCGCATAGTTACATAACCCCAAAAATGGCGAAAAAGGGGTTTTTTGTACTTTCTAACGGTAATATCTGGATAACCAAAGCTGATAGCGAAAAACGGAAAACGGATTTGAATTCAACGTTAAAAATTACATTTAAACCGACTCTTACCTGTGTTATTAAAAATAAAATTTGAATGCAATGTGAAAATATCTTGCATTAAAAAGAAAATGTTAATGCAAACTCAAAAATTTGTTGCATTAAAAAAAAATGTTTTGAATTAAAAAAAAATGTTAATGCAATGTGAACATTTTTTGGATTAAAAAAAAAACATTTAATGCAGGAAAAAATTTGTTTGCATTAAAAAAAATGTTAATGCTAAATCGAAAATTTGTTGCATTAAAAAAAATGTTAATGCGAATCAAAAACTCTCACTGCAATATGAACATTTTTTACATAAGAAAAAAGATAGTGCAAACACCAATAATTGTTGCATTAAAAAAAATTGAAAATTTCTTGCATTAAAAAAAAATATTAGTGCGGATCAAAAATGTTCTGCATTAAAAAAAAAATTTGAATGCAATATGAAAAATTTCTTGCATTAAAAAAAAATGTCCATAGATTTTGAAAGTTTCTTGCATTAAAAAAAAATGTCAATAAAATTTGAAAATTTTTGCATTAAAAAAATGTATGAAAATATGTTGCATTAAAAAAAACATATGTAAGAAAATTTTTTGTTAAAATCGTTAAACTACGTCAATAATATTTAAAGGCATGATCCGTGGTAGTGATGGGTAGGACACGAATTTCAAATGAGATTGTATGAAGTACTCATTTTGTGTAGATTCACATGAACACGATTTTTGACAAGTAGTGTTAAAATGTCAACATCATTGATGTAATATATCAACATTTGTTTCTCTTCATCAATTTTGTGTTTGTGTTTGCAATTGCGGGTAGTTTTTGATGAGCTTTTCGATAACTGCAGGGGGAAAGAATTGGAGAACAGGGTGTCTCGAATGATGTTTTTATTATTGTGATGGAAAGAAACGTCACTTGTATCAAGAACATTTTGTTTTAGATTGTTTCGAGTACAAATTTATAAGTCGTCCCTATGAACTGGATTTCTTATACCAACCAAATAATAGTTTGCTATCACATCTTACAATCATACATCCAGATATGGAAGCTTCCCATCTTTCTCAATCCCGACCGTAAATTTTATTTTGGAATTGTAGCTATTTAGTGCATTAAGCGTTTTTTCAATCTCATCTGATTTGATCACAGCGAAGAGATCATCAACACATTTTGTAATTATTTTCGGTGTATTCTCAAGCTTTGCCAATAAATCATCTAGGAGAGTTTCCATACCTAGGTCCGCCAAAATAGGGGATGCTGAGCTATATACAGGAACACCTTGCTTTTGTTGGTCCATCGGACTCTAAGTAATTATTGTCTATTATGCAAAATGTCAATGAATCTAGATTTTTTAATGTATGTAAATTCCTTAATAATTTCCTTGTTCCATTTGCTATGTATACTAGTAAATGATGAGAAACTCTCCCAATGAAATCTTTGCCATTTTTGATGTTAATTGCGAATTTCTTATAAGGTTTTGAAGAATTTTTACTCTGAACTTCGAAAGTTCATAACAAGGTACATGTGTTGATGCACAAATTGGTCTCAGAGGAACGGTTTATTATGATTTTTGCGATCGCTGTATATGTCGTCATACGATGTTTGTCATATTGTGATATATGATTATGCATTGGCTGTTATGGTATTCTTGTACCTTGAACATCGTCATTAGCCGTTTTCCTTTGGAGGTGGCAAAGTACTTATGAGTAGATGAAAACCCTAATCTAGTACTACCAACTGCACATGCTCTCATGTGCGAGTAGATACATTTTACATGGGAAAGCAGTTTGATGTGTTCCATTGAAAAAAGCTAGCAAAGTACTTGCAAGTACTTCGCCACCTCCAAAGGAAAACGCCTATTAGAACAATCGGGCAATATAAATACCGACATATTAGGTTTGTTCCTTTACTTTGAATTTCTGTGATTTTCTGTGCATTTCTGCGCATTTCAGTCCAAAGTTGTGTCAAAGTTTATATAAAAAAAAATATTTTGACACAAGTTTGGACTGAAAATCACAGAAACCCAAAGCAAAGGATCAGACCTATTATAGCCGTTTTCCTTTGGAGGTGGCGAAGTACTTACGAGTAGATGAAAACCCTAATCTAGTACTACCAACTGCACATGCTCTCATGCGCGAGTAGATACATTTTTCATGGGAAAGCAGTTTGATGTGTTCCATTGAAAAAAGCTGGCAAAGTACTTGCAAGTACTTCGCCACCTCCAAAGGAAAACGCCTTATATCTACATGTAGGTACCTTGAATTGTATCAGCTTGTTTTTCACTAGGGATTTCAACAACACCAACAAATCTGGATCTTTGACGGTATTTACACTGCCTGATTTTTCCAATGGCGGTCTTTTTGTTGCAGCTGTTATACGTTGACTTCCCTCATTTTTATTTCAATCCCCCCCCCCCCCCCATAAAAAAAATCGCATTGGATAAATCGGGCAATGTAATTGCTGACTTAAGATACGCAGCCGAACGCGCTCATTTTTTTGTACTTTCTCACTGAACACATCCATTTTCTCTAACAACCATCTGTCAGATTTTGTTTGTTTTGGACCCTGTAAACCAAACAAAACCAAAACAAGAAAGAAATTTTAAAATATTATTATATTCTATCACTTAAGTATAAAAAGTTTTTGAAAATGAACTCACACGCTACATATATTGATGATGGCTTCGAAATCATTGAGGAATCAACCCTCGACCTCTCCAATTTATTGAACTACCTCGAAGCCTCGCCACTTAAAAATATGTACAAACTTGATCTACCAAATCCCCCTTCGCAAGAGCTCTCCTCAAAGGAAATTGTTCATGTTTGTAGATCCACTATCCGCACCATCTAATGAATTCAAATAATTTATGAAGAGATATCTTTCAGATATGCAAGAGCCTTGAAAAACTTCTTCTTGAAGACTTAACGTATGATCAGCTGACTGCGCTGTTTGTGGCAAGCGGCATAACATATTTACTGTCTCGGAGTTTCCAAGATTTTGAATGTCGCACCGAGTTACTCCATAAAACTTTTCGCTATTCAAATACCCTGGATCCACTTCATGTAATTTGTGTGTTCCTACTCGTGGAAAACTTATTTGAATACTTTATTTTTGTTTACAGTTACATGTTGCTGCAAAGCTTTTGCATGCAAATATAAGCTCCAAATCAAATCTTCTATTTCTTTGTAAAAATATTTGTTTCACCAGTGACACAGGCAATGCTATAGCAATGTGCCTGGTATGGGCGATGTTCTTGGAAACTGTTGGCCAAGAAATCGAAATGTATTGCTTCCATCCGGTATATATATGAATTCATCAACAAAAACACGTTTTAATATTCTTCCATTTAAGTTTTCTTCCATCCAAGAGCTTGTTGTCGATGTTGACGTCAATCAAATGCTTAACGGAAAAGAAACATCTGCCAAGGCTAATTTCCTTTTCCAGTTAATATCGATTCTTATTAGTTGCATAATTTCTCGGTCAAACGAGGAACTAAAGAAAGCCGGGTATTCTGAGTACTTTAAATACGAACTAGGAGATATTTATTCTCTACGGGATTGGGCTCAGAAAATCAATCAAAATATAGTTATTTCTTATAATTCAACGAATACCAACTATGACCTAATTATGGCGGTAAGTTATCTACAAAAATGATAAAGTTTTGAATGCAAAAATATGTGTTTCATTCTCAGATTAAAGAAACCATTACCTACAACATTGTTGCGTTGCTGGATGATAAGTTGAGATCTATTGACGGTAGTCATAGAGTTATTACCCAAACTTAATTCTTACATTCTTACACCTTTATTCATACCTACCTATTACGTATTTATAATATATTTCTCGATATATTTGTATTTCATTACAGATAAATATTGTTCGTATTATGTACATACTTGTGTGTAGACACCTATAGATAAAGTTATGTGAAGTTTTTTTTTTCTTACAGCATTTATTTTTTATAATTATTCTAGTGTTATTTTTATCAACCTTAATTTCTTACTAAAACTTAACATACATTATATATCGCTTCTTCGCTTTTGTGACACCTCTGGAACCCTTCTTCATGGAATCCATAAGATTATTGCAACTTCTTTTGATTGTCCCAACTCAAAACTAGAGCTGAATTGTTTCAATGGGTTTGATTTTACTTCTCGTTCTAGCGGAAATCACCTATTTTAGGATTTTATCTAAAATATAATCCAATTTAACAAATTGTCGAACAAATTGAGATATGGAGAATTTCTTCGAAGTACATCGGTATCTGGTTTTGGAAAATTAAATTATTTCTGCAATGTTATTATATTTAACGTTTATGAACAAAATTTATATACATATTGGTGTTATAATAACTGATAGCACAAGTTACAAAATAAATACTAAATTCTGGACACTTATTGCGCTATGTATATTCTTTTGTATAAATTTCAGTCCGCTTAATTGGTCTATGATAGGTATTTGAATTTTTCAAACTTATCATTTTTTTTTTAGTATTCAGATTTAAAATTTTAAGAAATTAGTCAATTTCTTTATTTTTCCATGCATAATATGAGGCGTACAGAATAAGAATGATTCTCTTTAAATTGTAAAGGGATTTCAACTAACCTAAATTCAACTAAAATAAATTGAGCACAGTGCTAGTGTTTGGAAAATAAAGAAGAACATAGAAGGAGATACCATAATGCACGTTGGTTTGAATATAGGAATGACAGGGAAATATAGGGGCAGGTAAAGCGTTCCACATTCGTTTTTTACGTTAAATAATCTATTTTTATGAACTTGCGTACATACGCAGCAGTTGTAGTTCCTCATCCGAAGGGCAAAGATATGTTCCTAAAAACAAAAAACAGGAAAGAAATTATTGATAAAATTGACCGAACTGAGAGACGGAAAATTGAACATCAGACTTGGGGGCCTAATTACGAGTTTCGTTTGCCTTTTTGGTAACGTGAAATTTTCACCAAGTTTCCCAAACTTGGGTTTTTTCTCCTATATGGTTTGTGACAGCAAATTGCGAAAATTTGCAAGAAATTTCACGTTAGCAAACACACCGGTTTTTACTTGCGATGTAGGTACTATAGGGCAAGTTTTGGATTCGTGCAAAAAAAAAATTTCGAGATAACAATCAAACATGACATTACGATGATAGAGAACACGAAAAAAGTGGGTGGCACAATTCTGTCTGTCTGTCTGTATGTACCTCAACCTACAGCCTAAACCACTGAAGCGATTTTCTTCAAATTTTGAACTTAAGGTTTTTTTGTAACTCTCCAGAGGGGAAATTGAAATTTTTTTTTTAGCTCAAAAAATAACGGTACTTGCCATACAACCGTTAAGGAAAAGCTTATTTATCGCAAAAACGGCTCCAACGATTTTGATAAAAAAAAATCAGTGTATTACTGTAGATATGATGTATCTTTTAGTAGGAAAAAAAAAATCACCAGAAACATTTATTAACGGTACCTGCCATATAACGGTTTTTTTGATTTTTGGTTTTCTCATTAACCGCTAATCCGATCTCAATAAAAATTTTTTCACAAAAGCTTTGTTAGAATATAAATAAAACTGCATACCAAAATTTTTGAAAAAATAAATTTTGGATTTTTAAAAAAAGATTCAAATTTTTTTTTTTGAAAATTCAACATTTCAAAAACGGGTTGATGAATTAATTTGAATTTTCAGTTTTAAATATATGATGGAAGGGCAATTATTAATCTAGGCTGTATCTCACAACCAGCTCCTAGGAAGTCTACAATGAGAATGTCCCTTTCTCATTGTTTTACTTTCCTCTAGACAAATCTTTATTCCCATTTTGTTCTAATTCCAAACAATCATAACGTTTGTTTCTCAAGGCTTTAAGTTTTCAATTATACAGTAGATATTAATAAAGTATCTTTATCTATCACGGCCATCCTGCGATATGCATCGCTCTCGATGCATTATTCTTATCTTCTTCTTTTTTTTTTATACGTTTTAAATTTTAAAGTCTATCAAACAATCCATTTATAACATTTTTAAAACAATAATTCATTTTAATTCTCTTTTTTTTACAACTCAAGAAGTTAAAAAAAATTTCAAGAACCACAATAAACATTAAATAACATTAAATAAGTTTGTTTTTCTTCGATATAGGGTGTAAAAAACCTCTGGGTACTTTTGTTTTCCACATTTTCTGTTTAATTTTTCCCATAATCTAAAACAAAACCAATTCTGTTAATATTTCAATTGGTCCAAACATTTGGAAAATAGTTACTCAAATTAAGTTCAAAACTACATCAAATTCTACCAACAATTTTCATTCAGAGGCAATCTTAAGCTTGTCTATTGTAAAGTTGATTCTTAAAATCAAATCGAACGATACCAGTTATCTCAACAATAGCTCAGAGGCAATCTTAAGCTTGTCTATTGTAGAACCAAACACCAAAGTTATGTTGATTTTTAAAATCAAAAACGATACCAGCAATTTCAACAATAGCTCAGAGGCAATCTTAAGCTTGTCTACTGTAAAACCAAACACCAAACGTAAAGTTGATTCTTAAAATCAAAAACGATACCAGTAATCTCAACAATAGCTCAGAGGCAATCTTAAGCTTGTCTATTGTAGAACCAAACACAAAAATAAAATGGATTTTTAAAATCAGATCAAACGCTACCAGCAATATCAACAATAGCTCAGAGGCAATCTTAAGCTTGTCTACTGTATAACCAAACACCAAAGTAAAGTTGATTTTCAAAATCAAGTCAAACGTTATCAGCAATGTAACAATAGCTCAGAGGCAATCTTAAGCTTGTCTATTGTACAAATCGAACACACAGGCAAAATTCAGCTTTAATTAAATAAAATACTACTAAAAATGTATACAATAGCTCAGAGGCAGTTTTAAGCTTGTCTATAAGTTTGTAATTACCTTTTGTATCTATTGATTAACATCATCCTCTACAATTGCTCTTAAAGACTCTCGTGATGCTATTACAACTGTGTTTGAGTTTCCTCGCTTCAATTTATATCGATCAAAAGGTAAAATTCCAACGACCTCAAAAACACCTTGATATTGAACGTCCAGCTTACATTTTTGAATCTGGTTGCTTTTATATACGACTTTCGTACCAATTTCCAATCGTGTTGGTTTTGTTTTGTTACGATCAAATCTTACTTTCATTTTAGCTGCGTTTTCTTTAATTCTTTGGTCAGCTAATTCTCTTATGGCTACTATGTCATCATATTCTGGTTCTAGATTCAATTGAGAAAATAAAAGTCCAACTTCTGGTGTCCTTCCATTTATTCCAGTAAGTATTTTCAAAGGTGACAATTTGGTAGTTTTTTTTCTGTCGTGTTTAAGGCTAACTGTATTCGACTAAGGTAAGTTGTCCATTCTAGGTTCGTATCAAGATTGGTCCTCAAAAGGTTTGATACCGTGTCAACATATCGTTCTACTTGACCATTTGCTCTGCTTATTCCCGGAGCAATGGTGTGATGCTCAATTCCATATGATAAACACAATCTCTTAAATTGATCACTTGTAAAATTTGTTCCTCTATCACTGACAATTTTAAAAGGGGTCCCAAATAACGATATAAAATCATTCATGCACTGTATTGTCTCCAAAGTTTGTAAAGATTTCAGTGGACGTAAAACTATAAATTTGGTAAATGCATCAACAATTATTAATACGTATCGATTTATTCCTTCTGATTTTTCAATAAATGGACCCATGCAGTCAATATGTATCGTATGGAAAGGTATTGGTTGTTTTTCAATAGGATGTAAAGTTATTTGTTTTTTTCCAGATGGCCTTTTAGCCACTAAACAAATCACACATGAATCTATAAATTTACGGATATTTCTGGTCATTGACGGCATCCAAAAATGTTCTCTCATTTTTGATAATGTTTTTTCCCAACCAACATGACAATTATCCTCATGATATTTTCTCATGAGAGCCAATCGACATTTTTGAGGAACGAATAATTTGTTGCCGTCTTTTTCCTTTCTGTACAAAAGGCCTCCAATAATGGTATATTTGGAAATAGCTTCTGGATCCTTTTCTTTAACTTGATTGATTATATCAAGTGTCAAAGAATCTGTTTGTTGTTCCACATGTAACCAATTGTCTGATAAACTAGAAAGTCTGTAACACTTTTTGGCTGGGGGATTTCTGCTTAAATAGTCGACGTGTTGAACCATAGCACCTTTACGGTAGACTATATCGAATTCGAAGTCTTGCAAGTAAATCCACCATCTTGCAATTCTTGGTAATAAGTCACGTTTATCTTTTGTAGCTTTAATTGCGTTGCAGTCAGTTACTAAATTAAATCGAATACCCAACAAATAAGTGCGAAAATGTTTAAGTGCATTTACAACAGCTAGTGTTTCCAGCTCATAGCTGTGATATTTTGTTTCATATTGCTTTGTAGCTTTACTGAAATATGCTACTACTCTCAATTTATTTTCTACACGATGAAAAAAACAGCTCCATACCCAAGAGCACTTGCATCTGTGTGTAGTTCAGTTGGTAAATCTGGGTCAAATATCGTAAGGACAGGTCTTTGAGTTAACTGACTAACAATGTATGATCTAGCCTCTTCACATTCTTGGTTCCAATCGAAGCTTATGTTATTTTTAGTAAGTCGTGTAATGCAATTAGTTTTTGCAGTGAATTCAGGAATAAATTTACGAAAATAATTAGCAAGACCCATGAATTGTCTCACTTGTTTCACATTAGTTGGAGATTGAGATAGAACAAGTGCATCTATTTTTTTTGTGCTCGGTCTTATGCCTTCAGCAGATACTTCTCTTCCAAGATATTCAATCTGTGGTTGTAAAAACTTACATTTTTCCACGTTTAAAGAGAATCCACTTTCCGTCAAAGCTTTTAATACAAGTTCAAGTCGCATTATGCCTTCTTCAACATTGGTGGAAGGTATAACTACATCATCCATATAAACTAGAGCAATTTTATTATTTATTTCTTTTCTAAAGGCATGGTCAATTGCACGTTGAAAAACTGCTGGCGCATTGGCTAACCCAAAGGGCATCCGTAAAAACTCAAAATGACCCTCAGGAGTTACAAACGCGGTTTTCTCAACAGAATCTTCGGCTATTGGAATCTGATAGAACCCCGAAGCCATATCCAAGGATGAAAAGCACTTATTTCCAGCCAGTTGATCCAATTGATCATCAATTCTTGGCAATGGATATCGATCCTTTACTGTAATTCTATTTAAAGCACGAAAGTCAACACACATTCGATTTTTTCCATTTTTTTTTGTGACTAATATTACTGGGCTAGCAAAAGGCGAATAACTATCTCTTATGATGTTATGAAGCTTTAACTCAGATATTATATCAGATACTATTTTTCTTTCGGATATAGCCATTCTATACGGGCGATAATTTACCACCGTATCCTTTGTCAAGCGAATATTAAGTGATCCAGTTTTAACTTTTTTATCTGGAAAGCCATCTATAATATGACTTGAATATTTACTCAATAATGCATTTAATTCTTGACCCTCTTTTACTGTCAGGTTTATCATACCGGATGGGTTTATTTTTGTCAGAAAATTAACAACAGCTTTCTTTCTGAGCACACATCCAGTTGCATCAGCTACTATTTCTAGAGTTCTATCGACATCTAAATATTCTTTTCCAATGACATAGAATTCTACTTGAAGACGTATCTGTTTGAACTCTACAAACAATGTTAATTTTTTGGAGAGAATAATAGAATCCTTGCTAATTCCTTGAACTGACTGCATACATTGTTCTATTGGATTATCAAATTTGGAAGCGATGTTGTCACTTATCAAAGAACAATCCGAACCAGAATCAAAAAGGCAACAATATGTTCCACCGTTTATTTTCACTTGTGTACAATTTGATAGTCACAATTTGGTACAGGTATTAACATTCTTTGTATTTGCACGCTGTTTGGCCCAACACATGCTTTCAATGTGGCCAGACTTATTGCAAAAATTACATTTTTTTTCAATTTTTGCTGAAATTTCGTTAGGTTTGTCATTCATTGAAAAGTTATTAGGACAATTATTTTTTATGTGTCCCAATTTACCACAGCCATAGCAACTTTTATCATTCCTAAAGCGTTTACTTGTAGATGGATAAGTATCTGCAGTTCTTTTTAATGCCTCATTGGAAAAAGGTTTACTTTGCCTTTGAGAACCCGAAGCATTAGAAGTCTCAGTACGTCTGGGAGTATTGCGTATAGAGGACAAATGATCAATAAGATTTTGGACGTTGTTTGGCATAACAAAAGTTAATGAATTTCTTAAATTTGAATCGGTTATGCAACCAATTACGATACGAATGATCATATCCTCTGGAATTTCAAATGGCAACCGATTGATTTGGGCAATCTTTTCCATAATGAAATCATTGTATGAATTTGATTCACAACTTTCGAAATTTGAAACTTTTCTTAAAAGGGTTATTATATTTGTGCCACTTGCAAATTTGTGAATTAATGACGCACGTAAGTCGCTCCACCGATAGTGTTGAAAACCATATCTTTGAAACCATATTTTTGCTCTTCCAAATAACGAAGATTGAATTCGAGGAATGATATCAAAATCTTCTAAACTATCTCGTTTAACCCTTAAGTCAATGTCGTCACACCATTTTTTTATATCAACCCGAGAAAAATCAGGGTCAAAAATAGGGAATCCATTTATAGCTTGCTTCTGGTCACCCTCCTTAACCAATCGAATGATGTCTCCTACTGCTTTAAGATCGACCAAAGTTGGCTCACCTATTGGAGGAATAGGCTCCTCTAGATCACTCCCTCCCTCTTGGTCATTATTTTCCCCATTCATTTCTTAACAAGAATGCAAGAAAAATAAATAAAATAAAATTACTTATCTTAAAAATTGATAAAATTCTTGATCTTCTATTTTTCTTCAAATTTGTGGTCTTGTTTCTTTAAGTTCTCTCTATCATCCAAGAAAAATATTCGTCAGCTCTTCACATAAAATAATTTCTTGACTTTTCTTTGGATATTTCTGGAAGATCTTTCAAGGTTTTGTAAATTCAGCAATAATATCGACACCAACAGCAACTATCCGTTCGCCTTGAATTTTTTTTTGAAAATTCTTCGTTGTTTTATTAATTTTATTTGTTTTTCTCAAAAACAAAAAAAATTCTCAGGTTCTTCGTTTAAATTTTTTTTGTAGTACTGTTAGGTAAAAATCCCACTTCTGATGATGGAAGGGCAATTATTAATCTAGGCTGTATCTCACAACCAGCTCCTAGGAAGTCTACAATGAGAATGTCCCTTTCTCATTGTTTTACTTTCCTCTAGACAAATCTTTATTCCCATTTTGTTCTAATTCCAAACAATCATAACGTTTGTTTCTCAAGGCTTTAAGTTTTCAATTATACAGTAGATATTAATAAAGTATCTTTATCTATCATATATATTAATATATACTCAAAATTGGCATACTAATTTTTTTTTGAAAATTGTTACAAACATTTTATATATAAAAAATTAATTTTTAAGAAAACGGCTCCAACAATTTTAAATTTTTTTTTGCATATATTCATATTCATTCAAGTAATCAAATGGCATACTTTTTTTTTGAGCTCTAAGTTATTTATCAGACTGTTTATACAATTAATAGAAATAGAACGATTTAAATGCTTTTTATACTTTTTCTATAATTACTTGAATATTTTTTAAAGTTCTTAATTCCCTCACAACTTGAACATAAGAGCAAGTACGTGCGATCCAGTCGTGCATTTTATTTTCTCAGCCTTCGTTCGGGGCGGGGGTCAAAAAAAGCTTGGTTTCCTATTTTTGTGTTGGGGTCATTACCACTTCAATTCACATTTAAAAAAATGGAAATGATGCTTTGTCATTTTCTAATTTCAAATCGAGAAGCGTAATTCTCATAATCGTCAGAAGATGATTTTTATGCCAATTTAATGGTTTCAGAGAACTTTTTTGATTTTTCGTTTGGATGCTTTCTCAGATGCCATTTACAAAAACTCATTTATTCCACTTAGTTTGGAGTTATAACGACTAATCGCACTCGAAAATCTATTCAAATGAACGGGATTGTATCTTGAGTTCTATTAATCGTACCTTCAAGTTATGCTTAAGTAAAAATGACAGAGCATATATCAGATTTTTTTTTTAAATATATATAAGTGGTTATAACTTCGAAAATAATATAGGAGACCCAGTTCTTTTGATGACAAATATTTTCGATGAATAACTTTCGAAAAAAGCGTTTATTGAAAGCTAACATTGCACACATTTTCGATAAGAGCTTGAAAAATCCTATCAAAAGGTTTTGAGTACATATAAAGTGAAAATCTATTTCTTAAGCTGATAGTAGTGATGATAAGTAACAATTCTCTTTTTCTAGGGACAAGCTGGACAGTGTTTTGTGTCGAGATCTTTCACTAAATACTTTTGCCACCGCATGAGTGCGAAAGAATATTCGTCTAATTATGTTTTGCGTTTTTTAGGAACCTGGAGGTCTAGCACGTAGCTTCGTTCTTTCGAGTTTAGTCGATACAATCGAGAAGTTCCTCATGAAGCTCAGTCGATTGTTTTTTATTCGTTTGAACTAAATTTGGAATAGCCTATACTCGATTGTATCGATGTAAGTTACGTCCTGGCACCCGGTTTTCTTTTTTGTCCAATAGAAACCAGCCTTATTGGAATGAAAAAAATAATCCAATGGCTTTAGAAACTCAAGTTTTCTTTGCGTTACGGATTGTTGACATCAAACTCGTGTAAACTTTTGGACAGTAAATTAATTCTTCTATTCGTCAAGATCAACTCAAGTGGAACGTTCGGAATTTAAAAAGTAAACATTTCTAGACTAAGAGCCCACAGCAGATTTTGGGTGTGAGTGATAGTAAAAAAAAGAAGTACAGGCGTCGAAAGCTTCATTAAGGGCTATTCAAAAAATCAGTCTTGCAGTCCGCAACTGGGGCCTTTGCGATTAACAGTGCATTGAAAAAAAATATGAATGCAACTTCGAAGGTAATCCAGCCGAAATTGGTTTTCACCCCTCCCTAGATAAGCTCCGCGGTTCCCATATCACGGAAGCTGAGATCATTTGAGTGTTTAATTCGCCTGTTTAAAACAAAACATTTTTCACTTAGAATTTTGAATTTTTTAAACGGTCCGGTAGAGCGTACTATACACTCAAATGGTTTCAGATTCCGTGATATGTGACCAGAGGAGCTTATCTAGGGAGAGGTGAAAACCAATTTCGGCTAACACGATTACCTTCGAAGTTGCATTCATATTTTTTTTTTTTTTTCAATGCACTGTTAATCGCAAAGGCCCCAGTTGCGGACTGAACGGACCCCGTTCGACTCGGGGAATCGCCTAAGTATTCTACTTAAACGCTTATGTTCTATTTTTTCCTCTGCATAAACTTTCACATGTGCGAATAGGTTCTACTTAAGTATACCTATATGTTTCGTATCAGAAAATGGGTAGTGTGGTACACCGGATCATACAAATAAAAGAATTTTGATACTTATCATGTAGCTACTCAATTCAGTTCCAAGCATACGATCAACTAAGAACCTATAAAATTCGACTGATAACTCCCCCCAGATCCTAGAGAGGAACAAGAACAAGCCACCAAACCAAACCAATACAAATAATGTCAATTTTACATATTTTTTATTTCATTAGTTTTTTAGTGGTAAAAAATTTGTGGAAACAAACAGCGAACGGATTTGATAGTATCCAAATCTTAACAGTCAACTGTGTTTCCACACTGGATTATGCAGTTCGCTTTATACTTGTTTTCCCTATCAAATATGTAGATCAAATTTAGCATTTCCTTTCTCTTTAAACACATTTTTTCTTAAGAGACACGAGCACGACTATCCTAGCATGGCAACAATTTAAAATAAAAAACTAGAAAAGAAAACAATGGAATAAAGAAGAGTCACTTGTGATGCATGTAAATTTAAGTTATTCCACTCCATTTGATCAATTGAAAATCTAGAAAAAACTAGAATAGGAATCGAGAGGAAAATGCATTGCACCTCAGCCACCTACTTTTTTGTTTGTAATGTTTAGTAAAAAAAAATATTAAAAATAATAAATCAGTGTTTTCTTTTCTGTTTTTTTTATTACAATTTTCTCATCAAAAAATGTCTTTTTTTGTTTTCATTCTGAACGTGTAAGTCTTTTCATTTATGGGTTTTAAGTATTTTTTTAGGTTTGTTGAAAAACAAAAATAAAAGAAATGAAAAACAATGGTACATACAATACATAAAAAGGAATGCAAATCATCTTCATAATTAATGTAAATAATTATTATATTATAATAAGACTATAAATAATGAAAAAGAATGTATTTTGTGTCGCGTGTGGTTTTTTTTTATAGTGTGAATGGTAGTTTTTTGTTTGTTTTATAATAATTAAGAAGAGGAAATGCCTTTGTATTTCTAGTTTAATAAAAAAAAGAACATGTTTTCTTTGTTTATGCAAAATTTCTCTTCATTTCATTTCTTTTTTCTTTTTAATTTGTTTATAAATTTAGCGGCTTTTGATGCTGTTTGTCGCTTTGCTGGCTGTTGTTGCTGATATTCGGAGAGAGAAGCTTAAAATACAGGGTGTTGTTTGCCGTTATCTCTCTCCCTCTCGCTTTCTTGTTTTTCATATATAATTATATAATAATAATAATTAAAAAATAAAAATTAGCAATACATAATACGGTTTTGCGAGAACTACTACGCTTAGAAGCACTTCCTGTGGACAATTGATGGGCCAGACTCGTCGTACTCCTGTTTCGAGATCCACATCTGTTGGAAAGTGGAGAGCGATGCCAAGATGGATCCACCGATCCATACGGAGTACTTCCTCTCTGGTGGTGCAATGATCTTAATTTTCATTGTGGATGGAGCCAATGCGGTAATTTCCTTCTGCATACGATCAGCAATACCTGGATACATGGTGGTACCACCGGACAATACTGTGTTGGCGTACAAGTCCTTACGGATATCGACATCGCACTTCATGATGGAATTGTATGTGGTTTCGTGGATACCGCATGCTTCCATACCCAAGAATGAGGGCTGGAATAGGGCTTCAGGACAACGGAAACGTTCATTACCAATAGTAATAACTTGACCATCGGGCAATTCGTAGCTCTTTTCCAAGGAGCTGGATGATGCGGCTGTTGCCATTTCTTGCTCAAAATCTAGAGCAACATAGCAGAGCTTCTCCTTGATGTCACGGACAATTTCACGCTCAGCTGTTGTGGTGAATGAATAACCACGTTCAGTCAAGATTTTCATCAAGTAGTCTGTTAGATCACGACCGGCCAAATCCAAACGAAGAATGGCATGGGGCAGGGCGTAACCTTCATAGATTGGCACAGTGTGAGAAACACCATCACCAGAATCTAACACAATACCGGTGGTACGACCAGAGGCATACAGTGAAAGTACAGCCTGGATGGCAACATACATAGCGGGAGTGTTGAAGGTCTCAAACATAATTTGAGTCATCTTCTCACGGTTAGCCTTTGGATTTAATGGGGCTTCAGTCAAGAGGACAGGGTGTTCCTCGGGTGCTACACGCAATTCATTGTAGAAGGTGTGATGCCAGATTTTTTCCATATCATCCCAGTTTGTGACAATACCGTGCTCAATTGGGTATTTCAAGGTAAGGATACCTAAACAAAAAAAAAAAGAAAAAAGTTGCATTTAGTAATGGCAAATGTTTTTATGAAGGTTTGAATTTTGAATTAACAGAAATTCCATTGCTAGTTAAAGTCTTGTGACGTTTAAGTTCTTTTGATTTCGAATAACATCATTTAAACCATGAAGATGTACATGTGGGGAATGGAAAAAACTTGAATTATTATGGTTCATAAGTAGGTACCTATCATCAGTTGTTTAAATAGGTAGGTACCACGGAACATCCGTACAGGTTGAATCGTCTAGTCGTTTTTCGTCCAGAATATTCTTTATAAAACTAATTGACTTTTTCAGTCAACAAAACTTATGTATTGAGAATGCATTGATTTAAATTTCAATAGGTAGTTCGATTTTTCTCTTAACATTTCGATTTTGTTGACCTTAACAGTTGATGCAGATATCAACTTTAGAAAAATGCTATGTTCAATAAACTAGATGGGTAACTTGGTGCCTTCATATTAGACAAAGTTATGTATTTTATTTGTAGGTGTATGTATCTACAATTCAGTTGAGGCTCCAAAAAAAAAAAAATTGCAGGTACCTATGTACTTATGCTCTAAGTTCTAATCAACAGATACATGGCTACATAAATACCTACACATTTAAATTTAAAATGCAAAAAAAAAGAAGCAATTAGATCATAACTTATTGCAAATTAGGTAATGAAGTTTTTTAGTCCCAACAATAATTTGATTATTGGCCTAATTGTTTAAAAATGAAAAGAAAATACAAAAACTATGAAACTGATTGTGGGAATTTGAGAGGACCCATAGTTTATCAAAATTGATTCTTTGAACTTGGATTAAAAGACACTCCCATGTTATCATGAAGGTAGGTATGTAATGTTCTATATGGCAGGTAAGACACACCCTAATTTCGAACAAACGAATGTTTATTATGATTTGGGAAACAAAGTCCCAAAACTATACTAGCTTTTTGAAATTTTCTGAAATAAATAATCGATTTGGAAAACCAACTTACCTCTCTTGCTTTGTGCTTCATCACCAACATATGAATCCTTCTGTCCCATACCGACCATGACACCTTGATGTCTTGGGCGACCAACAATGGATGGGAATACAGCTCGTGGAGCATCATCTCCAGCGAAACCGGCTTTGCACATACCAGATCCATTATCGACAACCAATGCAGCTACTTCTTCGTCGCACATGTTGATTTCTATTATAAAATGAAAATTGAAAAAAAAACGTTATTAGATACACATCTTCGATTTTTTTTTCTTCTTCAAATTTCTAGACGTACACGGATTTTTCAAGTGAAGCACAGACTTTAATATAAAATTTAAATGAAATGGGAAGCGAAAAATACATAAAAAGGACACTAAAAGGGCAACGCCCTTGGTAGCAGTTAGCTGCTTTGTATACATAAAAAAAAAAGTAAGGTGGTTGATTTTCTTTCTCTCCGATTGAAAAAAAACACCACCAACCCACACATCAGCCCGGTTAAATTTATATTAAAATAGCCAAAGAAAATTACCTTTTTTTTTGTTTTAATAAGCGCACAAAATTTCAATGAAAATTTATTTTTAATTTAATTTTCGACTCTAAAATCAAAAACTATATTTCACAAAATTTATGATTTGAAAAAAGTAAATCTTGCAGAAGGAGAGCAGCAAAGTAGGATTATATATATGTGTAATATTCACAGAGCTTAAAATGCGACGCAACCACTTCGACAATTAAACGACAAGTGACGCTACAGTTAAAAAAATTCAAAAATCCTCCGTTCAACTGCTATTTTACCCCAGGCAGGCTGTGTGGAGATACCCGCTGCCCCTTCATAAAACCGTGTTTAGTCATCGTTAACTAACACAACTATACCAATCAAGAGGGTCGGAAAGAGGGGAATCCGCAATTTCTACAATGCCATTGCGCAGAGCGCCAGAGATAAAACCCATACACAACCACACCCATGATTTAAAAAAAAAGCCGATAACTTCTTATACTAGTTAAGTTGTGTGTGTTTATAACACCCGGCCGGTAAATGTGTAGGGGAATCAAAAACGACAGAAAATCGTGAATCGAACGTTTCTCTGACCATATATGGTAATGTTTTGTGCTGTTTGAAAAATTTCCCCTTAAAATGACGACTTCCCGTCGTCTTTGGCTTGTTTGTCACACTAAATACATACACCCAAAACCGAACTTGGGTTGAAAATAACAACAAAATAAAAAAAAAAAAGAAATAAAAATAGCAAGAAATAAAAAAAAAAATAAGTCAAGTTCACGTGCCATTTCCTTCTTTGTTGTATACCTACTTTAAGTATGAATATGTGTGAATGCCGAAATGGCAGGCGGAGGAAGGGGCTTGCATTTGTATCGAGGCGAAATGTATTTGATTTACTTTGCCGGCTTAAATGGGCATTTACCAGAAAAATCAACTTTCTAGAAGAAACTCAGGCGGTGGAGGTAGGTATGTTAGTTTGTTGATTTTAATTTTCTCTTCTCAAGTGGAAAGTTGAATGGAAGAAGAAAGAAGAGTTGGATTAATAATTAGTACCATCTGTGTTTTCTTTAAGCAGTTACGATACCGTATATGGGATAGTAACCGGTACTTTTGATGAGCCAAATGCATTACATTAGATAGATTAATATTATAGTAGGTACGTACGTATGTACCTACGTACAACTAGTAGGTAAGGTCATTCCAAATAAAAAAAATAGGTAGGAGATAAGGTGAGTGAGGTAGAAATGAATTATGTTTCTAAATAGCTCGATTAACAGAAAACAGTTAACTTTTAAACAAAAGAATTTGAATTGCCTCTGAGAAAGATTGAAATTTTGTGTTCTTAAGATAAGTTTTATTAATCTTAAATCCGTTTATTTAAAAAGGTAGGTAGGTAGGCATTTATGGATTCATTGTTTGTCAATTCAAAGTAGGTATTTTTTTGGAAATTCGAACATCTGATAGGTCAAAAACATAAACAATGAAGTAAAAATATGTTGGTCTGCTATTATGTAGGTACCGACACGACTGAGTTCACAATGTTGTGAGTTGGATAGATAAGTTACAAGTTCGATTTAAATTTTGACGTTTTCACATAGATCCAACTCATTACTGTCAAAAAATAAACTGGATAGAATTTAACTTATTCACTCACGGTAAAAGTATTGGCTTTTTCGACACACCTGCCTACTATTTACTAGGTGCATAGGTATGACGAGTGTGAATGTGAGATCTGATCATTTTTCCTTCACACTCATTCAATTTCGAAAAATATTCATGATTTTGTCTCCGAAAATTAAGTTTTTTTGTTGACAGATGCGATGTTCAAATTAGTTTTCTTCGAGTTCGAAAATCTGACAGATAACTGTTAAATGCAGACTTGTTGATGGAAGTGCACCTAGTCTAATTTCTATGACCTTGGACTTAAGAACACAACTACAAGAAAAAAATTAAAATAGGGTGTGGTAGCTAGTATCAGTATTTTTATTCGTCCAATTCTTTTTAACTTAAACGTTTTGAAAAATGGAATACAATTTTGATAACATCTCCTATAGGTATGTAGGTACCTATTACCAGCTTAAAATCAATTGTTATTCTTTTATTATTATAATTTGGTGCATTATCTTTCCATTTCCTTACTTCAGAGAAATCCAAATGACTGAATTCAGTCAACTAAAAGCAATGATTTTCGAAAGACATAAAACGAGATCTTCCAATAGTTATTGGAGAAAGTGCCTGCTAAGCATAAATTGTGAGCTAAGAGATGACTGTATTTTAAAAACCATGGTGTATCTGTCACGTCACACTCAAGGTGAATTGCAAAAATGTTTGAGATGTCACGTAAACAATCATAAAAGATCTGATTCATACATCAAATATTGAATTCTCACATAAAAGTTGAGATACTTTTGTAAGGCCTTGAGAACGAGTAGATTAGTAGGATTTAAATATTTTTCAATATTGTTAAAAATTCTACACTTTCACATAGGTAGGGACTATCAGATTATCTCTTGTAGCTTGAATTTTCAGAGGTAAAGCCTTCCATGATAAGTTAGAAGAGTTTTTAGTCACGCATTTAAGCCAAGACATCCACGTAAGTAATCAAATTTCAAAATGAGTAAGTTAATTTTTTCAATAATGTTGACACAAATGGCAAACCATTATGGGTAGGTAGGTACTTGATTAGATTTTAAATTTTAGTCCAACAATATTTCTATTTTTATAATATGCACACGTCATCTTTTTTGATTACATAATGAAAGAAAAATCGAATATGAATAAAGCAGGACTGAGAATATTAACTATCAAGATATTCAGTGATTTTTTTTATCGTTATCTTCAAGGGGAAAATTAACTTTTTTTCTTTTGTAAGGCAAAGGTAGGTAGATAACTGACACTATTTTAAAAATGAGACCTCGTCTTATCACTTTTCACACATTTTTCACACTTTTTTAGTCCCATGTATTGTTATCCATTTTCATTTTTATTAATAATCCATTTTGATTCACTTGTAAACTTCAATATCCGGTATGCCGAAAACCGTTAGAAATTTGAATTTCTTTTTTTCAATCTAAATGTTACTTACATTTGGTTTGTTTTTATGTGTTTTTAAATTAAATAAATACTAAAATGTTAATCCTAATTTAAGGAATATGCTTTGATTGACTTATGTTGAAAATGTGACGTTCTTCACAGCACAACAACGTGAAATGTTATGATTTCAAACTGGTCGCTGTTGGTGTTTATAAAGGCATCCCCTCTTATCAAACAATTTGTTTTCCATTTCTGACATTTTACCATATATGGGAATGGATGCACAATCAGCCATGTTGCCGCATTTGCCTTCGAAAATTCGTTTCCCCTTTGGGATTGTGAATAAAAAGTAACCACCGTTGGAGTTGGTTGCCTTTTGCCTCGTGTCATTTGCTTGTGTGAGTAGCGATTTTTTTTTTTTTTGTTGTTCATTCTTTTATTTTCCTTTTGATTCTTTATCGTCTTTTTTCATCGTCTGCCACTGCTTTTCGTTGAGTTGATGATTTGAGCCGAGCAGTCCAACTCAACTCTCTACTACATACATGCATACAAGCAAACCTTCTTAGAAAGGGGGGAAAGGTTGTTGTAGTTTTTTTTTTTTTGTAATCGTACTGACTGGCTGTGGTTTTATGCTATTGACACATACAGTATCATATTTTTGGATAACTGTGTGAATGAGTCATTGCTGATTATGAAGAATCTGTACACACACATTTTTAGATCCACATGTGACTAAAATGGTGTGGAATGTCAGCTTGCAAGTTTTTGGAAAGATTTTTTGAATAATTTGTAATGATATATGTAGATACATACATAATACATACATACGAACTGGAACTGACACTCGCTTAAAGTGACTCCAATAAAATGTCTAGCATAAAAGATAGAAGTCTGGCTTTAAAATAATGTTGGTTTTGGTTGATTTTTTTGTATTGTTTATTCTATTGGAAAAAAGAAGTCTTTCCTTTCAGGTCGGGTTTGCAAAAAAAATAAACGGCTGTCACTGTCAATGGTTTGGGGCTCTTGGGGAGTTTTATGTGATATGTTTCCTAAATTGAAACCTAACCGGGCTTAATAAGGCCTTAATTAAAACCTAGATAGACTTTTCAGTTTTCAATATAGGTAGGTATGTAGGTACCTAGGTAGGTACCTACCTACCTATCTACACGCTATCCTATAGGTACCTACTTAGATACCTACCTACCTAGGTTACTGCTCTGCTAATTCGATACGTACCTACCTAGGTGCATTTACATACCTACCTAGTAGGTATAGGTTGGTATTGGGATGTAGGTACCTACCTACCTTATGTAAGCAATAGGTGGGTAGGTACCTATTTGCTGTTAATAGAGCAATAAATTCGCATTTTGTTTGTAAATTTCGCTTTATTTTGTAGATCTCGCAATGGCATAATCCCTTACTTTTTATAGCTACGCACAACGCATCAAGTAGGTGGAAATTTAGGTAGGTAGATATGTACGTACATATGTACCTGCATACGTACTTATTAACCCTGTTCCTTGGCTTAGTCCCAGTCCCAAACAGTTTCAAACAGTTTCAGACCGCCAGATTTGGTGCGGGCCAGTACAATTTTTCAAGTGTGGAACGACTTTGGACTAAATCTGGCGGTTTCAAACTGTTTGAAAGTCGGCAAGGAACACACCTATTATATCGTCGGTTCAAAGGTAAAACACACTAGGGTAAGTGTACCAGTAACCGGTCACCTAACACATTTTTCTACTTTGAAGCTTCATAACTAATTCAGCTGATTACATACGCTAATGTAATTTGTTTTGAGCAGTTATGGATTATGTTTAGTATTGAATAAAAAATTTTAACTTACAGTTCCTACAATATATTTTTTAATATCGAATTATTCTTCGAAAAAGTGAATTTTCACCAGTACCCGGCCACCAAATTTCAGTACCCGGCCACTTTGATCTAATACCCGGCCATGTCCTTTTTACCCTGCGATTAGGTACTTAATATGGCAAGTTTTGCATTCGTAAAAAAATCGAACTCGAGATTTTGATCAAATTTTGTTATTACGATGGTAGGGAAAAAGAGAAAAGATGGTCTAATAGTTCCATTTTCACGTTTTTCGATCATTCCACCCACTTTTTTTTTCTTGGAACCAAAAATAACAGTACCTGCTAGCAGTTTGACATGTATTTTTTCTCCAAAACGTCACCACAACTTATTTTGAAAATATCAATAAATTAATCTTAGTAAAGGCTACATTGGACTGGGAAACCATTCTTTTTAAAAATGGTTATTAAGAACCATTTTCTATATCATTGATTTTCTCCAAAAGGGTATAACTGATTTCAATAATTTCTTTATACGATAATAAATATATCAAAATTTTCATAAAAAATGTTTTTTAGGTTCACAAAAAACTACACAAGATTTTTTGAGAATCAATTAGGTACATATTTCGAAAACTAAGTATTTAAGGGTTTTTTTTAACACTTTAAGGAATATTTAAGGAACGAATTTTACTTTTAAGAAAAAATAACGGTAACTTCGACAAAATTGTCAAAAAACCGTTTAAGGAAATATTTTTTTCTCTAAAAGGGTTCCTACGATTTTTATAAAACTTTTCGGTTTTTTCTTATTTTGATTTTTCTTACTATCCTGAAATTAATGGATTCAGGTTAATTTTTTTATATACAAATTTCAAATAAGATCTAATAATATTGCATATCAAAATTTTCAAAAAGAAGTTTTTGAAGTTATAATAAAACCTAAAATCCTTTTTTGTTTGAAAATTCAATATCTGAAAAATAGGTTGATAATCTTAAGTGAAATTTAATTTTTATATACACTTACACATAAATTAATACTTATGATTTGCATTCAAATATTTTTCCTAAAAAAGATTTTAAGAATTTGATACATAAAAAAATATTTTTTTTTTTTAAACCCCTTCAACGATTTAAATATTTCTTTTAATGAGATTTTTAATTTACAAGAACATGTACGTAATGAATCACAGTCCAAAAAATCAATCACCTTGATTGCAATTACATAGAACAGTGATATTCTTTCAATTACTTGCAAAAACCCATTACTTTTTTCAATTACAACTAATTTGGAAACTAATTTTTTTTCAATTATTAATTTGTTAGTGAATTTATTCAGTTACATTTACAAGTAATGGAAATGTATCATTTTTTTTCAATTTCAATTATGTGTAATTGTAATTGAAAAGAAGGTAGAAATAAATTACAAAAAGTAACTACTATCAAATCAACCATTCTTTCCCAACTCTAGTGTTTATATACAATTTTTTAAACGCTCAGCCTCTTGATTATAATAGCAAGTTCGTGCGACCCAGTCGTGCCTTTCATCCTTTAGGAAATCTGAAACCAGTTCGCGAAAGATCTTTTGGCTCTTGTGGAGCAGTTTTTTGACTCATTTTATACCAAAAAGTATGTATTTACATACAATAAGTTATATGGCCGTATACTGGTGCCGTTTGTTCTAGAAACCGGCCATGGTAATCTTTTGAACAAAAACAGTGGCCGGATACTGAAACTTTACATGTAAAATACATTTTAATTGATAGTAGAGGATGTCAGAAGTATGGCGTAAAAGAGATACAAAAGTTGATTTCAAGCAAAAATCTAGTATCCGGCCACCCTGGCCGGTTACTAGAACATCTTATAAAAATAGTGTTCCAGTAACCGGCCACCGTATTTTTACTTATTGAAAACATGAAATTCATATTTTTTTTACATTTTATGATGACTTACTATATTATTGATACAAAAAAACAAAAAGCAAGTTAGTATACTCACGGAGAACCCTGAAACTTGCTTCTTTTTCTTATTGGGTTTCCTAATTCTCGCGAACTGTAAAACGCAATTTTTGCACTTTCCGTGAACTTCGTAGCTTAAACATTTTTTTTGACATGGATCTGTCCTTAACAGATCTGTCAAACTTTACCGAAACGTTAAATGTACCTGGAATTTTCGTCACAATATATTTGCCCATGTAAAAAATGTCATCTTTTCTTATTATTAACTATTTAATAGAAAGTGGCCGGATACTAGTGACTGGCCGGGTACTGGTACACTTACCCTAACTAACATACATAAGTACATACGTATTACACTTTTGGAGGAAATTTAATTGAAACATACTTTTTAAAGCTGAAAAGTCACATTCCGAAATTTTTAAAATAAAGTTCCCAGGCATAGGGTCATGTCCCCAGTAATCGAACACAAGTGGTTCATAATAAAGTAATCGTTGACTGCGAGGAAACCATTCATCGTAAATACCTAGGTAGGTAGGTATGTGATGTAAAATTATTTAGCAGCTCAAACTCAAATACCTATACCTATTTGTTATAACTTTAAGGTTTTTCTAGTTACTTTAACTACCTACCTACTTTTTTTATAAAAAAACAAAAGCCGAAAAAAGCCTTATTCCACAGTTGTCGAACACTAGTTTCCTAAGCCCGAACAGAAAGTTTCCTTATTTCGAACACAAGATTTTGTACATAGTTTCAACAAAAAAAAAATCAGAAGTAATTTCCTCTCAGTTTTATTATAGCCCAGTCAAATTAGGAAATCAAATCGCATTTTTCGATGGACAAAATTTTTTTTATGGAATCTGTTTGGCTACGTCTCCTGATCATAAAAACGAGTTTTTGGGATTTTTGAGGTTAGGGAAGACCCGCCATCTTGAAAAAGAGATTGGTTTTGTTTTTATGCAATAATTCGCTTGCATTTTATTTTACAACAAAACGTTCTAGGTACTACAATCTTGTAGAAGATAAAATTACCTATAAAATAAACTATCAACGCCCTCTGTAGGTGGTTTCATTTTTGAGATATAAGGGGCCAATGTTCCCCTATGGGTTGTGTTTTGGGGGTGGTATGACTTTTCTTGAGTTTTCTAGGTAACCGTTGATTTTTTTGGATGATGCTCTCAGAATCATTTTCAGTTCTTGTATCGACCTATAAAATGAGCCGTCGATCGATATCATCGGCCACGAATTGTGCGCATTATCCAATTCATAGGATCACACTTTTTGAGTAAGGAGAAAAACATAAATATATTTTTTTTCGAAAATGTTTATCCGGTGAATCGTACAAAAAAACTATTGCTTAAAATGTTGTCCATAGTAATGATAACAATTTAACATACATGGTACGTGGAGTTGCATCCGCACCACACAGAAAGTTGTAAAGCAGCCGGGAAACTTAAGACACCTACATTTCTTGTTGTTGAAAACTGAGTTATCTTTTCTCGATCCAAATGTAAACCGAAGGTATTGCATGCAATTTCACAGGTGTTACCTAAAAAAAACTCAACAAGATTTCAAATTTATTGATTGGTATTCATTTATAAAAATCAAAACACCAGTGCTCAGACAAAGTTTTCGCACTATAGATACGGTGACCATCCGTTCATTATTATAATGAACAGTTCTGTATTTGAAGACAGTGTTCATTATGAATTATTTTATATACCAAAACATATAAATGTTCAGTATTTTAGAAGTTGTTCATTATTATATTCTGTGTTCCAAATAAATTCCTAAAAACAACAACGTTAACAGTTCAAAATCAAAATTTAATGATAAAAATTGATAATGCATGTTTTGGCTGTCCGTGGCGTACTAAAATTGAAATTTTTAAATTTTACTTGAATTTATCTACAAAAATGCAAAAAAATAAGTTTACCCTGATGCCACCTAGGTAACTCAACGACTAAACAAGTAAGGAAGGTTGGGGTCTATGTTTAAAGTCATTCATAAAATCTAAATAATGTTAAAACAAGTGTATTTCGCAATATATTAGGAAAGTATAAGATGAGGGTAAAATTTTGTAAAATATTGTTAACTATTCATTTAAAAAAAAAAAACTAAAAATTCACTTCAGGTATCTCGACTTATACTTGGTTCTTCACGACCGCCATGGATATAATGGTGACTAGCAAAAATAGTAAAAATTCTTGAAAAAAACGACTGCCGATGTGAAATGCAATAAATTCATTATTTTTTTTTCATTATATTCTATTCTATTTTTAAATTATATTCTATTTGAGCTAAGGTAATTTAACTTGAAATTTAAGTAGAATTTTGTTCATTATTCGGCATTCTAAAATATGGTCACCGTAACTATAGATGAATGCAAAGTACTGTGCGTACCTATACTCTTATCTATCAGAACATAACGAATAATGCCAGTTTAAACTCTCTGATCTTATGAAAAAAAATCAAACTCCTCAAATGCCAGATTTACGCACAATAACAGATCGGTTGCAGAAAAAATATGGTAATAAACTTTTCATTTTTGCCGAGAAAGGGCGCGAAACGTTTTTATGTTTTGTTGATCGCAGTCGCGAAATTTTTAAAAAATCTTTTGAAAATACAAACTTTGAGCAAGATGTAGATACAAAAATGAAAAAAGTTTTTGAAGCTGACAATTTTATCTACAACGATATATGCTTGCAATTTTATAATGTTGATTACTACCAGCAACGAAGTTCTTTCATCGTTGGACTTTTCTGCATCATACAACAAAATTCTGAAATTTGAGGCTTCTTGTATTTTGCGTCCGCAGCGATCCATTTCTTCGACTGGATTTTTCACTGTTTGTCTTCGATAACAGCGACTTCAACACTAACACGACTAATGGAAGGAGTACTTTTCATGCAATGGGTGGTATTCGTTGTGTGACTCCAGGCAGTTCAGTTCAGTCAGATGGTGGCAGGGGAAAAGTTCTTCATGGCGCTCTATGGTGGAGAAAAGACAATTTCAATTGACGAACTTCGTTATAAAAATTTTACGAAGTCCGTGGCAAAAATGAAAAAATAATTTCTGTTCACTTCCTCCCACAAAAGATGCGCTACGACAGCATATATTTTGGACTTATCACCAGGTACAAACGTGGCTAGGAAACGACCAGGAACCGGAAAAGTGGGGTTAGACAAAAAATACAAAAATTGATGTTCCTGTGATGACCACCAAGGACCAGCTCCTCCCGAAATAATGAAGGTTATTTCTTGTTCCTGCGCATCAAGATGTAGAGCGGCTTGTGGATGTCGCAAAGCGGGTTTAAAATGTTCCGCCGTCTGTGCACACTGCAGCGGAGAAACTTGCAGCAACATCCCCAAATGTATTACAATTGCTGAAGATTATTGCGAAGATGAAAGTACCCTGCTCTTGCAGATTCATAAAGATGAAATGACACCAAACGAAACGATTTTTGAAGCTGATGTATGCGATGATGAAATGCTACCAGGACCTTCAAAAATCTCAAAATATTCCCCTTAATATTATTTGTCTCCCCTTCAAATACTTTCACAGGGAAACTTAATGTGAAATACACTTTACCTCTTTTTTTTATCATTTTTTCAAATTATTCTGTTGATAAAAAACAATCATTAAATTTGAAATTCAATCAAGTTTTTCTTCGTAGTACCTAAGAAACCGCATGCAATACCTTTTACATTTGGATTGAAAAAAGATAACTCAGTTTTCAATAACAAGAAATGTAGGTGTCTTAAGTTTCCCGGCTGCTTTACAATCTTCTGTGTGGTGCGGATGCAACTCCACGTACCATGTATGTTAAATTGTTATCATTACTATGGACAACATTTTAAGTAATAGTTTTTTTAAACGATTCACCAGATAAACATTTTCGAAAAAAATATATTTATGTTTTCCTCCTTACTCAAAAAGTGTGATCCTATGAATTGGATAACGCGCACAATTCGTGGCCGATGATATCGATCGACGGCTCATTTTATAGGTCGATACAGGAACTGAAAATGATTCTGAGAGCATCATCCAAAAAAATCAACGGTTACCTAGAAAACTCAAGAAAAGTCATACCACCCCCAAAACACAACCCATAGGGGAACATTGGCCCGTTATATCTCAAAAATGAAACCACCTATAAAGGTCGTTGATAGCTTATTTTATAGGTAATTTTATCTTCTACAAGATTGTAGTAGAACGTTTTGTTGTAAAATAAAATGCAAGCGAGTTATTGCATAAAAACAAAACCCATCTCTTTTTCAAGACGGGCGCGGGTCTTCCCTAACCTCAAAAATCCCAAAAACTCGTTTTTATGATCAGGAGACGTAGCCAAACAGATTCCATAAAAAAAATTGTGTCCATCGAAAAATGCGATTTGATGCCCTTTTTTGACTAATTTGACTGGGTATTAAACAAATTGTGTTTTTAATTTATTTTTATTCAATTAAACAAAAAACAGTTTAACGGATTCTTAGTTTGAACACAATTTAAAAACTGTTCGAAGAAAGGAATATAGCCATTACATGAGTTTCCTTGAAGCGAAGACTGGAAGAAAAGAAGAAAAAGGTGTTCGAATACTGGACCCAACGTTCCCCTCAGTGTTCTTGACGTAAAACCGTTAGCAAAATTTAGTTTTCTAGGCATAATATTTATTGCCTGAACGAAATACAACAATTTTGACGGAGTTGCCTATATTCGAACACTAGTGTTTGAACAGGCAACTCTAACAAATTTGGTTTCCTATATTCAAACAGTCAATTTATTAATAAATTATTAAGCTTTAAGTCAAAACTTTAAGGTACATAAATAAAATAACTATTATCTAACAAGCAAACGCATTAAAACAGGCATTAAGCTTAGATTTCACACCAAAACTCACAGTTTTCCAGAACACTTCCAACTGTTTTTTTTTTACAAAATCTTGAAATAACTGGATTTCCTAAAGTCTCTTTTTTAAGTCCTTTTTTAAAACTTTAGGATGAAATTTGACTAGTTGTCAGGACTTCAAGGTTTGAAGGAATAACACATGAACTATTTTGCGTTTATAGAAGTTGAAAATCTGAGAATTTACACAGTTTATATAAGCTTTTTTTCAAACAGTGTTTGACTACTGGGAGTGTTCGAAATTAGGTGACTCTACCCTACCTTTAAATGACCCTATAAAAAATGTATTTCATTCTCATTTGTCCAGTTTATATTTCTGAGGGCTCAGAGAATTTCGCCAGTTTTGCTGTCAAATGCTAAGTAAAAAAAAATTTGGATTCGCCTGCTCACTGATATATGTACCTATGTATGTACCTAAACTGAACAATTTTTTTTTTCTATGAAAAGAATAAAAAATAAAAGAATTTTTATAATTTGTTTGTTTTATTAACTTATATCACAACTTATTTTATTTATTACGCTACGCGTTTCGGAAATTAAATTTCCATCTTCAGGCGATTTTTATATAATTTGTAGATTTTAGATTCCCAATCAATGAACAATTTTTCTTGAACAAGTTTTTCTGCACTTAGTGAGTTTTACCTTTGAACCGACGATATCTAGGTAGCAAGGTATACATAATTCCCTACCTTACCTACCTATAGGTTCCTTAGGAAGTAATCACCTTACCTTTACCTACATCAGCTTTTGGTTTATTTATTTTACATATACCTACTTACCTACATTATTGAGTAACCATTAAGCAACTAGATAGGAGCCTTTAGGTACGCTATGGTATGGATACCTATGTAGTTAAGGCCTATGGAAGTGGGGTGGTTTTTCATAATAAAGTAGGAAGGTACGGTTATGTACATAATGTACATAATTGTACCTAGCTGGCTGGCTAAGAACGTTCGACGTAAATATGTGATTAAATTATTTAGCGGCTTCATTTAAAATAATAAATAAATTTGGAGGCCCGACAGCTCGTGGAGACCCAGGGTCTAGTGACGGGAGCGCATATTGAAAATATTATAAAACTGATATTTGAAGGAGAAGATTAACGCTTCCAGATAGTTTCGAAAATTTTGTTGAAAAATAATTATTTCTAGATGTTACAAGGTCTCAAAAATAGCAAAAAAAAAGCGATTTTTGGTCATTTTCTAACTGGATTTTCTTGAAAACCCGAGCTGATAGCCACAAATAGATGACTGATTTGAGTTCGGCATTCAAAAGCATACCTATACCTACAAACAAAATATTCTTCACTACCTGTAGGTACTAAAAAGTATAAACCGACATTTACGAGCCTTTTAATTTTGTCAAAATACTTTTTTCCCTAGGTACCTATACGTTGTTTCCAAAACTAGAAGTGTGAATCTAACTTTTGTAAGTATGTTTTTTTGGAATCTCATCTTGAAACCATTATAATTAGCCAGTTTATATTTCTTGAGCGCTCAGTAATTTTTCTCCTTTCTTTGACAGAGCCGGAGGATAAAATATAAACAGGATTCCTCAAATAGAAGTCAAAACATCTCTCTTTTTCTTTTCTTCTTATGTAATTAACTGCGACAAAAAATAATTGAGCAAGCGAATCCAAAAAATTTCAGTCTCAGTTTTTAAGGGGAAATGTGGGGAATTTTTGTGAGGGATCGTGTTTATATTTCAGAGTCCTCTGAGCCCTCTGAGATCTCAGAAATATAAACTGGCCAAATCATTTTTTTCAGGTTTTTTCTATCAATAAAAAGAAAGAAATTTTTTTTTTTTTAATATAGCTTTTTATGGCCTTTAGTCCTACAAATTGGCATTTTGTTCGGCTTACTCACTTGAACTCATCAGTGACATAGTGAGAGCTTTGTCATACGCAATTTGTTTTAAGTTCAGTTCAACTTACATGAATTTTTCAACGAAAATCCACTGTAAACTATATCCAACAAGATTAGAACTCCTAATTATTAAGCTGGAAGTTTTTTTTTTCCCGGGGCCAGGCATAGTTTCTATATAAGAAGGTTTTATATATAAATTTATAAATCAGCCAAATAGAAGACTTAGCATTAGACAAAATTTTTGTTTTTCAAAATACTTTTTCCGACTATTGTATTTGGAAACAGACTTAGATATGTCCCACCGAAGCGGAGATGTTTTTTAATAAAAATGTAACGTCCTTTGTGCGTTTCAAAACTAAAAAATATGAATAAAGGTATCCCGTATCCCAATCCTATCCAAAGTTTTGTGACTTTCCATAAGAAGGCATTGGCTAACTAATAATACCAAAATAAACCATTGACCTATAAATTTGTAAACATTAAACCTAGTTTGCTTTGGTTACGAATTTTTTTGATTTTCATAAGGATTAATCGTAGACCCAAGGCAACTCTCTGATTTTTGAAAATTAGCAAACATTTTTGTTCAACCCACATTTGTTCGTAAATAATTTCAACCCCACTCCTCAAAATTGAACAGACTGCCATTTTTACCTAATGGTACCTAATGTTATAAAGATTTGTTTAACAATATTCAAAGTTATAAGGTATTATTCCCAAACGTTTTATTGGTCCACTTGACACCTGAGAGGGTTGGATCCAAAAATAAATATCTCGAACATATAGACTTTATGACCCTGCGACATACTTACTGAAGATATGACTGTCAGATAACTAATTAGTTGAGAAAAAAGTCTTTACATGAGTTAATAAGTATTTTAACCATTATTAACACAAATTTGTATCGTTGGTATTTTGTATTACTCATCAGTTTTAACGATAAAAGTATCCGTCTTACTGAAGTACTTGGAACACTTATCTAAGTCTCTACTTGCGTAAGGGGTTATTTTAGCTTTAATCAATATTAATTTATTCTTTGAAAATATTTGTTTTATCTTATCGCCTTTAAATCATAGAGTTTAAATATTAAACTATTTTTTTTGTTTGTCATGGCGAATTTGTAATAATTTTAGTAAGAATTATTTCCACAAGGTATTGGTAGGTACCTACTTATATGAGCAGTGACGTCTTTAGGCATGGGCCCAGTGGGCCAGGGCCCAGGGCCCTGTGATTTAGGGGGCCCCATGAACCACACCAACAAGTGTTCATTTTTGAAAATATGCGAAATTGAGATTGGGTTTATCTGGCTCTAGTATAATAAGTGATAGAGCAATATTTTCTCATCCTTATCATGAAAGACTCTTAATACCCAATCTTAAAACTTTTTGACATTTTTTTCACAAAAAAATATTTTAAGTTATTTATACCAAAAAATAAAAGATAAAATGAAATTCAAGAAAAGCGAAACGAAAATTTCCTTACAAAAATTGAAACAACGAAATCATAAACTAAAAATGTTGTTGTATTTTGGTTCTGAATCTGAAGAACGCAGTGAAATGTCACTAAAATGGAAATTCGTAGTAAATATCTGACTGCAAGTCACTACTTGTTTTCCGCACACAATTAATTGTTCGGAGCATTATTGCAAATGAAAATTTTACATTTTAATTTTTTTCTGTTGAAATTTTATTAGGAAAAATTGAAGAGCACTTTTGGGAAAGAAGCCAAATGAGTGGAAAACAAAAAAAAATAGACCTAATATAATATTGATTGGAACCCTTAACTCTCAAAAAAGAATGCAGATCAGAGGAGGAAACAAAATTAAGTTAATATGGACACACCAGGCTCCACGAATATACGTATGAATTCGTTGACAAGCTTATCAATTAAAATATTCACGGATTTGATATAAGGCTGTCCAAGTTGTATTGAATATTGGCTTTGTATTAGGAATGTAAAACAATGTGGACTTATTATTATTTTTTTTACTTTGACATCTAATAAAAGTCTCCATTATTTTTGTTCGCAGTCTTTTCGTTAACGTATTCGTTGATATTACGAGACCATAGCAAATTTTCGTTTCACTTCTGCAGAGCATTAGGCTTTAGAAAGAGACAAACAAACGAAAACAAATAAGTTAAACTGTTAAAAGCAGAGTTGATCACAATGTTATATAATTTTGTATTTTTTGAAACTCCTATTTTTTTATTGTTTATGTCTAAAAATATTCTTTATTTTGTGAAAGAAATGCAATAAAGTCTTAAGAGTATGTACTAACTGCGCTTTCATAATGAGGAAGCCAACTCAATAATTTTTTTTGGTTATGTTTTTAATAAAATGATATCAAAGTGAATAAAACTAGACAATTTAAAATAAATGGCGTTTGGTTAAAATTCCCGCAAAACTGTTATCCGCACAAGAACAAATTGTAGATCAGGTTAAAAATTCTCATTTGAATAATTCTGTTGAAGCTTGGTAGAGGTAGAACTAGTAAAAATAAACATCTAAAACAAAGCGAAAACGAGAAAACGATTTTTTTTGTTTTTGTATTTAGAGGGAAAATCTTATGTTTGTATTAAACTAAATAATAAGTAATTGTATTACTAAAAGCAAAACTGTCTCAAAAAGTTAATAACATTCTGGCTTTATTCTCATTTTAAAATGGATTACCTATGCAATTACGACGGCAGGGTTAATATGTGGATGTTCTTCTTAAAATATTGAATTTCAAACATGCGACTGATGAGACATTAATACATTTTTTAGCTCGTCACTTATTGTAAATTTGTTCTTATCACTTTTTTGAAATACTTTTCAATTGAAAAAAAGCAAAATAAATTAAAGGAAAATTAGCTTTGAACACAAAACCTCGTGACAACTGTCTGCATAATTTTCTACAGAGCATCATGGCAGAAGTCAGAATCAATTTTATTTGCAAAAATGGGAACGTAGTTTTCCATTGTTGATTTTCAAACATCGTTTGACAATCGACAAATGAAAGCGTCAATACATATTTCTGCTTTGAAAGCCGCACTAGGATGAAAAAAATATAAGACCATGTTTCCATCATCAAAGAAAGAAGTATTGGGTGTCACGTGAAAAATGCAGATTACATTCATTTAAGTGAGTTCTAATTATAAAATGTTCAAAATTAGCCTTAAATTGGAAAATAGTTTATGTTCAAGACAAAAATGTGAAATATTTTAATTAATAATAGTAAATAGTTTAATTTTACTAAAATATATGGTAGAACTTATAATCTGAAATAGTTTTCAGTAAAATGTTTTCAAGGGGCCCCCAAATTCTCAAGGGCCCAGGGCCCCCAATTGTCCAAAGACGTCCCTGTATATGAGCAGTAGAAATAACTACCTTTGGAGCAACCCAGGACCAAAAGTCTGAGGGCCCCTGGGAGATTGAGAGAAACAATTTTTCAAAGCGAAAACAAGTAGGTATTATTGTTCAAGGTCACGCGTGATTTTTGGCACCTCATTTATGGGAAATTTACAAAAATTTAATACCACCTGAAAGGCCCTAAGATCTGTATAAAAGTTCAGCTAGTGTCAGTAATTGGTCAGTTATAGCTTATAGATTCTTTTATATGATTTTTTCTAAGTTTTTTTTCTAGGTCATGAACGGTTCGTGACCTTGAAAAAAAAATACTTTAAGAAATCGTATAAAAGTATCTATAGCTGACCAATTACTGAAACAAGCTGACCTTTTATACATACCTATCTTAGGGCTTTTCAGGTGGTATTAAATTTTTGTAAATTTCATATAAATGAGGTGCCAAAAATCACGCGTGACCTTGAACAATAATTTAAAAATTCATTTAAAAAAAACTATGGCTGACCAATTACTAAAACTAGCTGACCTTTTATATAGTTCTCAGGACCTTTCTGATGGTATTAAATTTATGCAAATTTCCCATAAATGAGGTGCCAAAATCGCTATGACCTTTAAATTTTTAAGAATTCATTAAAAAAAAATCTATGCCTGACCAATTACTGAAACAAGCTGACCTTTTATATAGATCTAGAGATCTTTCAGATGGTACACTTTTTTGGCAAATTTCCCTAAAATGAGTTGCCAAAAATCATTTTGACATTGAAATTTTTTTTTTAATTCGTTAAATATTCATAAAAAAAATCTATGGCTGACCAATTACTGAAAATAGTTGACCTTTTATCATGATCTAGAAATCTTTCGGAAATCTTTTCGCGCGTGACCTTGAGAAAGTTTAAGCCTTGATTAAAAGTTATCTAGGGCTGACCGATTTCTGGGACCAGTTGACCTCTTCTGACCAATTAGATGAAATATTTTTTTTATCAAATTTCCCTCATATGAGGTGCCAAAGGTCCCCAGTTGAGAAGCGAGTAGAGCGGCGAGTGATTTGACAATTAATGTACATATGTATGCAGCGTACAAGGTAGGCTTTAAGTAATAGTTGATAGAAAAATTTAAATGAAGTCACTTATATGGTTTAAAAAATGACATATGTAGGTAAATATTGGAAACAAATTTAAACCAGTTATTTTTTTGAAAATTAGTTATTTTTTTAATTTTCTGCTATTGGTCTAAAATATTCGTGTTTGATCTATATAAGCTTTGTACTAAATTTAAGGTGAAGTCATATAAGACAAAATTATTTGTACCATAATTTAGGTTTGCCAAAGTTAATCAAATTAAAAATTCTATTTTTTAAAATAGAGGAGTTTTTATCGTCAAAAACTCAAATTTTACAAATGTTTTAATTAATTCAGAGGGACTTAAAGGAATGTAATATAGGTAGATATGTACCTATACATACTTTGTTTTTCAACTAAATTCAGATATATTTCATCAATATTTTAATTTAAAATGATATGTTTTGAGATTATACGCAGTTGTTACAAATTATTTGTTTGGACTTCATCTTCTTCAACATTACGAATGTTAGATTTGATTAAAACCTAGGGATTGCAAAAAAAAACGTAGTACCTCGTGCCATAATGGTTAGTGTGCTGGACTGTCAGGCCGAAGGTCAGGATTCGCCACTGCCACCAAAAAACAGAAATATTTTTCCGAAGTAGGTACAGCCTCTTGTGAGGAACTGACAAATCCTCCAAGAGTATACTTGTCATGAATAAGTGCTTCTCATCTAGCCGTTTGGACTCGGCAAAAAATTGTAGATCCCCTCCATTCCTGACAATAATACTCACACACAAGAAATGGTTGAGTGTTGTAAGTCACATAAGCCCAAATAACAAACCAAAGAAGTTAATCCGTAGATAAATATAAAACATATGAATCAGAAAGACTCCAAAAACTGAGAATCAAAAAGAACGATTTTTTGACAATTTTTTTCTAAAACATTTCCCACAAGATCTTGGATTCTGTTATTTGCAGTTACCCAAAAAATATATACGTACATACACATATGTATACAGTAGCGGATCCAGGATTTGGCTGTGGGGGGGGCTTGAGGCTCCTATCTTAGATATATCATTTAAAAAAAAGGCACAATCTCTCTCCATACTAATTTTCTTTTCTCAGAATGTAGGCCAGTTGGCATAGTATAGTTGCAGGATAGTTACACTGTACAAAAAGTTGTTAGGATAATTCAAATGGCTTTATTTTTATACTGAATGATTTTTGTAAAATTTATACATTAAGGCAGTACGTAGTAGAGGTCTGCATTGAATGTCTTGAAACCAGTTCCAAGACATTCATTTTATTTCAAGCACACTGCAATATTGTACATACTGCTTGAAACTCAAATGAATGAATGCTTTAATATTTGATTGCTGAATGAGTCTTGCACCCATTTCAAAACAAACACTTACTGCAGTGAACTCACGAAGAACGGGTATTTAGAATATGGGTATTCATAGAAAAAGTGTATACTACCTTATGAACACTGAGTACATTTGTTCCAGACAAAGTCTAGCTTCTCAAACGGTAAATTGGAGAGAAATGGCTGTTGAGAGATTTACCTCAGTAGTTTCTATTTTTTATTTTCTTTTAACGCAATTTCTTCTTCTCTCAACAAAGCTAGAAACCAAGTAGACATTGAAATCGTTTCATTTAATCCACTCGGTGTACTCAGTGTACTCAGTGTATTTCCCTCAGTAAACATTGTACACTGTTGGCTCAAATCAAGCAACACAGCGTGCGAGAAAAAGAAAACAGTGTACTCATTTTGAAATTAGGTGATCGAATAGAATACACTAACTGCTTCTTATAGAGTGGGTACTTCACTTCACTGTATACTATGTCGAAAAATTGCAATGAATGGTGTACACTGAAGTATTGCACCCGTTGAAAGGGAGCAAATGAATACATTCATGCAGACCTCTAGTACGTAGATCGTGCTGAGTTTTATCTCCCACATTTCTCTCCAAAATCTATTTTAACATATGTATCATTTTTGTGCAAAATATCACATAAAACAGCTGTTCTCTGAATACAAATTTTACTCAACGATTTCAAAGAATTTTTTTCGATATTTCAAGTAAAAGTGATCAAATTAATTGGGTTTTTTTTTCGAATATTATTCGTTTTCGATTTTCATTTTAAAGCCTGGTTTATACATCCATGTGAAGTGTAGTTTTCATAGAAAAAAAATACTTTTTTTCCTAGGCGTGAAAAGCTGTCAAAAACTAAATGCAGTAAAGTCCACCTAAATCTCATGAACTAAATAAACTGTAACAATTTAGCTCGAGAATAAAGTGGCAAACAATTATTTCATGCACTAAATTTTGACAGGTATCTTGGTGATATACAGTTAGAAACTATTTTTAATTGGAGATGTGTACCGCTCAGCTAAAATACTAGGCAGAATTTAGGGGAAAATTTTGTATGGGAGCAAAATTTTATCACGTTTCAAAGATATTGGTTAAAACATCTTATTGATATTGGTTAACCGCTAAAGCAAGGATTTACAGACACGCAATTTTGTTTGATGATTGATTGAATGAATTGATTTATTTAATTTTATTTATTTATTATTTTAAGGAAATCCAAAGAGAAACTTAGATTAAAAGTAGCATCGTTTTAAGGAAAGGTATGAAATCATCAAAACATCATCGAACTACAATTTTTTAATTTTCACTTTCGAGGATACTGATTATAATAAACAGTAATTGTTTGATTCGGTTGCTCGAAAAAATTTCATGCTGAGTTTTTTTTGCATCGGAAACACAGTTTTTAGAGTTATAAGCTCTAAAATTTTTTGGGGGGTCATCTTAGTCCGAAAGATATCAACAGAAGAGCTTAGGAAAAAGGTGATATTTGCTCTTGTGGTCAAATTCAATTCTATCGATATCATTAGCTTTCTTCAATTTAACTTAAAGAAATAGCGTGCTCTACTCAAAATATTACCTGAAAAGGAATTTTAAAAGCAAAAGGTAACATTTTTCACTCAATACAAACACCTACATATCTAAATTTCGGTTTTAAATTTCAGAAAAACTTTATTTAATGCAAATATCAGGTGTTGTCCTTAAGCTCCTCAATTGCATTGAACATGTAAATTTGCTGAACCAACCTCGTTTGTTTCGCCGCGCCGTTCGCCCAATGCTCTTCGGGCTTGAACATAAACTCTGAATTTTTTTGCATCTACCTTGTTTTTGCGGCCAATTCCCTAGGGGCTTACAAAAAAAACACAGTTTACATGTAAATTATTAAGCCCCAACATTATATTTTCGTTCAGTTTCCTTGAAGCTTGGGAAAACAACAGCTTATATGTAAAATTTGTAAAGCCCCAGTCCAAACACAGCCGACATCCAAATTTGCTAGCCCCATTCTTGTTTTTTTTTCAATTCTCTTAGGGCTTGGAAGAACACATTTTAGGGGTAGATTGATTAGCCCCAGCCCTGATTTTTCATCCCTCTTGTAGGGCTTGGAATAAATAGAACCTACGTTTTTATATTTAAATTGCTTAGTCTCATCTTCGTTTTTTCATCGAATTGCTTTTGAGGCTAAGAAATACATACTTTCATGCCAATTTTTCAGCCCCAACCTTGTTTTAATAAATATTATACCAATGATTTTAGAGATCATTCTTTGTTTCACAGTGTTTTTAAAAATTCTATGTTTGAACACGAACACAAAATTGAAACATCGTAATAATTTTATTTTGCTACTAAATTAATTGTACGAATCGACTGTGGGGGGGGCTTCAGCCCCTATAGCCCCCCCTCTGGATCCACCACTGTATGTATATGTATTGTGTACATACATACATATATATGTTGGTCGTTAAAAAAAGGTCATCCCGGATGTGCCCAAATCGGCTCTAAATGAAGAAAAAAAAATTCCTTAATTTTTTCAGATTTTTTTTCATCCCCTATAGTTGCTGTAGGGGTAAATTAAATTTCCCCTTTTTTTTGCATACTAGAAAATTCACGTAAGAACAGCCAAAAAAATTCAGAGCATGTACGTGGGAAGACAAGAAAAAATCATATAGGAGGAGGGTATATCTCCCCCCGCTTGAACGGGAGGGGCAATTTAATAAAATATTTGCCTACAATAGAAAAAAAAAATTAAAAAACAACAGTAATACTTACAGTTATGTTTTGTAGCTATGAAAAGTCAGAAGTCCATTCTAACGGCTTGTTTTTAAATTAAGTTTTTTTGGTGAACAGTTTTGGCAAAAAATTGTTTCAAACTCAACATTTTGAAGAAAAATTATTAGTTTTTTTTATATTGTAGGTTTGAAAACAAATTTTGCTGAAATTGTTTATTCAAAGAACTTTATTTAAATAATGAACTACCTATGTATAAAATGGACTTCTGGCTTCCCAAAAAGCTAGAAAACATTACTGCAAGTGTTGCCATTATTTTTTGATTATTTTTTTCTATTTTATGCAATTACTTTATTAAATTCCCGCTCCCGTACAATCGGTGGGAGATATATTACCCCCCTCCGCTAGGGTTGTTTTCTTGTCTACTTCTCACCTACATGCTCTGAATTTTTCGGCAGATTTTAAGCGAATTTCCAAAAAAAGGGGCAATTTAATTTACCCCTACAGCGACTATAGGGGATGAAAATAAAAATTTTAAAAATTAGGGAGTTTTTTTTTTTCATTTAGATTTATGCCCATCCAAATATTAAAACTCAAGAAAACCCATTATAACGACCACCCTAAAATGTACCTACATATGCAGGTACCTTACCTTAACAAAATCAGCGAAGTAATTGAACAACATTTTACTCAAACTGGTTTTTTATTAGGTAGGTACGCTGTGCATCTTAATAGCAGTTAAATTAAATTAAGCATTTGTTAATATCTTATTATGTTCGTACCTACGTACCCTACCTATTTCGACCGAAATAATTTGAGACAAATTTGAGACAAATTATTTCACATAAAGGTACCTAACCTACCTACTTCTACTCAAACAACAAAAATACGAACAAAAAAGTTTATGTGACATAATTTGAGTTCATTTTAAACATGTTTTACTGCTATAATTAGGTACTTGTATGAATGTAGGTAGAAGCATTAGTGTGCAGGTTTGTATCATGTTATACTGTACTTACCTTGCAAATAATACGATAATTTAATGAAACTCAATGCATAGGTATAAAATATAAACAAATTGTAAATTGTGTTGCTTGCTATCGCTACATAATATTTTTATTTTTTATGAAAGAGCAGAGAGAAAGAGAAGGTAAGCAGAAGCACTAAGCTCTATTCTATGATGACGTTGACGGTGACAGCAGTAAACCAGCCAACAACAGCCCAAGACAACAAAGCCAAGAGTACGGCTTTGGCTTGGCTTGTTAGAAATCTAGATATCCCACACTCTCACCCTCGTGTTGATATTATGCAGAAGCAGGAGATAATGAAGAGAAATAAATACAAAAAAAAAATCACAACACAAAGCTTGTATGCGAAATTGTTGAATTTTTGTTGTTGCTATGTAAGCAGAATTGCAAGCACAATGACATTGAGTAGGTGTCATCGCCGCATTCGACAAACACTACGCTGAAAGTTTCATAAGCAGGTGTTGGTGAATTGTTTAGTAGTCTCTCGAAGTGAAAACGAATGCCAGCCAACTGCCAACATCAAGGCGCCCGCCATCGGCATGCCGGCAGCATAGTCTTCATTCATCAATACATGAGTAAAATATTTATTTTGATTACTGAATTAAAATCCACAGAAGAGTAAAATTATAAAACTGAGGAGGTGGAAAATGACAAAAATGAAAGTAACATTATAAGCTTGTATGCATACTATTGGTTGTTAATTCAACAAAAAATGCCAAATTTCAAAACGAATTTGGACAAAACAACTGATACACATTTATGTAGGTATTATACACATCATATTAGAGATAACCGAAACTAAACTAAACTAAAATGAGGAACTTAAAAAAAATGAATTAATTAAATACAGGTAGGCAGGTACATAAATAAAACTTAAAATTGAATTGAACATTTTTGTTTAAAGATTCCAGCCAAAAACAAATTATAAACATCTTTTGTGGACACTGTGACGTATACGTATTTTTTTGCGATGCAAGTATATTGTGTAAGCTTTGAGTTTTTGAGTTTTGCTGTTGTTATTCTATATTTTGTAAATTAAGATACATAGTTACATTTAGGCCTAATAAATAGTTGATTTCATAAACAAAAAATGATAAATATTGAAGACTTTCACTTTTTCTTCATCGAAATTTGTAAATCAATGTCCAAGAATCAATGAACCTCAAAGGCATTAGTTCGTTAAAGGTCAAAAAGAAAGGCTCGGTCAAACAGAGTACGGTCTCACGGGATGGTAAATACTTTACTGGGAAGGTAAGAACGCGGCGGTTGAATTTACTTTGCTAGTTCTTACATATACCGCCGGACCGCGCTCTGTTTGACCAGGCCTGAAAAGAACGAAATACATATTAGGCGTGTTCAGAAAAACGAGATCTCGGAGAACTCAGCAAATTTTATCCGTCAAAAAGTGAGTAAGCAAATCCAATATTTTTTTCCCTCAGTAATTTGACAGCAACATTTCTGAGGATTCTATTCACGAGACTGAGATTGCTTAAGGCTCTGAGATCTCAATTTCCTGAACTTTGCCTATTATATAGGTATAGCTTAAAGTCGATTTTGACAAAAAAAATCCATAGAAATAAAACACAAATTTCACTTCTAAATGCTTAGAAGCACCTCAAGCTAAATTTAAAATGGTCTAATCTAAGCATTTAGAAGTGAAATTTTGAAATTTTATTTCTACGGATTTTTTGTTAAAATCGACTTCATTTTTTAATAATAGTTTGTAGCTTTTTTGTTAAAATCAAAACAAAAATAAAATGTTTAATTCATCTTGAGTCGATATCATTGTTTTCTCCGAAAAACTTTATTGAAATTTTGTTAGTATTTTCTTTCAGTCAAGGAGCAAAAACCGACAGTCAAACAACACGGTTCTGGAAAATTTACTTTTAAATTAAACTTAAACTACAAAGTTCTCTTCGTTCACCAACCTTCTTTCCATCACAACGATAACAATACTTGTTTTACTGGAAGACCAACTTTCCTGTCTAGAGCCTTGTCGTTTTTCTGTCGTTTTATGTCGTTTTCGATTGAATTTTGGAATGGAACATCCTTTGGAATACGAAAAATTTGGAATAGAAACTTTAGTAAAACGACAACCGTAATAGGGGTGAATGTTTTTTTGCTCTAACAACTGCCAATCCAAGAATCGAAATTAGTTTTTGTTCTCGAGATATTTGAGATAAAACATTATACCAGTATTTTAAACTGGCCTTGAACTATAGGGAGCTAATCGTTAGTGAGAATTTCTGATCGTATAAAGAATTTAGTGTAATTAATTAATTTGTTTTGATGAAAAATTTATTATAAAAAATTAAATCCTTTCATCTTTTATCCTCTAAGAAATAATAATATGTTTTTTTCAACCAGACGGCAGAAAAGCCATGCTTTATAAAAATTGTTTGGTAATTATTTTAACCAATTTATTTATCGACCAATAAAATCTAATTTAATCTAGTCTAATCTATTTGAGACGAAAAAAAAAATTTCAACAACTTTTCGTAGTTTACTGTAGTTTTTTGACTTAAAAAATCTGTTTTGACGGTTAAATAACTGAACTAAAATATCCACTGAAGAGCAAAATTATAAAACTGAGGAAGTGGTTAATTCAACAAATGTCAAAGTTCAATCGACACTACACATACATACATATTATACACATCAAATCAAATAAAAGTTAACCAAAACTAAACTAAACCAAAATATGGAACTTAACAAAAGTGAATTAATTAATAACATATGTACATATGTATGTACATTTGTGCATACATAAATAAAATTAAAAATTGAACTAAACATTTTAAACATTCTAGTCGAAAACAAATTATAAACATTTTTCGTATAGGCACTGTAGCGTATACGTAATTTTTTGCGATGTAAGCATAACGTGTAAGCTTTGAGTTTTTGAATTTTGCTGTTAGTCCAAGAGCCCGGGTAGGTACTTTTTGTCTGCAATTAATTACTGTGTAATGTAAATCCAAGTTGGCGGGACTAGGAGGCGCGAGCGTCAGCCGCCATCTTGGAAAATGCGTTTTATCAAATATCTCATGAATCGTGCATCGTATGAATTTTTTTGAAAGCTTATATTCTATTCTTTTATTTGTTTTTCTAAATCAAGTTGCTGCTGTGAAAAGTTTTTGAGAAATTAAATTTTAAAGTCAATGGCGCAAAATTATAGTTAACCTATTTTAAGGGCATTAGTGTGACACTAGTTAACAATTGTTTAACTTTAATGCAGTTCTCTAACTTTTTCTGAATTATAGACACATGGTAGTTAGTGTCACGTTAAGACCATTTTCGAAGCAAATTAAAGTTAAAAAATTAAAAAATTAAAATCAGACTTTGGTTATTTTGACTTTAATGCAAGTGCTTAAGCCTAAAGTGGGGTTGACATCGTCTATAATTTAATAATAAACTACATTTTTGTATACAAAATAATTGAGAAAATACCAAATTTTATTACTAGAAGAGTGATCAAGACCTTTGTGTGATAAATATTTAAAGGTGAGTTTTATTTGAGAGTATTTTCACCAGAAAACGAGAGATATCTGTCTTCCCCTGTGGTGAGCTTATTTCATGACTGTGTCCACTTGCGATTTTTGCTTCTTCAGAGCTGCTCGCCGTCTTTTTACATTCAAACCGATACACACCTTAAGAGTTTGCACGTGTGTTTTAAGTGCGGTTTTAAGTGCACATCGCGTCAAGCCATAAGATACCTACGTTTCCGATGGTAATATTCGTGAGAATTTTGTCACTTTCGTAAGCGTTTTAAGATTTTTATTATTATTAAACTGGTAGAGAGTGCGAATCCGTTGAAGAAGCGGTCACTGCCGAAAAAAAGTTGGATGTAATTTCTACACCTAGACTAGCTAGTCAAATGATAGCCATATTTTGACACGAATATTGCTATCTTCAAATATATGCAATCGTTCTGTTTGCGCAAAATCAGTCAATTTTCTTGTTACGCATTTGACATTTACGAACACGTTATGTGGGTTTTCAATATTTTTGTCGTCAACTCGAGTTTTTGGGGTTTACTCCTTAAGAATCGATTTTCATATATAGCCCCCGGTATGAAACGAAAAAGCGACACCAGAACAGGGTTGCCACTTCTCAGAAAATTTTTCGCAGTATATTTCCAAAAAAAAAGTGCAGTAGATTCAATATTTTCTCAGTAAATATCTTTTTTATTTATTTTTTTCAAAAAAATAAATATGTCATTCGAACAAAACTGATAAATAAATAAAATACATATAACATTTTTTTTTCTTCAAAACATAAACAGAACAAACAAAATAGCTATAAATTACCTAAACATATCATATTATTATTAAGGCCGTGAAGGGTAATTTTGATCGTAAAATCAAGTGCAGCAGATTTTATTTTAAGGCAGCAGATTGATTTTTGAGAAAAAAAAAATGCAGTAGATCTTCTGCAATTGCAGTAAAGTGGCAACCCTGCACTAGAAAAAGAAATTGAAACCCTTTTTTTTCTCACTCGCACCCGCTTAAAAAAGTACAAAGTAAAACTTCTTTCGTATCGTTGTGATCAGAGAATATCAAATAAAGAACCCAATCCTCAACTGTCAATTTGATTTGCCTACAAGCTGAAGCAAACAGCTGATGTATTAGATTTGCAAAGTATTAGTGAAAAGCAGTGTAAAACGCACACATAGAATCAACTCGTCATTCAGCACAGGTCTTGTTGTTGTTGCAATTCACATCTATTCTTCGACACGAAATGAAATAACTACAACAATGTAAACAAATGGGCTTTGAGGGTGAAACTTATACAAAGAATTGGCCTCTTTATTTGATATTCTCTGATTAAGATATGTATACTTACTTACATACATGTATTACTGTATAAATATATTTTAGTAAGCCTTTTCTGTGCCTATTTAGACAATCGATCTGAAGGAGGAAACTCCAGTCGTGCGTCGCAGCTGACACACACACTTTTTTTAACTGCAGAACTGCACTGCAGGTGATGTTTTCGAACATGTAAACATGTAATCATATCATACTTTAGCAAGTCATGAAAAAGTACGTCTCATTTAGCAGTTCGGACTCGGCAGAAAATGGTGGTTCCCCCCCATTCCTGCAAACAATACGCACACAGGAATGGTTGATAGTTGTAAGTCACTAGGCCTTGGTTCTCCACGAGCTGTTGCGCCACCCAATTTATTTATTTATTTAGTTACGAATATCCAGAGGGAATTAAAAAACGCTGTACAGATACCATGCTACAGCCACAAACACAAACTACATAACTTCATTTCACGAAGTTCCAAAGTACCCATACTCTTCGAGGAACTGTGGCATTTATGAAACGGGTAATTCATCATCATCGTGTCCTGTAACAAAACGTCTCCATCCTTCACATGACATTGGATTCGGAGAATCTCAACTTAATGCGTAAGGAGATTTGACTGGATTTCCAAATTGGGGACAGAGTACCGAAGGCAGCACGAGCTTTATTTATTCTACTTTTAACGCCCAGATCCGTACCATCGTTTGCAGAAACAATACTGCCAAGGTAGTTAAACTGTTCCACTACTTCAACTGGCGTCTCCCGTAGAATAATACGCTGCTGTGTGGAGCGGCCTGTGAGCATTATTTTTGTCTTTTTGCTGTTTATTCTTAGACCACTCGACTCTCCCTTCACTTGCAGTGTTTGGCACATCCCGTTCAGCCCACTGATGTTATTTGGCAGTAGACATGTATGTCATCGGAATAGTCTAAATGACTGAGCCTTTTGAACGGTCTCCATTGAATGCCCTGTCACTCAGCTGTACCAACACTGGCCGTCAATACGTCGTCCATCGCCAGCAGGAAGAGAATTGGCGATAGAACATCCCCTTGTCTCACACCCTGTTGCACTACGAAGGAGTCGGATAGCTGCCCATTGTGCAAAACAAAACACCTTGCGTTGTTGTAAGACTCTTTTATAATGGCAACTATTCTTGGTGGAACTCCTCTACCAAGCAACGATCTCCATATACATTCTCAATTAACTCGATCAAAGGCTTTCTCAAAATCCACGAACATGAGGTAAAGCGGTGATTGAAATTCCTTCGACTGCTGGAGGACGATACGCAGGGTGTTGATATGGTCGACACACGATCGACCACTGCGGAAGCCAGCTTGATGCCTCTTGAGTGTAGACTCGATTCTATCCTTTATTCGCTCGAGAATGATGGTTGCCATTAGTTTTGGGAAAAAGGACAAAACGGTGATACCACCCCATTCTTTGCAATTCTTTAAGTCACCTTTCTTTGGCAATTTAACAATCACACCATCCATCCAGTCCCTGGGATAGCTTTCGTTTTCCCAAATGCTTTGTATCAACGGATGTAAAATACTAGCCGCTGTTACGGGATCGGCTTTCAGGAATTCAGCTCATCAGCTGGTATTCCGTCCAGTCCAGCTGCCTTGTTGTTTTTGAGGAGATTTATTGATATTGATGTAAGGATTTTCGATTCTGACGGGGGTTTGATGTCAATACCCCTATAGGACCTGCGCATCTCGTTTAGTTGGGGCACTTCAGCACTCTGCTCAACTGAATCCTCATTTAGCAGGGCACAAAAATGGTCCTTCCATCTACGAAGCTGATCCTCAATTGATACCAAGAGTGTGTCATCCACATCCATTACCCTGAGGCCACACGAGCAAGTACTTGCAAGCAAGTTGGCTACATACACTGCCTGTCAGATTCGTAATTTGCATTCCACTTGCCTCCCACTTGCTTTCCACTTGCATTCCACTTGCTTGTCTCCCAACTTGCTTCCCAACTTGCTTCACTACTGGCTTCAAAACTTGCATGCCAGTTGATAAGCAAGTTGCTTGGGTTTGTTTGTGTTAGTAAACAAATGTGTTTGTATTGCAACTTGCTTGCAAGTACTTGCTCGTGTGGCCTCGGGGTTACAGAATGATTGGTGTTGCTTTTTTTCCCGATCACATCTTTGGCTATTTGGTACAATTCCCGGATGTCTCCTCTTCTGGCAGCGATTTCCGCATTATCTGCGAGTCCATCTAATCTCACCCTCTTGTCCCGTCTCACACAACGATAGACCATCTTATGCGATGCGGTACTCTCTTCGCAAGTCAGCCTTTCGTTGACTTCGGCATTTATTTAGATTTTCAACGACTTTCGAAGTTCGATCTTATCCCAGGTGTCTTGGGATATCCAAGAGTCTCTACGACTCATTCACTTGGGTACAGTTTCGGATCCAGCCTCCATAAAAACACTTTTAATTTCACCCCACATCTCATCAATTGTTGAATGCTGGATTCCGTTTAATGACGAGGCTCTGTCGTTGAGGGTGGTGACATAGTTTCGACATATGTTGGGGTCATTTAAAGTATTAGTAATGAATTTTGAGCTCCTTGCTGCATCCTGCGCTGGTTTTTGTACGGCAGTGGTTCGTAGTTTGAGACTCATCAGAACCAAATGGTGGCCGCTTCCCACATCGGCATTTCTTATACTCCGGACATCACACATAGACTTCCTCCCATCGCTGCTGAATCATGATATGATCAATTTGGTTTTCGGTTTGACCATCCGGATGCACCCAGGCCATTTTGTTGCAGGTCTTATGCTTAAATACAGTCCCACATATCACAAGACGATTCGCGTTACAAAAGTCGATAAGCAAGTCACCATTTTCATTCCGTGACCCTAAGCCATTTCTTCCCATCACGCGTTCCAGTCCGTAATTGTCTGAACCGACTTGGGCATTAAGGTCTCCCATAACGACTATGATGTCGGCTCTCGGAACACTACTGTAAACCGAGTTAAGATGAGTGTAGAACGCGGTTTTGTCTTCCTCTGTCGCTTCATTTGTGGGGGCGTAGCACTGAATAATTGTGACGTTGCGAATTTTTCAACGAAACCTTGCTGTCATTAATCTCGCTGAAATGGGCACCCAGGAAATCAAACTACGCCTCGCTTCTTCGTTCAACATAAACGGGTAATTGCTTTCTTCAAATTTCAAACTCATGCACTCACATTGCTTTGTGTGACCAGGTGTGTGGAGTGATATGAAGTGTTTTTCTGTAGACTTCGCCAAGGTTGTGGAAACTCTGGAAACGATTTCGCAGTGGCTTTGACCCCAGAACAGCTGGCAAGGCTACACAAAAATTGCTCCCCTGAACGAGATTTTGGATCCATGCATGTTCAATGCTCTAATTTCTGTTATCAATTTTCATTCGAACGCTACAAATTAAATGATTTTATATGTATGTACATAGTTATGTTCTATCTCCTTATTTTTGACCTTTATTTCTAACTTCCAAGTTTTTCAAACATACTTAGTTACATAAATAATATCAATCATGTACTGTACACATATGTATGTTACAATTGTAGGTACTAGAGATGTACATACATACTCTAGGCCTATACACCTTCGCTTTTTCCATTTAATATTTATCCAGTCTTCATTTGGATACACTCATTCAAAATTTACTGTCAAGGTCATAACACATAAATCTTTCCAGTCGCACAGTCAAGTGCTATCGTCATCTCTCACAGTTAAATCCATCAACAATCGTTAGGTAGATAAAATTATGCCTCAGTTAGAAACAATTTTAGGTGTGATAAAATTCCATTGACATATATGTATATAGTTATAATAACTTCAGCGCATCATTTTTGATACTTAGCGCCTGTTCGTTATTTGTTTGTTTACTTAATAATAAATTGTGTCTGTGCTGGAAACTATTGTGGTTAAATGTGCTTACAAAGTAAATGTCAACAAGATGGAGTTTACATACGAGATAGATAACATGAATAATACGACGTTAATGACCTACCATTTAGTGTCTGATTAACTAAGCATTTATAATGAATTCATTCTGACATTTTTTTTTAAAGATTTTAATAAAAATTTATAACCGACTTGCAGTATCAAGAGTTTTACGAAATTCGATCCAAACGATAAATCTATAGCTGCTTATTCATACAGATGATAGAGATAGGTACTACTAAATATTAATTGAGGGAACAACCCTTTTTTGTTATGAGACACTTCCGGATATCAATTGTACTTGGTACATTCATATTAAATTTAGTGGAACAAACTTGTAATAAAATGTATTACTAAGTGACAAAATTTAATGTTTGATTCCTGACTATGCAAACAATGAAGTGAATGTGAGTCATCTCATCACATTTCTGAATATTATTTCGTAGATACTTTTATTTTCACCTGACGGAATTTTTAAATATGCAGCCCTATTATAAGTTTCATCCGGAAAATGTTTAATGCTTCGAAAAGTTCCCCTGATTGTGAAAATTCATCTCGAGTCGAATATCAAGCAATAATTGAATGCTTAAATATTCACTTCTTTTTAGTCGAAAAAATAGAGAACATCAACACCAGAAAATGTAAACAATTTATTTATTTTTAAATATACAAAATAACTTAAGCAGAAATCCAATGTTTTCCCTATTTTTCAGGAGCAAAACAATAAATAAAAATCAAAGCGATATTCTGCTTAGCAGAATGGAAGAGAATCCTGATATCGCCAAGGGTTTTACGAAATTAAGTAAGGGGAAAGTAGACAAATTTTGGACAGATCTTACTTTTCAGCTTAACAGTGCAGGGCCACCAGTGAAGAGTAAAGTTGAATGGAAAAAGGTAAGAATTAGGATTAGGTATTTTGTATTTTGTACCGATTAAAATGGAAATATATGTGCAAAACTAGGTTTGGGATGACCAAAAGCGCTACGTTCGGAAAAAGGCGACATCAAATAAATTGTATCAAAGAGGTACAGGAGGTGGGCCAAACAAAACGAAAAAGTTCTCACCTTCGGAAGAAAAAATATACCAACTCATGGGATTGAAGGAAGCAGTGGATGGTGTTGGCACTTCATCGCAGTCCTTTGGGTTGGCTTGCCCACAACGAAACGATATACCTACTCTCAAACCAAGCCAACCTATTTTAGAGGAAGAAGTTATCGATACGAATGGACAGTCTAATGAAACTTTGATGTGTTCACCTCCTGATTCTTTTTCTCAAATGGAAGCTTCACAGGAAAACAATAGTGTCATCCATCAGTCAACTCCTTTGGAATTTCAAGCCACCCAGAAAAGGAAGAGTTCTAAAATGACTACCAAAGAAGTTGTCGTAGAGGAGCTAGAAACTCAGAAAAAACTTTGTGAAAAAGTGATTGAAGGGATTTCTGTAATGAGAGACCATAACACAGAAATCCAGAGTGGCATTAAAAAGTTGTACCTATCAATAGACCGGGTGGGTGATAAAATTAAAGAACTGTTGCACGAACAAAAGCGACATAACACAGAGATGGAACAAATTCGTATCGATGAGGTAAAAAGTAAGATTGAGAAAAACCGTATAAAATTTGAACTGACAGAGCTTGAGGTAAAAATTATGAAACAAAAAGAATTAAATTGTTCTGCACATTGAAAGTATTGGTTTCGTACAGAAATTCTTCCAAACAAATCAATTTATAAGTTAAAAATTTTGGATGTTGTTTTACCTAAGTATATGTGTCTACATACATATGTAGATTGTAGATGGTGAGAAAATGACTGACTCTAAAATGAAAATTGTGAATTTGTGTATTTACTAATAAAAACAGAATTTAAAACCATTAAATTTTTTTTATTGAGTTGTGAATAATTTTTTTTACCTATGCTATGAGATAAAGAGAATTTATTGATTCAAAATAGCTTTTTATGGCCTTTAGTCCTACAAATTGGCGTTTCGTTAGTGAGGGCTTTGTCATACGCAATTTGTTTTAAGTTCAGTTCAACTTACATGAATTTTTCAAGGAAAATCCACTGTAAACTATATCCAACAAGATTAGAATTCCTAATCATTAAGCTGGAAGTTTTTTTGCCCGGGGCCAGGCATAGTTTCTATATAAGAAGGTTTTATAATACAAATTTTATATACTACTGAAATAAATCAGCCAAGTAGAAGACTTAGTCACTGATGAGTTCAAGTGAGTAAGCCGAACGAAACGCCAATTTGTAGGACTAAAGGCCATAAAAAGCTATTTTGAATCAATAATTCAACAAGTCCAATCCTTAATGCTAAGTCTTCTACTTGGCTGAGTAGTATATAGAATTTGTATTTAAAACCTTCTTATATAAAGAGAATTTATATTAATAGGCCAGGAAAAATGGGTTCCGAGGTTGAAAAAATTAATTCATTAAATATTAAAATTGGAATCAACGCAGAAATGCAACCAATATAACATATCCAAAGTCCCCCAAAATCCCCTCATTGGCTTTTTGTGTAGATGCATTTGAAGAGGTGCAGACGGGGAGAATTTGGAGGTCTATCAAACTAAAATATTTGTTTGGGTAAAACCTAATCATATGATACATGCTTTAAAAATAGTTTTTAACGCTGAATCCAATGAAACCAAATTCAGAATGATACAACCACCCAAATAGAAGTTATAGTCCTTTTTATGTAATGATGACTTTTTTTTCAGGTACAACAGGTAAAATATTACCGAACACCCTTTGAAAATAACGGTATGTTAATGAAACTTGGAATGAATGTTTCATTTGTCATAGGAACTAAGAATCAAGAGAGTCCCTAAAAATATCCATGGTGAAAGGGTGTTTTTTTTAAGGGGGAGGGGCAAGTGTAGAATGTTAACCATACTACCGACGAAAAAACTCTTAGACTCATGAAATTTGCCAAAAATATATAATTTGTCATGGCAACCAAGAATCAAAATAGTCCTCATAAATATATTTGTTCTGGGGTTTTTTTATCAAATAGAGGGAAAATCTGGGAAGAAGTTGGAAGATTTGAGGCAAAATTCCGATTTGGTGTAATTGAGGTATATACACAAAGTATATGGTATATGATTTAAGGGTATTTTTTAACGCTGAATCTAATAAAAGCAACACTAAAATGATACAAGCACCCTTAACAAAGTTATGGGCCTTTTCAAGCTAAAATTAATTTCTGAAATCGTATTTTCCGTAGAACAAGTAAAAAGTTAACATCACCAAAAACACTATTAGAACAAAGATATTTGTATGGACTATTTTGATTCTTGGTTGCCATGAAGTGCTTAATATTTTTGGCGAGTTTCATGAGTGTATGAGTTTTGTCGTGGGTATTATGGTTAACATTCTTTATTGCCCCTCCCCCTTAAAAAAAACACCCTTTCACCATGGATATTTTTAGGGACTCTCTTGATTCTTAGTACCTATGACAAATGAAACATTCTTTCCAAGTGTCATTAACATACCGTTATTTTCAAAGGGTGTTCGGTAATATTTTACCTGTTGTACCTGAAAAAAAGTCATCATTACATAAAAAGGACTTTAACATCTTTTTGGGTGGTTGTATAATTTTGAATTTGGTTTCATTGGATTCAGCGTTAAAAACTACCCTTAAAGCATGTATCATATGATCAGGTTTTATCCAAACAAATATTTTAGTTTGATAGACCTCCAAATTCTCCCCGTCTGCACCTCTTCAAATGCATCTACACAAAAAGCCAAAGCAGGGATTTTGGGGGACATTCGATATGTTATAGTGGTTGCAATTCTGCGTCGATTCCAATTTTAATATTTCATGAATTAATTTTTTCAAGGTTCCCCATACGATTTGTGCTATTTTTCCTGGTCTATAAGGGTATTCATGCAACGTCGTAAGTTTACAAATTGTGTAAAATAATAAGTTTACGCAAAAGTTTGCATGAACGACCTTTTTATTAATTTGGTTAAATGCTTTGTAATTGAATCAGCTGTTCGTTAAACGTCAAATATTTGGGCGCGTTCGGCTTGGGTCGAGGAGTTGGTTTTACAGATAATGCATTATGGTCTGTTTATTTGCATGTGTGTGTATACAAATATATATTTGTTTTAATAGATACATGTAGTAAGTACTCCTGTTAATTCAATTATATTTGTTTTGCATTGAAATAAATACATCAATGCCATCAATTTTGCTGGAATCTCAATACCATTTCAACTCAACTCAAGTGACGAAAAACCTGGAGCTCCCGATCCTGCTTGTAAACGTAGTAATTTTTAAATAGAGAACCTCTCCCGAACCAACGTGAAGTCGGAAACTCGGAAGGATCAAACAAAATGTAAAGCTAGAACTATTAAGGCTTTCTCAAACCAATGCGAAATATATGGAACGACAACGATACTTTTGCCTGTCAAAATCAATGGATGAAAAACCCACGAAAAGTTGCTTTCCAAACAGTCAAAAGAAGAAGTGAGGAATATTTCACTTAAGTAAAATGAATCATCCCTCTCTTTTTTTCGTTCCAACTTCACCAAATGTCAGTTTCACTCCCGTGAGATGAGTATGGTTTTCATGTATTTGCTCATTTTCAACCGACAACTTCAGTAAACTATCAACAATTATTATAGTTCTACCTTAATATACATGACAATAGTCACGTTGTAAGGTAGAAATATATTAGTCGCAGGCTCATGGCAGTGGTCGGATGAAAATCAGCGAATATAAATATAAACAAGTCATATGTCACGCCCATAATGTACTTTTCTTCATTTTCGTTAACTTTTGCTTTCGAAAGTGAATAGAGCGCCCCCGAGTACACTTCACGGAAGTAAAACTGAAATTTTTTGAGGCAGGAACGAAAAAAAGAGAAAAAGTGAATTATGGCTTAGTTCCGATTTTGACAGTTCAGAAAGATACTTTGCATTGGCTGATGTCATCTGTTTCAAACAGCTTCCGACTATTTAGAATCTTCCAAACCAGTGCGAATCAATCGTTGACCACAACAAAAACATTAATAACAACACGTTGTTGTAAACGAAAACAACAAGTTCGTCATCGTCAACGAAAGATTCGCATTGGTTTGGGTGAAAATTTATAGTTCTACCTTAATAATTTACGAAAAGTAACTTTCCTAAAGGCTCTCCCAAACCAACACGAAATTAAAGTGAATGATCTCACTACTAAAAAACAACAAAAACTGTCTTTGTGAATGCTTCGCTATAATTTCGCGTTGGTTGGGCAGAGCCTTTAATCGTTGAGTAAATGTAGACCTTCTAATTATTTTTTTTTGTGTAAACTATGTTTCAATTAACAACTTTTATCACAACTAATTGCAATGCAATAATAACAGAACACATTCAGAGCTTTTTTAGTTCTCCGAGATATCATTTATAACATGTTTCTAAACATGCCTAATTCTAAAAGTCACAAACACGCCTAATTCAATATCTTAAAGTCCAATGACGTTTGGATAAGTTTAACCAAATATTTGGTTAATTTTCCGCAGCTAAATCCTTGGATAAAATTAACCAAATTGTGTAAACCATTTCCCATACAAAATTTGACAGTTCATTAACCAAAAGATAAAATTAATCGTAAACTTATCTAGTGTTTTACGCAGTTGCATGAATACCCCTATTAGTTGTTTTCAATAAAAATAATGCATACTTAAGGTGGCGCTAAAGTCCAGGGTGGACCAGGGCTAGACCATAACAAGCCTGCTCCAGCCGGCTCAGTCTCTAGCTAGCTATCTCAGTTTCACATGCCAAGTTGGTTTAGGTCCTCCTGCGTTCCACTTGCGTGCGTCACCTGTTACGCTGTCCTCCTGCGCCGTCCCACGGGGTTGGATTCAAAGACATTTCGGGCCGGATCATTGATGTTAATTCGCTCTAGATGACCCAGCCACCTCATTCGTTAGCTTTTCACTTCTGTGGCTATGTCGGTGTCGCTGTACATCCCGTATAGTTCGTTGTTGTATCTTTTTCTCTATTCCACATCTATGCAGACGGAATCAAAAATCACCCGGAGAAATTTTCTTTTGCCTAAGGCGTTCTCATTCACCGTTACGAGTGTAAACATGACTCTGCACCATACATCAGAATCGGGATGAAAAGCGTCTTAGGGACACTTTAGTTGCTCGAAAGAGGGCTCTGCTCTTAGCCCAAAGAAGCAGCGATCGGGAGTATAATTTTTCGTTTGATATCAGCACTGGCATCGTTCGCTGAGTTGATAGTGGAGCCTAGGTAAACAAAGTCTCTGACCATCTCAAAATTATAGCTGACGTTCTGTCCAAGACATCAGTAATGGGTTCCTTTCTTTTTGACAGAATATATACTTGGTCTTGTCTTCATTCACCATTAAGCCCATCTTCTTGGTTTCATTCTCAATACTCTTCGTTAGCACCACTGATATCACGCTTTGTTCATCCGATTATGTAAGTATCGTCGGTGGCGGAAGCGAGTAATTGGGCGGAATTCTGAAAGATTTTGCCTGTAGTATTGATGTGAATGTTTTTGAAGAAATCGCATGATTGCACGTCACCTTGTCTTAAACCTTTTTTGACATCAAGAGTTACGGTCAGGTCTTTGCCGATGAAATGGTGGTGGGTATCGATTTAAAACTAGTTTTTTTCCAGATCTTCCGTAGTGCGAACATTTTGACGATGAAGGACTTTCCTGATGGTCTAAAGGCACACTGATATGGACCTATCATGACGAATAGCTTCAGGCGTTCACAAAGTACGGCAGATACGATCTTGTACTCAATGTAAATGAGACTGCATGATGCCTCTGTAGTTGGTGCAGTCCAGAAAATCACCTTTCTTGAGGATCAAGCAAACAATTTTGAGGTTCTATTCATCGGACATGCTTTCCTCCGACTATATTTTACAGATTAGCTGGTGCATAATCCAAGTTATTTCATCGCCATCCGCAAGGACATCAGTACCGGCAGCTTTATTAGACTTAAGCTAAGATGTAGCTACTTACTATATTCACTTCGTCAAAATTGGGCAGACGGAATTGTTGGCTTCCGTCATCTCTGTTGAATGGTGCAATCTGCTTGGCAACGGAACTCAATTCGTTATTGCCTCTATACAATTTGCCGAAATGATTTTCCCAAATACTCACACTGAAATGCGATTCTACCACGGTTCGAGTCTTATAACCTTAGGAGGTTGTTTTTCCCGTTTGATAAAACTTTCGAACTTCATTCATCCCTCTATTTCCTCGATCGAGCGCCTCTCATGCTCCTTCTTTTTCTTCCTGAGAAGCCAGTGTTCTTCTCTTCTATTCTGCTCGTAGAGCTCGCTAGCAGCTCTGATGGTCCTTCTATATGCAGTGCCACTTTGTATGCCTGTGCCTACGTTCTGTAACTCTCGCATCGAAAAAACTGGGCGAGAAACTATGAAAATTGAAACAAAATGCATGAGTTTTGTTCCATTTTTCAACGTTTCTCGACTGATTTTATCGATGCGCGAGTTACAGAACGTAGGTACTGTTGTTTAGATTTATGTACTTGCCAGCATCCTTTGTCGTTGTGCTGGTCGTGCAAGGCCAAACATGTCAGAGGCAGCATCTCTGATGGCTTCTTGGCAATTCTTCCACTGGTTCTCAGTGCTTGAAGTTGGCATATCAAAGGACTATTTAAGAGGGCCGAGGAAAAAGACCTGATGTCGATTTCTAACGACTGTATTCGTAGCCTTCCGACGTCAAATTTTCTCACAGAAAAATAATGAATACTTGATTTAGAAGTTATCAAAAATTAGATTTTATTACATGCACTCGTATTAAAAATATTAAAAAATCAAAGAGAGTTTGCGATATATCCTCGAATGCGTTTGCCGATTTTCAGATAATTTTTATTCACTCCAACAGATTGTAAGTTTTCAACTGCGTCCAACGAATTGCTTTCTACATCATCTGACGTAGAGTTTGAAGAAGTTAAGTCACTTTTATAATAAATGCAAATATTATGCAGTGCTGAACAAACATTTATAATTTTGACAGCTTTTGTTGGGGCGTAGTGCAATTCCCTTGCACCCAATAAACATCTCCACCTGTTTTTAATAACACCGTTGGTTCTTTCAATTATATTTCGACACTGGGAGTGAACTTCGTTATATTTTTCTTCAATTGAACCACTATTGGGCGATCTATAAGGCGTTAGAAGCCACGGTTCTAATGGATAACCGCCATCTCCTAAAAAAAAAAAATATTCCATATCTACATAAGTTCAAAAGTAAGTTATTAAAATGTACCCAACAGCCGATCATTGCTGTCATATTTCAAATAATTCTGCTCCATTTTCGCTCGGAGCTTACTACGATTCCAAATAAATGCATCGTGAAAGCTTCCGGGATGCGTAGCGTCAATGAAGCGAATCCTTAGTTCACTGTCGCAAACCTGTTAGATGATATAATTTATATGTAGACTTAACTCACTTAAGGGCCCAGCCCATAGAATCCGGTACGTCCGTTGCGGCGACGGAGCCATTGATGTTGCCGGATGCGACGGATTGAGGTAGCCCAATGAATGCGTTGACGTTCACATAATAACCAGTTGAAATTGAAACACAAACTCATAACCACTTGAAATTCAAACTCACACACATAACAACCACTTGAAATTCAAACACACACACATAACAAACACTTAAAATACAAACACACACAAAAAAAGGTCCTGTCAACGCATCTGCCGGAAAGAAAAAGTTAAAAGTTCGGCTACTCTGTCCGTTGCGTCTGACGCTTGCGTTGCTATTGGGCCAGTTCCCATAAGAAAACATGTATTTTATCGAGCTGTCAGTTGAATGCGTCGCCACAACGGACGCAACGGATTCTATGGGTCGGGGCCTTTAACAAAATGATGAAGTAAAATTTACTTACAAGTAAAACGTTCAAACTAAAATTTCCCTTTCTGTTATAAAATAATTGTTTGTTTGATGAAGGAGCTATAATGTTAACATGTGTACCATCGATACAGCCTATGACACGAGGTAGCTTGTACTTAGAATAAAAATCTATAACGATTTTTCGCTGCTCCTCTGTTGTTGGCCATGTTATCCATTGCACACATAGTGCCTGTTCAAGAACCTCCAGAGCTTCAGTAAGTACCAAACTAAAAGTGGATTGTGCCAAACCAACATCATAGTCCTTGCCAACCCCTTTTTGGTAACCACCCTCTGCAAAAAATCGTAAGCAAGCGGCGAGTTTTACAATTGGTGGTACACCAAATTTTTGTTTGGCGGGGGGCAAGGAGTTCGTTAGAACATCCAACAAGTACTTAAATGCTGGTTTGTTAAGTCTATAGTACTGATGAAATCTGAACAAAAAAAAATAATAATCTTATTTGTTTTCACCGAGAAAAGATTTTTATTCTTACAAGGACTCACGCATCTCTAAAGGATTGGAGTGATCGCTCAAATTTCTTCGAAGTGCTCGCTCCTCAATCATTTCTTCCTTTTCACACATGATACGCAGCGCTATACTATTCATATTTAACGAATAATATAATTATAATATCCTCCCCTTATTAAAACAAAATTATAGCAATATTGTAAAATGTAATTGTTTTGATATCCTAAAAATGTTTCTTCGAAATGTCTCTGCTGTTTTGAAACTCACAATAAGGCTGATTTATACATATATCTATGTAAATATAGAAACGCAAATAACGTTGTTAAATGAGTCACTATAGAGAGGCCACAATAAAAGTACATTGTCACAAATTTTTAATGATTTTTATTTGAATTTAAGTCGTAGGTATGCAGAGATTAGTCATTTAAGAGAAACGGAAAAATTCATGTTAGTCATCATATTATTATTGATACTATCAATTTATTGTAAGCCTCTTCAACGAACGAAATGAAAACTTGAAAGATATTTAAATTGAAAATATACAAATTGAATGTCTGTTAATGATAATGTAATTATATGACTAGTCTTTTAGTTAGAAAATTTGTGGTTAAGTGAATAAAGTCTATTCAGAAGTTCAATTTGACGAATGTGACTGTATATAGATACAAGAAATACACTAGAGGTGCCAACCTGCCAACATCCAACAATATACAGACGATGAGAAACTATTACAATGTTGTTATTGTGGCTATTAATTTTCTACTTTCTTTCGTGTTTTCTGCATTGATTGCAAGTTAAGGTTAACAATAAAAAAAAATATAAAATGCAATGAAATTTTCTTCTTAAGAAAATGCTAAGCAATGAATATGCATACTTGTATCAACATAAAAAGAAACAATAACAAAAATATATCAAACTTGAACTATTTGTTGATTTGGTAGCTAACCTTGCATACAAATACCATGAACTCTTCATTCGACGCTTTTCTGCCATGAATACGACTGGGGTAACGGGTTAGTTTATCATAATACTTCCACTTTGAAAGAGAAAAATGTTTGAACTTAGAGGTTCACTGATTGAACTTCAAAATTAATAAACTTCAATTCACTTGAGGTATTTATGTAACGTCGTAAGTTTAAAAATTATTTAAATGGTAACCTTACGCAATTTAATCGTGAAACGTCAAAGGCTAGCATCAAAGATTATTTGTGAGCACACAAATATTACGGGTATTCATGTAAAAGCTTAAAGTCGTCGTAAACGTAGTAAAGTTGTAAACTGCGTAAATCTGTCAAATTTTCCATTCAAATTGTGCCAGAACTACGAAGTTTAAAACTTTACAACGTTTAAGATGACTTTACGCTGTTGTATTTATACCCTTATTATTTCTTTTTGTATTTACTTTCCTAAGTTACTTACGGAAGCAACTTTTGATAAAATTACAAGTGTAAACAGCTCTGTAAGTGGACTTACAGTAAATTTATCAACTTACGTAAACTGTTAGTTGAAAGAAAAACTTACAAGTAGAAATAAATACGTTTTTTTCCAACTTACGGAATTCGCACAGCTTACTCAAACGGCAGTGATAAGTTTTAAAACCTACGAAAGTATTTCTTACTGTAAATTCATCTGTAATATAAAGCATCTTGTAAGTTGCTTCTGTTAGACTTACATAAGTGGTAAGTAAAACTTACATGTGTATTCTTGGCCTTTATAAGCTTTGAAAGAACTTTGGGCTAAATTCGTAGAAATTCTTAGTTTTGGGAGGTATACGAAAGGACATCTTATTTGACAGATTTATTTGCATAGATAGGCGTGTTCACTGTTCGGATTTGGAAGTAAGTTTTAGATGTTTTTTTTTTTTTTACAGAAAATAACTTTCATAATCGCTAAACAATCTCGATGGGATAGTTAGAGAGAAGGAGCACAGTTTTTTTTCAAGTTTTCTATTATATGCATGTTGACACGAAAGGAAATTCAAACATTTTCTACGATTTGTGTAGGTGTGTGGGGTGGGTTTGAAAGATTTCAAAATATCTAAAAATAATCAGTGGAAGAAATTGACGTTTTCTTTTGTGTTCCTTCCCCGTCCAATCCAATCAATCGAATCGTTTCATTGTAAAGCTGGAAATACACGAAAGAGCCAACGAGCCAAATGGCTCCATGCCGATAAAAAATCGATCACGTGTGGGCTGGATCGGCCACCGATCCATTTGGATTTTCAGCCAATTTGAAATCCATCCCAGCCAAATGGATCGGATGACTCGGTTGTGTATGGCCAGCTTAAGCGTTGGTATGAAAACAAACAAAATATTTTATTTTTCGCCATTTTGAAATAACGAAGAACACAAAGAGGAAAACAAAATCTGCTAAATAATTTCTTCACATCTAAAGCCTAGTTTATACTTATAGCGAAGTGAAATCAAATTTGAAATGAAACATCAATAATTAATCAACCAAAAGGTTTTCAAAAGAATCGTTTTCGTCATAATATTTGGTTGCAAAAAGCCCATTGAGTTGCATTTGGTTCGAGACAAATTTGTTCCTCCTTGTTGCCAAAACAATTGCATGTAGTTTTTGACAGTTTTTCACGCATAGGAAAAAAGTATTTTTTCTATGAAAACTACATTTCACATGGATGTATAAACCAGGCTTAGAGTCTGAACCCTTTCGTTCTCTTCGATATTTGATATTTCATATCTCTGAACACGTCTAATTCAAAAAGTCACTATGACGTTTCGTTTAGTTTACTTAAAAAATTGCTTATAATTTTCCGCAGCAAATTCCTTCGATAATTTTAATCAGTTTGCATAAATCAGTTCTCATACAAAATTCTACAGTTCATTTACTAAATGGTTAACTTATTTTCCAGTGCTTTACATCATTGCATGAATATGAATACCCTTACTTAGAGCCTGATTACACGATTCGTTTTTTCGTTCGTTCCGTTTTTCGTCTTTTTGACAGGTATGTACGTACCTTCACGATTACACACAACGAAAAAATCCATACTTACGTGATTGTGACGTTTAACAAGTTTGAGGTTTATTTATTGGAAAATAGGCAGTAATAAAAATTTAAAATATTTTTAAATCACTTCTTGTTCAAATGTATACCTATTTAATTATGAAAATCAATTTTTAATCTCAGTATTTAAATTTTATAAGCTTTCCCCACCTCTACTCATTTGTCAAATCATAAACGTCAAAGTTCAACCGGAAAAAGTCTTGAAATTTTCATACGTGCTTTCGTCTTTCCGTTCAAAAAGACGAAACACCTAACGTCCGAAAAAACGAACCGTGTAATCAGGCTCTTATTTTTTCTCATGAAGTGGAAGTGAGATAGAATGTTACACTTGTGTCAAAGAATGAAGAACTGTACCTACGATCTGTAACTCTCGCATCGATAAAATCAGTCGAGAAACGTTGAAAATGGAACAAAACTCATGCATTTTGTTTCAATTTTAATCGTTTCTCGACCAGTTTTTTCGATGCGAAAGTTACAGAACGTAGGCACTGAATTTAGCATCGAATGAAACATTCAGCACAATATAAGAATAGGTCAGTTCGATTTGTAACAGTAATGCTAGGTTTCCACTTGTCAGACAAGTGGTGGTCTTTGAACTGACAAACACTGTTTGTCAAACACTGTTTGTCTTTAACTGACAAAGAAAATTTTTTGGCAACGTCTTTTAATTCTTTGTCAATGAAAGACACAAATTTGACAGCTGCTTTAATAATAATAATTTAATAATCCAATTTGAATGTTATTTCAAAAAGTGAAACTGAAGTAAAAAAAAAATAAATAGAAAATTCCAAATTAAAATAATGGGGGCTATCGTGAATAAAATTTACCACGGAATTTTTCCCATCGCCGAAAACTGGGAACGTAAATTGTGTTCGCAGTCTCTCTCAAAATTTATTGGCATCGAAAATGAATATTGCATGGCCACTGGGCTACCATTTTGATCGACCAAATTTGAACCTGCATGGCACAGTGGAATATTGTTGGCATTTCCAATTTTAGAAGATTAGAAAAATTCCTTGGGATATTGGAGAGTGACTTAAATATGAGCAACAATCCATCGTTTTTAGCGAATGCTAATGTCCCTGAAAAAAAAAAATGGATCAGAACATCAACTCTGGAGTGGACAACAGGAATTAATCATTTGCTGATACAAACGGTCCAGCAATTCGATAATATTTGAGTACTATAAAAATAGACATATATGAATAACAATTCGTGGGAATCGATTTCGAAGGTTCTGGGAACTCCCAAAGGTGAAGTTGTGTTGCAAATACCAAATTGAAATCAGCTTTAGTCATGCGCATTCTTCTTTTAAAAAATCTCGGTTCCTTACAACACAGGTCCAGAAACAGATTTTGTACTTGCTGGGTACAAAATCTGTTTCTGGACCTGTGTCTTTTTTCGTTTTTTTTCCTCTTGTTCCTGGAGCTCCATTTCTGTGCCAACAAGCACCTGAAATGAGGCAAGAGCAATTTGTTTTTTTATAAGCATAATTTAACCTGAAGAAAATATTTTAATTTTATTTTAACACAATAATTCAAAATCACCTACCTTTTTACTGAGCAGAAACAAAATAAGCTTTTCTTCTTCCCACTTAAACAATTTTCATTCAAGATAACTGACAGCTCTGTGAAAATTTGCTCATTGACAATGAGTGACGTTTCATAAAAGACAAAGCAAATGGAAATAGGTGTCAATGATCTGACAAAGGCGTATGTCAAAATTTCTTGGTTTTTGAAAAGACCCACGATTTTGTGTCAATTAATGACACGAGTGAAAATAAACTGGCAATCGTATCGTTCAAAGACCAAATCGTGATCTGTCAAACTGTGTCAATTCAAAGACAAGTGGAAACCTAGCATAAGCTAGCTGCAAACTTCGCAGATCTGTCACAATTTGTATGGAAAATTAGACAGATTTACGCAATTTACAACTTTACTATGTTTACGACGACTTTACTCCTTTGCATGAATACCCTTACTATTTATCCTAGGCAGATTTAACAACATTAATTTCTTTGTATGGTAAATCTTCGAGATTTTAAGAAGATTTTAGGTAAATCTTATTAAATCTCGGTTTAGTGTTCGGTGAAATTGTAGTATAAAGCTCCATAAGAGGTGTGCTTGGTAACGTGAAACCTATTGTAAATATTCACAATTTGCTGTCAAAACCCATAGGTTTTTTTCACAAATTACTGTTTTGTTAAACTTTTGAAAATCTCCAAGTTACCAAAGAGGCATCATTTTTCCTCGTAAGAAGTATGAAATGAACCAATCTGAAAACAAAACATTAAAGATTGAATATACTGGATGCCTTATTTCCGGTGTGGACGTGGAGTGGCGTGAAAAGACAACGCACAAACCATTTCGCCATGGGTTACCGAGAGAGAGGTTATAAACCTGGAATTGACATTTATTTAAAAAAGAAACATACATAAGTGCATTCATACATTTACAAGATTAGATTCAGGATGATGAGAGTTTGATTAAAGGAACAAATGAAAATAATAACAACAGATACTCCGATATCATACAAAATAACACAAGCAATACATTTTTTTGAAATGAGATAAATTATGTACCTACTCTAATCGAAAACGTTTTAATATGTTTATCATGTATTTTATGCCTAGTCGTGTGCATCTGTTAAGTTAATTAGTAAAATGATTTTCATTAATAGGAATGTTTAAATTTAAAAAAGTATTCGGTCTGGTTGGTTTGAGTTTTATGGTGTTTTTTTGATTTTGTTTTTTTCTTTAATTATGGCAGATATTAAACGGCATTAAAAACTATGGCAATTATCTATTTCTTTTATTGTATCAAGTTTCATGGGAATATCAATTTATCTTCGGTCTATTAAATAAACGCAATGCATCATGTAACGAATACTTACGTTGAAAATGAAAATTTTTTGATAAAAGGCTCACGGGTAAAATTTAAAAAATTGCTTTAATTTTATATTTAAATTTATCGAGGCATTTTCACTTCCAAAGACAATTAGGTATACAACGGTTTTGTTTGATTAACGTTATTATGATTTTATGTTTGAAGATTACTACTCCATTATACAAATATAAACCTAGCCTTGAAACTTAATTATGTGTGGTATAGTTTTGTTTGATTTATTTCATATTCCATAATTTGCTTCAGATAATGGCTCCAAGAAATCACCTCAATTCAAAAGTTCTATAGTTATAGTCTTTTTGTCACAAAACCTTGGATTTTTTCGTTACAATGAATTCTTATCAAATCCACCATAATTTCTTAAAAAATACATACATATGTACATAGCTACATAACTCTAATTTACTTATATTTTCTTCTAAGAATTTAGTTTTACAATAAGCCACAATATCATGATGCCTATATATATTCAAACAAACTGACCTAATTTAAAAACTTTAATATTTTATCCTAACTGTTGGAACTGCAAACATTTTTGAATTCCAAAAATAAATACGAGATAGACTTCCTGAGATTTATGTACTCAAGTTTTAAGTAATTTCTTAAAGCAGATGGAGTTTGCTAAGCTTATATGGTTTGAGGTAACTAAATGTGCATTTATTTTTATAACATTGGAATAGCCTCACTGAGTTTATTACAGTTAAAGTGATCACAACAAAAACATAAATGTTAAGAAAAGAACCAAGTTCTTATAAAGTCAGCAAAAAAAAGTAATGAGATCTAAAACATATGCCAAGTTTTAAGTTCATGAAGTTTAATATCAAATATCTTAAGTAGAGTAATATCGAAACAATTCCAAATTATGACAGAAATTTGGTATTTAATGATTACTGTTTAAAATTTGGTGAGTTCACTGGTCAAGTTTTCATACATTTTAAATTAGTGCTTAAGTATTTAAGAGAAAACTTGCCAAGTAAATCCACCAAATTTTAATCAATAATCATTAAATACCAAATTTCTGTCATGATTTGGAATTGTTTCGACATTACTCTACTTAAGATATTTGATATTAAACTTCATGAACTTAAAACTTGGCATATGTTTTAGATCTCAGACTTTTTACGCAAAGGTTTCTTGTACATATAAGAACTTGGCTCTTTTTTTAACATTTATGTTTTTGTTGTGATTTCACTCCTTTTTGCAAAGATTTATTTTGCCAGGTGAAAATCAAGCAATACCGCTCTGCAAAGCTTCATAATTCTACGAAAACCGAAAGTGCTCCATATAAATAATAGCAATTCTGATAAAGTGGATGGCACGCCCCCTGAATGGAAAATTTCAAATTTTCAATTTTTTTCTTTCTGAATACTTCAAGCCCTACCGACCTACCAACAATCGGAAGTGCTCTACAAAAAATATCTACAATATTTTTAAGAATGTGGGTCAATGCCACGCCCCCTAAATGGGAAAATTCCAATTTTTCAATTTTTTTCTTTGTAAGTACTTCAAGCCCTACTGCACTACCAATTTCCATTGTTCTACAACAATCAGACGTGCTTCCTATAGTTTATAGAAATTTTTGAGAATGTAGGTGGATGCCACGCCCCCTGAACTGAAACTTCGAATTTTGTTTGATTAACCCACTTCCTATATCTCGGGAATTACTAATGCTAAAGAGTTGAAATTTGGTGAGCCCCCTGCGTTTGATCAGCTCAGCAAATACTGCGAATTTGAAGTTTCTGACTTTATTGGTACTGAAGTTAGAGGGGGGTTGAAAATCACCTGAGTTTGTTCCTGTAAAAAGGGTGTAGCGCCGCGAACTTGGCTGGGCACTACCGACCGTGCCCTTTGCTCCTCTTTGGATTTACCTAAAAATGGACAACGGATTACTGTTGCATTTGCATATACATTTCCAATGCCATATGACGCTTTGCTTTAAATGTTTTCCAACAAAAATAAAATTTGTGGTACATTATGTATTCCGTTTATCCATTATATTTCATATCTAAATAAATTCTGGTCTCAACTTTAAAAATAATGTCTGCAAAGTAGAATTGTATTTGATAAAAAAAAAATATGGAAATCTCTCATTTCCGAAAAAAACAAGGATTATTTAAAACCATATTGATTAACATTTGGTTTGGAGATTTCCACATCCTCTCAAAGATAACATCCTTATCATCCTTGTGAGTATTTTGGGTTTTTTTGTTGTTTAAATTACTCGTATTATGTTTGCATGAATTTAAAACGAATGATAAGACAATATCAGAAGTTATATTGTAGTAGGTATGATGTGGTATAACATATACATACAGGAAAACTCACCATATTTTACAAACATTTCTGTTTAATGGTGTGTTCTGAGATTTCTTCCAGAGTGATTGAGTACGTTCCGATGTTTATTTTCAGCTATCTGGATTGGATGTGTGTAGGTTTGTGTTATTGAAATCCCTTGTGAAATTTTTCTTGAAATTTTAGGGAAAACTAGATAGGTACTAGATATAACCAAAGATAATATAATAAATTGTCTCTTAAAATATTAATGCAATCTTCAGTCCTCATCGTGCTGTCAATAAATACAAGGGTTTTAATTCTAGATGACGCCATACATCCCCAGACCATGCTACCGAACCTTCTCAGAAATCCCCAGACCATTACCGAACCGTCTCAGAATCATTGCCGTATAGCCATACCCCATACCTTTCCGAAAAAAAATCGAAAGTGAAAACTTCTCTATGCCTAGAAATATAAAAATAACGGTTCATCATTCTGGGAAATGATCTTGTTAGTAGGCAAGAGCAAAATTGTTATTTTTGGCTCAAGACAGCCACCAAAAATATGGCAACTGAAAAACACTGAATTAAACAGGTTTCTTGCTAAAAGCACGGAGGAGGTTTGGAAATGGTCTGGAGATGAATGGCGTCTTCTGGAGTTAGAAACCTTGTCTTTATTGATAATACAATGAGGATTGAAGATTTCCTTAATATTTTAAGATACAATTTGCCGTTTAGTGTTGCAAAACTGGAGTTAACTGATTCATGGGTCTTCCAACAAGACAATGACCTCAAGCATACATCAAAATTGGTCAAGGAATGGTTACTCCATGGTACTTCTAAGCAACTAGAAGGTTCTACCGCGGTCCCCAGGCCTTGACCTCATTGAGCATTTGTGAGATTATCTGTACAAACAGATCCAAAAGAGGAATTTATTTAGCAAAAAGGCACAAAATTTAATTTTGTTTGAAGAGTAGCAAAAAATCCCAGCTGAATTGACAGGGAAGCTAGTAGGGTCAATCTCCAGACGCATAGAAGCTGTCCTAAGGGCTAAAGGGAAGCAGATGAAGTATTGGTTTTAAGTTTTTCGCTTTAATTGAATAGTGTGCACTTTCTTTTGACGCCATAAAAATGAAGTATTTTTGTTATTTTTTTAATGAATTTTTACTATAATATTTTTTGCTAGGTTTTATATGCCAATTCATTGAAGATTAACCGCTTTAAAAAATAAGATAAGTATTTTCCTAAAAGATCGAATCTATTTTCTTCAACAGACTTACAAAAACGCAGTTCACGGCTGTACACTTTTTTTTGACGCTCACTGTATGAATAAAAAAAGGGATTGATCATTTAATACTAATGTAGTATATGTAGGATGTATGTGTGTCTTCTCTAATTGACGGGAAAGATCGTTTAATGTAAACATTTCACCCGACTTTGGGAGAAAACGTTCGCCATGGAAAAAACGAGCAATGTAAATAAGGCAGTATTTACATTGCCCGATTTTTCCCATGGCGATCTTTTTGTTGTTGGAATACATTGACTTTCCTCTCATTTTTAATTCCCTCCAATTCCCCCCACCAACAAAAAACAAAATTTATACTGGAAATATCGGGTAATGTAAAGACTGAATAAACTAAATGCCATTTTTATAGGTACATAAATTAGTACAAGGTTCAAGGTCTTATCATATTTAGTCGGCATTTAAATTGCCCAACTTTTCCCAAAATCGGGTGAAATGTTTACTTAAGATCTTTCCAGTGAGGTATTTGACCCCGTCTTCAAATTTTAATGCTGTCCTTTTCATTTTGCATTCAGTGGTCGTAGATGGAACATTTACACCAGCGTTGCTGCTGTAAATCCAGTATTTTATACTGCACTTTTGGTTTTACGAAAACAAAAACTATCATTCAAAAAAATTTAAATCACAAGTAATTTTGAAATTCTGTCTGAATGCAGTCATTCTTATTCCTCCTGAAACCCATCCACTTAGTGCCTTTGTCCCTGATCACACGTAAAGTCCCCTATTACACGATGATTCTTTGCGTCTGACTCTTGTCAAAATCCAATGAATGATGCGAAGGTGAAATCCGATGCTTTTTCTCCTTCGCACTCATGAAAATTCGAAAAGAGTCAGACGCAAAGAATCATCGTGTAATATAGGTCAAAGAAATTCAAGCATTTTCTGCAATTTCTAAGGGTGAGCGGGATAACACACAGAAGAGAGAGGGAAATGAAATATTTGAAAATCTTCGGTGTAGAAAATTGACGTTCTCTTTTGTGTTTCTTCTCCTATCCAATCAAACCAATCGAATCGTTTCTACCATTATGAAATTAGGAAAAACACAAAGAGGAAAACAAAATCTGCAGAATAATTTTCTTCACATCTGAACACTTTCGATCTTCGCGTGTAAGCAAGCACTTTCATATAAGCAGTGAATTTTGAGATTTTCTTCAAATGGGTAGTTTGTTTGGCCGCCCCGTCATTGGGCATTGTCATAAAAATAAACTTTCTTAAAGTTTTTGCGACCTTTAGTCCGAATGCTTTTCGCCCAGGTACAACAGTTGGGCTATCAGTTAGATGTTGTATTAAATAAACAACACAAAAGCACTGTAAATTATACAATGTTCGAGTGGAATTTGGTTAAATTCAGACGCATAGAAAAAGATGATGGTAAAGCCCGTGGTCTGGCTGGTATAAGATTAAGAATAAAAACGTAAATGACTTTGCTTTTGTGCTGTTTATTCCCTCCCTCACTTTCTACTCCGTTCCACAATGAATATAAGATCGTCTATGGAAAAATCGTTCAATGTAAACACTGACTTACTTTGTGGTCTGCGATATATCGATATTTAGGTACATTATCTACCCGATTTTTCCAATGACGATCTTTTTGTTGTTCTTGACTCTTCCCTTATTTTTAGTTCCCTCCTATTCCCCCCACCACCAAATAACAAAAATCGCATTGGAAAAAATCGGGCACTGTAAATACCTGCCGACTTAAGCTTAACGTAAATGGTCAACGCATTGACTCCTTGACGTCATCAGAAACACTACGTCAATATACTGTCAACGTATTAGTATTTTTAATCTTGTCAATAAGGCAGACGGCAATGCCATGCTTTATTAATTGTATAATTGTAAAAATCCAAGGAAACAAAATCAATCTTATCTAATCTAAGAAAAATCTAATCTACTATCAACGTAGACTATGTCAACGCATGAAACATTGACGATCACACGAATGACGGTACTCGTCAATGTTGTTCCAAAATGCGTTGACGTGTTATCTGTGTCAACGCAATTGGTACCCTCTAGTGTCAACGTATTGACACGTCAAACGTTCACGATTACACTACTCGACCATATCCAAACATATGAAAGTTGACGCGGAGTGAACAAGAGCTAAATTGAATCATTTTGTACGTTGACGATCACACGACATTGACTGCGGTGTTATCGAACACTACAATGTGCATGAGTTAATAAACGTCTTAAAAATCAGAAAGTTTTTTTACTGCTCAGGAAAAAGGTGACTTTAGGACGGTGTTCATACGAGCTTCATGTGAGGCGACTCATTTTGACGTTTTTTATTTGTTTCTCACTCTTATCGCTTAGAAAAAAAGAGATGGCCAAAATGAGTCACCTCACATGAAGCTCGATGAACATCGTCTAGGGCAGCTGGGTGACATTTAAATCAAAATACGCTTTTGTCGTCAGAGTATAGTTCATCCCCCATCTGTCAAGCCATCAACTGGCAAGTTCCATTGGAGGATGGCTACGATGTCGATGGATTAAAAAAGAGCTAAAAAATCTGAGTTTTCTTACTGCTCCGGAAAAAAATGATTTTAGGTCAATTGGGTGACATTTGGATTGAAATATACGTTTGCTGTCAAAATATAGCTCGCCTTTCATCTGTCAAGCCATCAACTATCAAATTCCTTTGAAGGATGGCTACGATGTTGATGGACTAAAAGACCTCTAAAAATCCGAAATTTTTGGAGTTTATTTACTGCTCAGGAAAAAGTTATTTAAGAGCAATTGGGTGAAATTTGCATCGAAACATACTTTTGCTGCCAAAATAAAGTTTGTCTTCTGTCAAGCCATCAACTGTCAAGTTCCATTGAAGGATGGCTACAATAGGCGTTTTCCTTTGGAGGTGGCGAAGTACTTGCAAGTACTTTGCCAGCTTTTTTCAATGGAACACATCAAACTGCTTTCCCATGTAAAATGTATCTACTCGCGCATGAGAGCATGTGCAGTTGGTAGTACTAGATTAGGGTTTTCATCTACTCGTAAGTACTTCGCCACCTCCAAAGGAAAACGGCTAATGTCGATGGATTAAAAAACATCTAAAAAATCAGACATTTTTGTACTGCTCCGGAAAAAAGTGATTTTAGAGCAATTCAGTGACATTTGGATTGAAATACACTTTTGCCATCAAAATATAGTTCGTCTCCCTCATCCGTCAAGCCATCAACTGTCGATGTTTTAAAATACTCAAAAAATGCAAAAATTTTGAGATTGAGATGAAGGTCAACGCAGAGTACGTTGATATGGCAGAAAAAGCCGCTGTGTCAACGTTAAGATACAGTCAACGCGTTGTTGAGTAGTCTGTCATAGTGTCCTAACTGCGTTGATAAGGTGATTACACGGCCAACGAAAATAGTCAACGCATTGACCCTTAAATTCGTGTCAACGCAGCCGTCAACGCATAGACAGTATTCTGCGTTAACGATCACACGACAAGACATTTTTGGGACAGAATTTTACGTCACTTTCACGTCAGAGAGTCAACGCGTTGATAATATGCGTTGACCGTCTAATAATTGCTTTAGTAATACCGAAGAACAATTCCATATACTTACCTACATGTGAACGCTTCGGTTTCTGATTCAGACTTTTTAAATCCAGACGCAGAACCAAGACCAGACCAAGAACTCTCATTCTGACATGACACCAATTAAAAAGCTGTTACCTTTCTGTAAATAATGACAATGACTAATTTAAAAAAAAAAAACACAAACATACTTTTCCGTTGCGTGATAAAAAATAAAAGTAAATCCCATAATATGTTGGAGTTGGACCTTAACCCATAAAAAGCGTTTAAAATAATGAATTAAATGACTTGATTACGCACTATTTCTATAGTGTCACTCCCATTCCCATTAGCTGTCATTAGACCAACGCCCATGATGATGATTTTTATGCGGATAACAATAACAATTTGATTTTCGTTGACCGCGTAAGATATTATGTATGTAATTGCGTTCTAGTTTTAAATTTTTAACGGTCATTCATTAGTCAAATCTTATTTTGGAATTAACTACTCGTATAAGTTCGTTTAAAATCTTACACATTGATATTGGTCAGCAAAGCAATATAAACAACAAGTTGTTTGTGAAACGTCAAAGTTTATTTACCAAATATGGTATGGCATTTGCCAGATATAAATAGGTACTTTGCATTCTTATCGGGAATAGGAGAGAATTCGTTACATATATGTACATATCTACTCATTTAAATTATAACATGACATCATTTTTGTGTAGAGGGGAATTATTTGTTATACGCATTGACAAAAACCTTATAAATATTATATTTAAATATGTTATGTTATAGGCATACATCGATATTTTTCTTTTTGTTGGTGTTATCGGTTGATTCAAGAATAAAAATTCAAATCTACTTACGAATGATTGAGTATGATGTATGACAGATAATATTTGAATAAACAAAAATACAGCTCAACTGTGTATAAGTTGCAACAACTTGCTAAAGGTTATGAAATTTGTAAAACACTGTAAGTTGTAAGGAATTTACACATGTTTTTTTTAGTAGTTGGTAACTTAGTAATCGGTACGAAGAATTAGTTTGGAGTGATTTTTTGAAAATCAATTTCCGTTACAAGTGCCTCCTGGATAAAATTAAAAAAACCCATTAGAATTTGAAAATGATGCCCTCATCATTTGAAAAATATATGTGAATATAATCATCCCGAATCCGACGAATGTGTTGCGGAAGGAACCAGGCTCAATTTTGATATTTTTTCTATGGGCGAAAATTGAGTATGTCTCTCTCCGCCACTCATTCAACGGATTTTGTAATCGGGATGAATATTTAATTTCTTTCTACTTTTTTAGTGGTGGATCTGAAAGATGTCCCAAAATTAACGCAAGATTCGAATTTGCCGCCGTTTGTGAAGTTAAGTAGTGTAGGCAACCTACAAAACAAAAACAATTTGACAGCTAACAAATTACGGTTAGTAAAAACGGTGCATTACACGAGAGAACAACTGGTTTTCATAGTTGACAATAAAAAAAAAATAAAAAAAAATGGAAGTAGGTATATTGTGGAGGCCATTGCAAAAGCCCAAGTATTTTAATCTTATACCCTAAGTAAGAATTGATTAAAATATCGAAACTGTAAATGTTTTTATAAAACAAAACCAATATTTGCCCCTTAGTGGAAGTAGAAAAAGACTAGAACCTAATTGCTAAACAAATGAGTATATAAAGAAATAAACAAAACTAGATAAATAATATTTGTGTTATTTTCAAAGGATTACGTAACGGAGAAATACACAGACATTTTAACTCATATAAATAACTCTGCGTAATGCCGATTCCACTGATACTAGAACTTTTTCATGCTATTTTTTTGTGTTTCGTATTTTAAATTTTTAAATGGGTTTATGTTAGGGCGGGGTTTTGTATGAAATAAAATACGTGAAGAGCAGCATGAGAGCATCATCATCATCATCATCGTGTCCTGTAACCCCGGCTGGGGCATAGGGCGTCAACAAAACGTCTCCATCCTTCACGGTCTGCTGCAAGGTACTTTAGCTGTGGCCACGTCTTTCTCTGGGATTCTGCTTCCGCTAAGACAGTTGATTTCCATGTTGTTCTTGGTCTTCCAACCCGCCGTGCACCCTGAGGATTCCATTCAAAGGACTGCTTTGCAATTTCATTGTTTGGTTTCCTCAGTGTGTGACCAATCCAACGCCATTTACGCTTTCTTATGTCGACGTCCAGCCGCTCTTGACTTGTCCTGCGCCACAATTCCTCATTTGATATTATTTGTGGCCAGCGAATCTTTAGGATGTGGCGAAGACAGCGATTCACAAAAGCCTGCAATTTCTTCGAAATGATAGACGTGACTTTCCAGGTTTCACAAGCATATAACAGCACGGATTTGACATTGGATTCGAAGAATCTCAACTTAGTGCGTAAGGAGATTTGACTTGATTTCCAGATTGGGGACAGAGTACCGAAAGCAGCACGAGCTTTATTTATTCTACTTTTAACGTCCAGATCCGTACCACCGTTTGCAGAGACAATACTGCCAAGGTAGTTGAACTGTTCCACTACTTCAACTGGCGTCTCCTGTAGAATAATACGCTGCTGTGTGGAGCGGCCTGTGAGCATTATTTTTGTCTTTTTGCTGTTTATTCTTAGACCACTCGACTCTCCCTTCACTTGCAGTGTTTGGCACATCCCGTTCAGCCCACTGATGTTATTTGCCAGTAGACATATGTCATCGGCATAGTCTAAATGACTGAGCCTTTCGAACGGTCTCCATTGAATGCCCTGTCGCTCTGCTGTACCTACACTGGCCGTCAATACGTCGTCCATCGCCAGCAGGAAGAGAATTGGCGATAGAACATCCCCTTGTCTCACACCCTGTTGCACTACAAAGGAGTCGGATAGCTGCCCATTGTGCAAAACAAAACACCTTGCGTTGTTGTAGGACTCTTTAATAATGGCAACTATTTTTGGTGGAATTCCTCTACCAAGCAACGATCTCCATATACATTCTCGGTTAACTCGATCAAAGGCTTTCTCAAAATCCACGAACATGAGGTAAAGCGGTGATTGAAATTCCATCGACTGCTCGAGGACGATACGCAGGGTGTTGATATGGTCGACACACGATCGACCACTGCGGAAGCCAGCTTGATGCCTCTTGAGTGTAGACTCGATTCTATCCTTTATTCGCTCGAGTATGATTGTTGCCATTAGTTTTGGGAAAACGGACAAAACGGTGATACCACGCCAATTGTTGCAATTCTTTAAGTCACCTTTCTTTGGCAACTTAACAATCACACCATCCTTCCAATCCCTGGGATAGCTTTCGTTTTCCCAAATGTTTTTTATCAACGGATGTAAAATACTAGCCGCTGTTACGGGATCGGCTTTCAGGAATTCAGCTGGTATTCCGTCCAGTCCAGCTGCCTTGTTGAGAGCATAGGTATACTATATCAATCAATTTAATGATAAGATATCTCTATCGACAATTAAGGTTATAATATCATCATACTATCCTATTCTTGATATGGTGACGCAGGCTCTGATTTCAGTGCGACATTATCCTATAGGGTCAGTGCTACAGAGCTTACTCTGGACTATCTTAAGAGATATTTTTGACAGCTACTTAAAAAGAAATTAATTCGATTTTATTTGTGCAAACATTTTATCAGTTCAGCAGAATGGGATCTTATAAATTTTACTGCGTTAAAAAGTGAGCAAGCGAATTAACAATTTTGTTTTCTCATCAGTACATATACCAACATATTTCACAGGAAAACTTTCTCATCAGTACATATACCAACATATTTCTCAGGAAAACTGAGAAATTTTACTATGAATATTGTGCATTTGACTGAGATCTCCGAGATCTCATTCTATGAACATGCCCATTCTTTTAAATACTTAAAGAAAATCAAAAAAATCAAAAAATTTTAATTAATGAAATTGTTACCCGAAATTTGTTTTCACACCTCCCTTGATAATGCTCCTCTGATCAAAGATCACGGAATATGAGAGGGGTAAAAACAAATTTTAGTTAATACATGCACTGTTTATTTACTAAAGACCCAGTTATGGACCGCAAGACTTTGATTTTTGCAATAACCTTTACTTAAGCTTTTGACGCCTATACTTCTTCTTATGCTATTTTTTCACACCTAAAATCTGCTGAGCGCCCTTAGGGCAAGTTTGTTCACAGCTAATCATCTTTAATCAATGATTATTGCAACTGATGAATCATCGCATGTACTTCTTGACCACCATTTTAATCAATGAATCTATAGTTTGAGTTGTTATGTTAATTATCGAACTGGCTAATCAGCAGATTTCTAGAATCTTTGAAAGTCATTTATGTAATCAAAGGGCACGGTAGTGCCCAGCCAAGTTCGCGGCACTACACCCTTTTTACAGGAACAAACTCAGGCGATTTTCAACCCCCCTCTAACTTCAGTACCAATTAAGTTAGAAGCTTCAAATTCGGAGTATTTGCTGAACTGATCAAACGCAGGTGGCTCACCAAACTTCAACTCTTTAGCATTAGTAGTTCCCAAGATATAGGACTTCAAAAATCGCAAAAACCGTAACTGACTGACTCACTGACCCACTGACTGACTGACTCAATGACAGATCATCAAAATCATGGAGCACTTCCCGACATCTTAGAAACTTGAAATTTCGCACAACGGTAGGCCTTGTGCTGCATACAAAGGAAAAAATCGAAAATCTGCAATTTTCTATTCAGGGCCTTGGCATCCGCCCACTTTCTTAAATATTCTATAAATTATACGGAGCCTTTTCGATTGTTGTAGAACAACGAAAATTGGTAAGTCGGTAGGGTTTTAGGTACTTAGAAAGAAAAAAATTGATAAATTGGAATTTTCTATGCAGGGGGCGTGGCATCCACCCACATTCTTAAATATTCTTATAAATTATATGGAGCACTTTCGATTGTTGTAGAACGATGAAAATTGGTACGTCGGCGTCGGTAGGGCTTAAGGTACTAAGAAAGAAAAAATTGAAAAATTGGAATTTTGCATTCAGGGGGCGTGGCACCTACCTACATTCTTAAAAATTCTTATAAATTATATGGAGCTTTTCCGATTGTTGTAGTACGATGAAAATTGATAGGTCGGTAGGCCTTGAAGAACTCAGAAGAAAAAAAAATCGAAAAATTGGAAGTTTCAGTTCAGGGGGCGTGGCATCCACCCACATTCTCAAAAATTCTTATAAATTATATGAAGCACTTCCGATTGTTGTAGAAAGATGAAAATTGCTAGGTCGGTAGGCCTTGAAGTACTAAGAAGAAAAAATTGAAAAATTAGAAGTTTCAGTTCAGGGGGCGTGGCATCGACCCACATTCTCAAAAATTCTTACAAACTATATGAAGAACTTCCGATTGTTGAAAAACGATGGAAATTGGTAGGTTGGTAGGACTTGAAGTACTTAGAAAGGAAAAAAATCGAATATTTGGAATTTTCCATTCAGGGGGGGTGCCATCCACCCACTTGATCAGAATTGCTATTATTTATTTGGAGCACTTTCGGTTGTCGTAGAAATATGTAACTTTGTAGAGCGGTAGGGCTTGATTTTCACCTGGCAAAATAAATCTTTGCAAAAAGGAGTGAAATCACAACAAAAACATAAATGTTACAAAAAGAGCCAAGTTCTTATATTTACAAGAAACCTGTGCGTAAAAAGTCAACCAAAAAAAGTAATGAGATCTTAAATATATGCCAAATTTTAAGTTCATGAAGCTTAATATCAAATATCTTAAGTAGAGTAATATCGAAACAATTCCAAATCATGACAGAAATTTGGTATTTAATGATTACTGATTAAAATTTGGTGGATTTACTTGGCAAGTTTTCTCGTAAATACTTACTCAATCACAAATTTAAAATGAATGAAAACTTGACCAGTGAACCTTGGTGGTTAAATTTCTGTCATGATTTGGAATTGTTTCGATATTACTCTACTTAAGATATCTGATATTAAACTTCATGAACTTAAAATTTGGCATATATTTAAGATCTCATTACTTTTTTTGGTTGACTTTTTATGCACAGGTTTCTTGTAAATATAAGAACTTGGCTCTTTTTTTAACATTTATGTTTTTGTTGTGATAGATTTAACCCAATCAGTCTTATTGACAAAGGCACCATGTACCCGTTGTTTTTCTTTCGTTCGCCTCCAAAGAGTAAGTGAACCATTTTATTTTAGCTTTTAATTAGGAATATTAGCATATATTTCACCCGAAATGAGTACATAGGTATTCATAAACACAATAAGGGGAATTTTCGAAGAACATTATTCATATTTTGGGTAAAACTCACATAATAGGTGAAAAGTGAAATGTTTTTTTTTTCCGGGTGGAATGTTGTTCGTGTGAAACTCACAATAAGACTATTGAACAAACTGGTTTTATTCAAACAATTTGGTAAAAAGACAATTGGTTATTTCATCACCGATATCTGACCATGTTTGTAGGGTATATTCACAGGTCTGCTAACATTTTATATGATTTACCTTATTGTGAGTTTCACCCGAACAACATTCTACCCGGTAAAATTGAGTCTCACTTTTCGCCTATTCTTTGAGTTCCACGCAAAATATATTTAATGTTTGGCAACTCCACTTATTGTGAAAACTCATTTCCAGCGAAATGTATCGTAATTAAGAGCTTAAATCTTGTACATTGTATATTGCATAATGTACATATACGTAAATGGGCTAAATATTTTTCAAATAACCTTTTTTGTAAACTCCTTATGGTACTTAATATATGAACAAAGTTGCAAGATTTTCCATCAAAGACTATGAAATCTCCATGTATTTTGTATGGTGTACGTGCTTAGGTTAACCGAATTTAATAAAAATTTGCACAGGATTTTATTTTTAATTACCTTTATCCCTTTTATTTTAATTTAAAAATGAGCGCCACCCTAATATACATACATAGATGTAATATCACTTTATTAGGGCAAGTTTGTTCACCAGCTAATCATCTTTAATTAATGATCATTGTGACTGGTAAATACACGAATGTACTTAACTACTTGCTAACCACAGTTTTGGTTAATGAATCCTAGTTTCAATTGTCAATTATCGAAATAACTAATCAGACGAAAGCTCCATTTAACCTTAACCAGACCCTGCAAAAAACTTATTACAGATTTAACCCAATGTGAATAAACTGGCCCTCTTAACGTGTCATCACATGGTTCACGGGCTTTTTTTGCAGTGAAGTGGCTGAAGGCAAATGAAATAGGTATCTAGGTGTGTATCTACTGCACTGTGTAACGTGTAAGTCATTTAATTAAGTTATTAGGCTATTGATTATGTCATATAATAAGGAAGTAATACGTTCATGGGATTTTATTGTAAAAATCATCAAAGGGGTCATTGAAGATGAGAAAACCGCGGAGTGCTATTTAAATGGTGGGTGCATTTTTTAGAGAGGGGTGCAAAAGCACCCTTTTTGGTTTTTTGCATATAACTCGAAAACGAAGCAAAATTTCGGGATAGTTCTCAAGACCTTTTTTAAAGAGAATAATATTTACCATCAAAATGGATTTTTGAAAAAAAAAATCAAAAAAAATTTTAGTTAGCAAAATTTCAAAATGGATTTTTGAAAAAAAAAATCAAAAAAAATTTTAGTTAGCAAAATTTTTAAAAAATCATTTGCGAAAAAATGTGAAAAATCGCATTTTTTGGTTTTATTTACGTATTTGGTTATAACTTTCTTACCAGCAGAGATAGGTATAGGCATTGCTTCATATAAAAGAAAGATAATTAAATTTTCTTTAAAATAAATTAAAAAAAAAACGGTTTCGATAAAAATCGACCGAAAAATAGTCGTTCAAACTATGCGGATTTTAAGTTCTTAAAGCTAAATGAATGGCATTTTTGGCTATTTTGATGGACTTGGACAAATTTTAAATTTTTCACAGTTTTAGGGTTGCCATCTATTTTTTTTTTTATTGAAAATAATTGCCAAAATCAACACACTTGCTCTTACAAAGTCGGGTTTTGAACACATATTAGCTTATACCTTCTCGAACATGAAAAAAAAATAGTTCCAGACAAGTTTAACAGTTGAAAGTCCTTGCCAGACCAGCTCAACATTTTCAAAGTAGTTCTGAACGTACAATTATATTTATATGTAGTATGGGTATTCCTATTCATGCAACAGCGTAAAGTCGTCGTAAACGTTGTAAAGTGTCGTAATTCTGTCACAATTTGTATGGAAAAATTTGATAGATTTACAACTTTACACGTTTACGACGACTTTACGCTGTTGCATGAATATCCTTTGTGTAACTAAAGGTAATTTTCAATTCATTTGACAGAAGTGCGCCTGGTTTGAATAAAAGGGCGCCTTTCTTATGCTTTTTGCTCTTTAATAATAAACTAATCTAATGTCCAGTTGCACCAAAATTCACTAAAAGCGGTTTTTACTAAAATGGAGTTAAAATTTATCGGACTGATAAATTTATTTGGGTTGCACCAATCTCTTTCACACATTTTTTAGCTAAAATGCAGTTCGTGAACCACCCCTGGATCTTATCATCTGTTTATTAAACTGAACGAAAAAAATTAGCAAGTGCAAGTGAGAAAGCAATAAAGAAAATATGAATACACTATAAACAGAAACAAGGTATTCTCATTAGATACAGCCAATGCGCCATCTTGGTGTTTTTTATTATTATTTATTATTTTCTTTTTTTTTAGAGAAACTATGAAACTATTGCACACTAATATTTTTTCGACACACTGTTTGGAAATTATGAACCCATATTTTAGAGTGACGTCATCGAATTCATAAAATGAATTTCTCTGTGAACCTGAACAACTCTTCGACGTCTTTTTTTGTTTAGTTCGTTATCAGATGAATACATGATGACCAGTATATAATAATTCTGGAATATTTTATTTATTTAAGTAGTGATCTATAAATAGGAAACGTAATACCTTCACCTGTTGTTATCGTTATTTTAATTTGGAATGAATAATATTCCATCAAATAAAATTGAATTATTTTTGTTTGTAGGTAGTCAGATATGTTCGTTTAAACTTGCTTTTAAAATTTATCTGGAGGAAAATGGAGTTTTAGTTTATTGGTTCGTTTATTAGCCTGTTAGATTTAGAAGTGGTTGGTGCAATCGATAAATGTCATTTTAAAATTAAACGAAGCAATAAAAATTTAAAAGAGGTCGGTGCAACTGGCCATAAGACAAAGATATTCAATTCATGCGGGTTATAGACACCTTGACGCGTTTCTTTAGTAGGTACATTGTTGATAGGTAGTTCAATAATTCCAAATTTCAAAGGCTTACCTATATAAAAGTAACCTTAAAAAATCTCATACCCTTCAGTATAATGCTTTTATACCGTTGATTTGGTTTATATTTATGTTAAATAGGTGCATGGTAAATATTTATTTTGGTCTTAAGCTATTTTACTGAATAAAACAAAAACAAAAAGAACAGTAAAACTGTCTAAACAATTTTTCGGAACAATGAATAGATCAGGGGTAGCGAACCTTTCTAGAGCCTTGTGCCATTTTTGAAAATAAATAATTTGAAGTGCCTTTGACCTATGACGTAATAATGTCACAATGTGCAGCGTACGATTTGTACATAAAATACAAATTAATTTTGAAAATTAACAGTTCTTACTTTTTAATTAATCTTAATAAAATAAAAAAAAAATCAGATTTTTCCAAAAAAGGAAACAAAAAACAGTAAAAGAACTATGTTTGTGTGACTTCTGTAGCTGCAAACTCGATGGCAAGTTGTTTAAATCAGTGCTTTATTTCGTCACTTTAAGCAAAATGCAGACTGAACTGGAATCATCTGACAAACGGTTAAAAAACAAATCTTTAATGTTATTCATTTCGGAAAATACAGGCTCACACACTTTGGAAGATGAAAATACTGTTAAGATAGAAAATGGCAGCTTTTGAAAATAGTAACCCCCATATTAATAAACGGCGGATAACAACGTGCTAGCGTTTATACATCTGTTAACTAGTAATTCTTATTAACAAATGCGTAATAGTCTGTGACGTGTGTTAACGTACGGATAACTTTAACTAGCCAGATTCCACGTATAATGAACGGATAACTTCTTAACACATACACGCACGCGTATGATAGCACCTTTAACTACTACCAGTATACACTTCGTAAGGCAGTGCATGCATGTGACACATGTATTAGAAAATCACCATAATTTGATAAAGTGGTGATTTAGGTGAAGTGATAAATAATGGAAAGATATCATATCTTTTTTAATAAGAAAAGTTATCAAGCGGACAAGTTGTCTATCCGTGTGCCAGTTAACACGTGTGTTAGGGAGCGGATACCAGTTTTTTATTAATACTGCTGTAATAATGTAATGGGAATATAATTCCAAGTTTCCACTAATTGAATTCACATTCTTTGTCGTATAGCCTTACTTTACTTACTTTATTTTAGATGGCGCTTACAGTCCAGGGTGGACTACGGCCTCAACCAACAAACCTCTCCAGCCAGCTCGGTCCCTAGCTAGCTGCCTCCAGTTACGCACTCCAAGTTGGTTGAGGTCGTTCTCCACTTGTGTGCGCCACCTAAGGTGGGGTCTTCCTCTGCTGCGTAGACCATCAGGGGTAGATTCGAAGACTCGTCGGGCTGGTGCGTCGGTGTCCATACGCTCCACGTGTCCCAGCCATCTCAGCCGCTGTATTTTCAGCTTTTTGACTAGGTTGACGTCGCTAAAAAGCCCATAAAGCTCGTTGTTAAATTTTCTACTCCATACTCCATCGATAAATACTGGACCGAAGATCACCCGAAGAATTTTCCTTTCAAAGCACCCAAGCAGATTCTCATCCGTTTTTGACAGAGTCCATGCTTCTGCCCCATATAGCAGAACCGGGATGATGAGGGTCTTATATAAGGTCTCCTTGGTTCTTTGAGAGAGGGCTTTACTACTCAAATGCCTTCTTAGCCCGAATAAACAGCGGTTGGCAAGAGTAATTCTTCGTTTGATCTCTGCACTGATGTCATTTTGCGATGTAATAGTGGAGCCCAGGTAGACAAAGTCCTTGACGACTTCAAAGTTGTACCTATCCATCGTAACGTTTTGGCCGTATCGACGATGTTGAGATTCTTTTCTCGATGATAGCATATACTTCGTCTTGTTCTCATTAACAGTCAAACCCATTGTCGCCGCTTCCGATTCCATACTTGCAAATGCGCTGGTGACAGCTCGCTTCGTTCTCCCAATGATGTCAATATCATCTGCATAAGCAAGTAGTTGAACTGACTTTTGATAAATTGTACCTCTGTTGTTGACTTGCGAGTTGCGTACAATTGCTTCAAGTACGATGTTAAACAGGTTGCATGATAACGCATCGCCTTGCCTCAAACCTTTCTTGACATCAAATGGTTCGGTGGTGTTCTTGCCGACTTTGACGGAGCAGCGAGATTTCTCCATCGTCATCCTGCACAAGCGGACGAGTTTGGCAGGGATGCCAAGATGCGACATGGCTCTGTATAGCTCGTCTCTGTCTACGCGACTTTGAAATCGATAAAGAGATGGTGTGTATCGATTTGGAACTCCTGGGTTTTTTCCAGAATCTGTCGAAGTGTGAACATTTGATCGACGGTCGATTTGCCGGGCCTAAAACCACACTGATAAGGGCCGATCAGGTCGTTGACAAACGGTTTTAAGCGATCACACAGCACAGATGACAGAATTTTGTATGCGACGTTGAGGAGACTTATACCTCTGTAGTTGGCGCAAGTCAGAGCATCTCCTTTCTTGTGGATGGGGCACACTATACCGAGGTTCCATTCATCGGGCATACTTTCATCCGACCAAATTTTGGAGATAAGTTGGTGTATACTCCCTACCAAATCATCTCCTCCTGCTTTGAATAGCTCGGCTGGAAGGCCATCTGCACCAGCAGCCTTGTACGCTTTAAGCTTGGTTATCGCTAACCGCACTTCATTTAGGTCGGGTGGACGGAAATTTTGACCATCATCGTCCAGGTTGAATGGATTATTCTGTCTAACAGCGGAATTTTGGTCATCTTCGCCGTATAGTGGTCTAGAAAAGTATTGTTTCCAGATCCTCAGCACCGACTGTGTGTCTACTACCATATTCCCACTCTCGTCTCTTGGGTAGAACTTTCGAACATCCCCCCTACCGCAACAGTCCTCAATAGACTCGACCGCCCGCTTCGCATGCTCTCTCTTTTTCCTCATAAGAAGTCGGCCCTCCTCCCTTCGTTTTTGCCCGTAGAGCTCCCGGGCTGCTCTCTCAGCAGCTCTGGTTCTAGTTTGCAGCATTGATTGGTAGGCCTCGTTCTTGGCTGCATGCGCCAACCGGCACTCTTCATCGAACCAGGGGTTTCGTTGTGGTCGCCTAGTGAAACCCAGCACATCAGTGGCGGCACTTCTGATGGCTTGTTGGCAGTGCTTCCACTGGTCCTCTGCAGTTGGTGCTGGTGGCGGAATTGCTGAAAGGTTCAGAGAGACTTGATCAGCAAAGGTCCTGGCAATCTCTTGCGATTTTAGCTTCGCGACATCATATCTTCTCACAGCATCCGCTCGGTGTTGTGGCGTCATAGATATCCGCATACGTACTTGAGCTACAACCAAGTAATGGTCCGAGTCAATGTTGGCCCCTCGGAACGTTCGGACATCCAGGATACTGGAAGCATGTCTGGTGTCTATCGCAACATGGTCAATCTGGTTGACGGTTCGTTGATCCGGAGACCGCCAGGTCCCTTTGTGTATATTGAGGTGTGGGAATCGAGTGCTGGCTATGATGATGTTACGCCCTGCCGCAAAGTCAATCAGCCTGAGTCCGTTACCGGAAGTGTTGTCGTGTAGGCTATGTCCTCCGACTATCAAACCAAAGATGCCCTCCTTTCCGATTTTGGCATTGAAGTCGCCAAGAATGATCTTGACGTCGTACTTGGGGCACCTATTGTCGTATAGCCTGACAGAGAGTATTTCTAGCTTGAGTAATTCCAACTCTTTCCTTGTTTCGACGAATATTGGAGTCCATAGATATAGACCGGAATTCGTTCAGCTGGATTTTAATATTTTCAAGTTTGGAAAACACTTTTAGTTTTTCACAAGAATATCTGTTCTTAAAATTCGCAGCTTACCCCCAAAAGGGCGAATGAGATCTATCATGACAGCTATAGTTTTTCTTGCGCCTTTAAGCCTTATGGGGTTTTCTTTTGTTAAATTCAGATTTTGATCCAAAAATTGATTTTTTTCGTCGCGAATTGTATACGATTTCAGATTGATTTTTCCTTTTCAGTGCATTGGTAAATAATTTGTGTCTGTGAAGCTATAGCGATTCAGACATGTCAAACTGATGGCTTTCAATTGTTCTGGCGTGTAATGGTGTTAGTAAAAGAGGGGAAATCTGCCGAAAAATCCAGATCTACAAAATTGATTATCGATCAAAAAGAAATTGATTTTTATGCCCATTGGAAGGCTTGAATTGCCAAAATCTGTGTTTTGACAGATCTGAAGGGGAAAAAATCAATTTTTGTTACCAAAAGAAAACCCCATTACATTCACATCGATTAAACTCAAAATAAAACACAGATCATTTTCAACACACATTCAATCCCGAAAATGGTCAGATCAGAACGACATTTTTTCTCATCCCGAAAATTTAGGACGAAGAACTTTCTGCTTTCGGCTTAGGTATATGAGTTGTGTTTGTTGTTGTTTGTCGGTGATTGAAGTTTGGTGTTACGGGATTAAAAAACTAACATGCATGTACGCCCTTTGCAGACTTAACGAATAAGATACAAAAAAGATGAGAAAAACTAAAATTATGTAAAAAGCTGATACTGCTGCTCAAAGTTGCAGTCAGATTTCTCAATTGATGACGTTTCTCAATTGTATTGCGTGCCACCATTGGCACGCGTGCCACTGGTTCACCATGGCTGAATAGATGGTTCACGTAATTTTTTTTTTTTTATTTGTTTAATACCTATCTAACAATTCCAATAATTCACTACAATTTTTCTCAACCACAAAATATGTAGGTATAATGATTTTTTATAGAGTAGTGAGTTATGTATATTAAGACAACAGTCGGACAATACTGTTGCATGTCTTTTGTTAAGTTCATACAACTAATTTCCCTTATTAAAAAAAAATAAAATATTCAAAACAAATGCAATGTTATCTCTTCTCAAGCCATCGTAGGTATAGGTATGTTATGTTTCTCTTGTTGATTGATAGATGTGCTCGAAAAACCATAGCCCCATATCATAGAGTACCACTTCAAACGGCTTCGCTTTGTGAATAGTGAAGAAATAGCATCGGGCATTATAGCAAGCTAAGTATCTTCTTTTCGATAACTCATTAAATAAATCAGTTTTTCGACTCGTCTTATACATAGCTAGCATGGCAAATTATTAACTGTATAGTGTACACATTAAAATATCACTAACAATTAACAATCAACAGCTGACTATACGATATACATACCTACGAATGCGAATAAAATAATACGACCGCATTGTCTAGCCACCCACGTGAGAAAATTAGTTGTTTTTGCGACTTGCTAGTTCTATGTTTGTTGCCAGTCTTGCGTTCATTTCACGAGTTTGTTGTCTGTGTCTGTAGTTGAACAACCTTCGCATATTCAACAAAAAGAATTACATACATATGTTCATGTATAATTATTCTATAGGAACATTTGTAACGTTCGTACTCATACTTCCCATTCATCGCCCATGGTGGAAGTATAAAAAGTTGGAAGTGGATATGGTCATTCCACTTTTAACATGGTCGGTAGTAGTCGCCCTAATAACAAGAAATCATAAGGCGAAGTGCAGAGTGGAGGTTGCTCTGCTAAAGTATACATAAACATAATTATTTTTATTATATCTGCCTTACTACTCGTATTGGAATCACTTTACTATATGCATGCATGCATGTGACTCGAGGTGACGTGAGTCATTCCTATTTGTGTTAAGAACCGTGCCAGCATTCAAAGTGGAAAAATGATATGGTCAGTGGTAAGCTAAAGAAGGTTGCAATTTTGAATAACTTTTGTTGTAAATAGAGGACTCACATTGTAGATTTAGCAGTCATGTTTATTAGATCTTAAGCCACCACCGTCACCATACAACTGGGAAGAGAAACTCTAACTACCATCAGTGTCTACTTCAAATGCAAATCCATATGAGAAACATCCACAAGGATCTTCACGTTCTCAACAGCATCTTAAGGAGAACCACATATGGACTCATCGGTGGTGATTTAAACGCAAGGCATCACCTTTGGCTGGATACCGCTATCACCAACGAAGGCAAAGCTATTGCTGTCTGGCTGGATATTAAGAGCGATCAGCATTCATTGGTGGTTTTTTCCCAAATAAAGCTCGTGCTGCCTTCGGTACTCTGTCCCCAATCTGGAAATCAAGTCAAATCTCCTTACGCACTAAGTTGAGATTCTTCGAATCCAATGTCAAATCCTTGCTGTTATATGCTTGTGAAACCTGGAAAGTCACGTCTACCATTTCGAAAAAATTGCAGGCTTTTGTGAATCGCTGTCTTCGCCACATCCTAAAGATTCGCTGACCACAAATAATATCAAATGAGGAATTGTGGCGCAGGACAAGTCAAGAGCGGCTGGACGTCGACATAAGAAAGTGTAAATGGCGTTGGATTGGTCACACACTGAGGAAACCAAACGATGAAATTGCAAAGCTGTCCTTTGAATGGAATCCTCAGGGTGCACGGCGGGTTGGAAGACCAAGAACAACATGGAAATCAACTGTCTTAGCGGAAGCAGAATCCCAGAGAAGGACGTGGCCTCAGCTAAAGTACCTTGCAGCAGACCGTGAAGGATGGAGACGTTTTGTTGACGCCCTATGCCCCAGCCAGGGTTACAGGACACGATGATGATGATGATAGAAACAGTTAAAGGCCTTATGCAAGTCATTTTGGCGCATTTACGCAAGCTAATTAACTGCCATAAGACTTTTGTTGACAGGTCTTATAGCAGCAAATAGCTTCTCATGAACTGCTATTAGCTTGGCTGAACAAGCTATAGCTTGCCTTGGATGTTTATATACGCCTTACCATAAGCCATTTAATGACAGCTATTGTCAATAGCTTGCCTTGAATGTTTATATAAGGCCTTACCCAAGCCATTTAATGACAGCTATTGCCAATAGCTTGCCTTGGAGGTTTATATAAGACCTTACCCAAATTTATTTTGCATAAGCAATAATATACGCTGTCGCTATTCGCGAAAGTCTATTTTGCCATCGTAGTCCAGTAAATAGAGAGGTTTTACCCTACAAAAGGTCGGGTAGTTCTAAATTTTTGATATGTTATGGTTGGTAGATGAAAATCTCAAATTTCCACAACCACGCCCCCTCCACCCCCTTCAAAATCCGGAAAAAACTTAAAAAAATCGGCACTTTTTTCAGTTTTTTGCTTATAACTTTCCGGTATATTTTTACGGAAAAAAATAAAAGGAACATTTGTAGACAATAAAATTTCCTACATATATGATCTAGAAAGTATTTTTGTACAACTACTACAAACGGCGCTATGGGGCTCCCAAAAAAGGCTAAAATTTCGTATTTTGTAAGATTTTCGGTTTCTTCCCTCTTTACAGCAAAATAACTCCTTAACCATCAAGTTTAGGGCAAAATTTTTCGTAATCAATCTTGTAGATAATTTAATTGGCAACCAATTTTATGTGACTACAGTCGAAGCCCTCTAAGTCGAACTCCCCCTAAGTCGAATTTCCCTCTAACAAAAATTTGTTCACCATGTTTGTTGTACGAGTAGGTATGTATACTCCTCTCAAATTTCCAAACTTATTTATTTCTCTCTTAATCAAATTTTTGCAAAACTCTCTCCAACTCGAAATAATGTTGATATCCCGTGAAAATTCAACTTAGAGGGTGTCGACTGTATTTTCATTTTGTGACCAATACAATCGGTAAATTTATGCAACTTTTGTCGACGTTGTTTGTATACGGAGCAAATCTTGTCGTCCATCGTACTCATTGGAATAAAAATTGTAGGTAGTTATGATAAAGGACATTAAAACGAAAAAAGATCAAAAAAATCTTAACCCTGAGGAAAATTCTGGAAATGACCAATGAACTTCAAGTCGAGACACAAAGTTCCTGCATTGGCTTCAAGGCCGCTTATGGAAGCATATTCATCGTCAAGAGCTTTATAACGGCGATAACTGAGCTCAAGATCTCGAGAAAAAAGATCCAGCTGTGTCTTGTGAGCTTGTGACATTATAAAACACAAGGTGCAATATGCCAAATGCAATGTGCAACTAGAGAATAGCTTCTCCGAACTATGTACAGTGCACTCGGCTAGGAAATGCGATAACATTTTTGTCTTTTTTAATCTCCTTCTGGAACAGATAGTGCAAAGAGCAGCTGTTAACACAGAATGCCCTATCTTGTGCTCCATTGTGTCTTTATACAGTTCTTCATATGGTGATTATATATTGGTTTTGAAGTAAACGAGTAAAAGTCCAACTAACTGCTGTCAAGAAAAAACCATATGTTTACAACCTAGGCCAAAACATCACTTTTATTAGCAGCAGCTTTGAAGTAGTTTATAACTCATTTACCTTGGAGTCAATACTCCTATTTACTCCACGGATGACACCTATGTGTACATTCAACGAAAAAATACTTTTGGAAACTACTGCTATTAATCAGTTTGTCAAACAATTAGGTTAAACACTCTTCTTACGCTCAAGACACTCCTACTCTCGGTAAGATGAAAATCAGAAATGGAAACTGATACTGGGCTCTTTCGCAAGTAATACTCGTATTATTCGACGGATTTTTGAAATAGAAAGCACAAACGAGAGCTCAATGAGTTGTTCAAAGACAATGAAGTCCAAAAAGTCAAAATACGTCGACTTGGCAAAGCTAGATTGTGCGAATGGGAAACTATGCTCCAGCCTTTTGAGTTGCTGAATCCCAAGTTGAAGGCAATAAAGAAGATCGAACCTCTGGTTTAGAGGGTAAGCCATCACCAGAGCACTTGTGGTTTTGGCACTTCATATGGGTCATCTGAACAACACCCGAATTTTTATATTTTTTTCTGAAAATATTATGTTTTAAGAAAGTGGGAGCGGCAGTGGGTGGAAATTAATTGTATTGGTTTTTCATTTCATCAATTATCATGTCTATAAATTTCATCAAGACCAGTACCTACATATATACTGCCGTCATAAGAAAAAAGAGTGTATCTCCATTTCAATAGTTTTGAGATTCATTCCAAGTTTCATTAACATACCGTTATTTTTAAAGGGTTTTCGGTAATATTTTACCTGTTGTACCTGAAAAAAAAGTTATCATAACATAAAAAGGACTATAACTTCTTTTTGGGTGGTTGTTTAATTTTGAATTTGGTTTCATTAGATTCAGCGTTAAAAACTACCCTTAAAGCATGTATCATATGATCAGGTTTTACCCAAACAAATATTTTAGTTTGATAGACCTCCAAATTCTCCCCGTCTGCACCTCTTCAAATGCATCTACACAAAAAGCCAATGCGGGGATTTTGGGGGACTTTGGATATGTTATAGAGGTTGCAATTCTGCGTCGATTCCAATTTTAATATTTCATGAATTAATTTTTTCAAGGTTCCCCATACGATTTGTGCTATTTTTCCTGGTCTAAAAACTCGATTTAGAGAGAAATAAATAAGTTTGGAAATTTGAGAGGAGTATACTCGAACAACAAACATGTTGAACAAATTTTTGTTAGAGGGAAATTCGGCTTAGGGGGAGTTCGACTTAGAGGGCATCGACTGTAGTTACATAAAATTGGTAGCCAATTAAATTATCTACAAGATTGATTATGAAAAATGTTGCCCTTAACTTGACGGTTAAGGAGTTATTGTGCTGTAAAGAGGGAAGAAACTGAAAATCTTACAAAATACGAAATTTTAGCCCTTTTTGGGAGCCCCGTAGCGCCGTTTGTAGTGGTTGTACAAAAATTGTTTCAGATCATATTTGTAGAAAATTTTATTGTACATAAATGTTCCTTTTATTTTTTTCCGTAAAAATATACCGGAAAGAAAGTATAAGCAAAAAACTGAAAAAAACTGCAGATTTTTTGTAGTTTTTTCCGGATTTTGAAGGGGGCGGAGGGGGCGTGGTTGTGGAAATTTGGAATTTTCATCTACCAACCATACCATATAACATATCAACAATTTAGAACTACCCGATCTTTTGTAGGGTAACCCCCTATTTTTACCTCTATTTACTGGACTATTTGTAAAGTTAGACAATCTAAGAAAAAATGTACCAAGATAATGTTTTTGGAGTTTTACAGATAGCAGATATCTAGAGATGGATATATGTACAATACTTACATTTTTTTTAATGGGTTTGTAAAATATGATAGATTTTTAAACATTTCTACTTTATATTGCTCCAATGGCTCCTTAAAAATTTAATCAAAATTATCTGAACTGTTAGGTAGGTACTCAGAAAATTTGAGCCAAGAAAATAGAAATCAGTACAGTAGACGCTCGATTTAGTGAATCTCAAAATAGTGAACTATCCACAATAGTGAACGCTCAAAATTGTTTATAAAATGTATTTTGTATAAAAATACCTCGCAAGCATTTAAGATTGTTTGAGAACACTGAGGAATTTTGTGTGTTTTTTCATTAAACCTAAAAGAAAGCTTTGTTTAACACTTAAATAAATGTAAAAACATTCACATCGAACAAAATGTGCATTTTGGATCAAGTTTACCACTAGAAAGCCTTTAAAAACTCCCGCTCGAAAAAGTAAACAATCTCGAAAGAGTGAACAGGCCTGGTTTTTATTACTTCACTATATCGAGCGTCTACTGTACATGGCTGTAATGGACAGTTTCTACACATACATATGTAGATTAAGCTTATGCGCGAAACAGATTAACCCAGCACCAGCACCAGCACCGTCAACAGAGAACAGCATGCTGGCCAGCAAATATTTTTCAAACACAATGCCACCGTCATTTCATGTGCTTGACATTTTACAGAGAAACGGAAGTAAAAACAAAAACCACAAGTTCCATGTTCAAGGTATTTTATTTTTTGCAGTGTGGTTCCCCTGAATATTGTTGCGGAAAAGTTGTCTGCAATGACCAGCAACAGCAAATTTAGGACTTTGGCCTAACGACGCTGTTGACGTTACTGGTGCTGGTCTAATCTGTGCTGAACGATTGAAAGACATTGGTTTTAAAACAATGGCCGCCGCTGTTGCTGGTGCTGGTTCAATCTGTTTCGCGCTTTATACTATATAGTAAAAATGAATCTTTATAAAATTGAGGCATATGTTAATTAATTTTCCCATCCATTTACATACCTAGTTTTGGGTGGGGAAATATATATATATATATAAGGTTATTCATGCAAAATTGTAAGTTTACAAATTGTGTAAAATGATAAGTTTACGCATGCGTTTGTTTGAACGACCTTTTTATTCATTTAGTATAATGCTATGAAATTCAATCAGCTGCTCCATAAACGTCAAATATTAAACGTCAAAAGCGTGACAGATTAGACGTGTTCAGATTGCATAGTTATTTTTAAATGGAGAACCTCTCCCTAACTAACGCGAAATTTGAGTCTCGGAACGATAAATAAATGTAAAGGTAGAACTACATATAACAGTACCAAACTGTTGGAAGCTAAACTCAGAAACCAACGAAAAGTGGCTTTCCAAACAATCAAAAGGAGAAGAGAGCACTTAGGTAAAATGAAATATCTTTATTTTTTGTTCCTACTCCACCAAATGTCAGTTTCACTTTCTTCTCTACCGAAAGCAAAAGTTAACGAAACCTGACGAAAAGAAGCAAAACGACGGGCGTGACCCGTGACATATGGTTTGTATTCGCTCTTTTTCATGCTATTTTGTTATTTTTTGTACCTACCTATGTACCTTACTTACTTACTTTACTTTAGATGGCGCTTACAGTCCAGGGTGGAATACGGCCTCAACCAACAAGCCTCTCCAGCCAGCTCGGTCCCTAGCTAGCTGCCTCCAGTTACGCACTCCAAGTTGGTTGAGGTCGTTCTCCACTTGTGTGCGCCACCTAAGGTGGGGTCTTCCTCTGCTGCGTAGACCATCAGGGGTAGATTCGAAGACTCGTCGGGCTGGTGCGTCGGTGTCCATACGCTCCACGTGTCCCAGCCTCCCAGCCATCTCAGCCGCTGTATTTTCAGCTTTTTGACTAGTTCGACGTCGCTGAAAAGCCCATAAAGCTCATTGTTAAATCTTCTCCTCCATACTCCATTGATACATACTGGACCGAAGATCACCCGAACAATTTTCCTTTCAAAGCACCCAAGCAGATTCTCATCCGTTTTTGACAGGGTCCATGCTTCTGCCCCATATAGCAGAACCGGGATGATGAGGGTCTTATATAAGGTCTCCTTGGTTCTTTGAGAGAGGGCTTTACTACTCAAATGCCTTCTTAGCCCGAAGAAACAGCGGTTGGCAAGAGTAATTCTTCGTTTGATTTCTGCACTGATGTCATTTTGCGATGTAATAGTGGAGCCCAGGTAGACAAAGTCCTTGACGACTTCGAAGTTGTACCTATCCATCGTAACGTTTTGGCCGAGTCGACGATGTTAAGATTCTTTTCTCGATGATAGCATATACTTCGTCTTGTCCTCATTAACAACCAAACCCATTTTCGCCGCTTCCGATTCAATACTTGCAAATGCACCGGTAACAGCTCGCTTCGTTCTCCCAATGATGTCAATATCATCTGTATAAGCAAGTAGTTGAACTGACTTTTGATAAATTTTACCTCTGTTGTTGACTTGCGAGTTGCGTACAATTGCTTCAAGTACGATGTTAAACAGGTTGCATGATAACGCATCGCCTTGCCTCAAACCTTTCTTGACATCAAATGGTTCGGTGGTGTTCTTGCCGACTTATGCTACATTTCCACCTAGCGCTAATCTGAGATTTAATGAGATTAACCTTAAATCTCCTTTAAATCTCGTAGATTTACCATACAAATTTATTTCGTAAATCTTGAAGATTAGAAATTAATCTTGTTAAATCATCCTAGGACAAATAGTTTTACAAATCGAACTAACCTATTTTTACATGGTGCTGAACGATTCATTCGAGACTCGCGTTCAGTTCTTCATTGTTTCACACGAATCAAACATTCTGTCTCATTCGCACTACATAGGAAAAATTGGAACGCCATTTGTATTTTTGAAGGTGCTGTCAAATTTAATCTTTTTTAAATCTTTTTGTGCGGTGGAAACACCAAAAAGATTTAATAAATCTAATCTGAGATAAACCTTAGGTGGAAACATAGCATTAGACGGAGCAGCGAGATTTCTCCATCGTCATCCTGCACAAGTGGACGAGTTTGGCAGGGATGCCAAGATGCGACATGGCTCTGTACAGCTCGTCTCTGTCTACGCTATCATAGGCGACTTTGAAATCGATAAAGAGATGGTGTGTATCGATTTGGAACTCCTGGATTTTTTCCAGAATCTGTCGAAGTGTGAACATTTGATCGACGGTCGATTTGCCGGGCCTAAAACCACACTGATAAGGGCCGATCAGATCGTTGACAAACGGTTTTAAGCGATCACACAGCACAGATGACAGGATTTTGTATGCGACGTTGAGGAGACTTATACCTCTGTAGTTGGCGCAAGTCAGAGCATCTCCTTTCTTGTGGATGGGGCACACTGTACCGTGGTTCCATTCATCGGGCATACTTTCATCCGACCATATTTTGGAGATAAGCTGCTGTATACTCCCTAACAAATCATCTCCTCCTGCTTTGAATAGCTCGGCTGGAAGGCCATCTGCACCAGCAGCCTTGTACGCTTTAAGCTTGGTTATCGCTAACCGCACTTCATTTAGGTCGGGTGGACGGAAATTTTGACCATCATCGTCCAGGTTGAATGGATTATTCTGTCTAACAGCGGAATTTTGGTCATCTTTGCCGTTTAGCAGTCTATAAAAGTGTTGTTTCCAGATCCTCAGCACCGACTGTGTTGTGTGCCTACTACCATATTCCCACTCTCGTCTCGGCAGGCTTCTGTTCTGGCCTTGTAGCCCTGATAAGTTTGCCTCTCGCTTCGGTAGAACTTTCGAACATCCCCCTATCGCAACAGTCCTCAATAGACTCGACCGCCTGCTTCGCATGCTCTCTCTTTTTCCTCCTGAGAAGTCGGCGCTCCTCCCTTCGTTTTTGCCCGTAGAGCTCCCGGGCTCAGCAGCTCTGGTTCTAGTTTGCAGCATTGATTGGTAGGCCTCGTTCACCTAGTGAAACCCAGCACATCAGTGGCGGCACTTCTGATGGCTTGTTGGCAGTGCTTCCACTGGTCCTCTGCAGTTGGTGCTGGTGGCGGAGTTGCTGAAAGGTTCAGAGAGACTTCATCAGCAAAGGTCCTGGCAATCTCTTGCGATTTTTGCTTCGCGACATCATATCTTCTCACAGCAACAGCATCCGCTCGGTGTTGTAGCGTCATAGATATCCGCATACGTACTTGAGCTACAACCAAGTAATGGTCCGAGTCAATGTTGGCCCCTCGGAACGTTCGGACATCCAGGATACTGGAAGCATGTCTGGCGTCTATCGCAATATGGTCAAACTGGTTGACGGTTCGTTGATCCGGAGACCACCAGGTCCCTTTGTGTATATTGAGGTGTGGGAATCGAGTGCTGGCTATGATGATGTTACGCCCTGCCGCAAAGTCAATCAGCCTGAGTCCGTTACCGGAAGTGTTGTCGTGCAGGCTGTGTCCTCCAACTATCGAACCAAAGATGCCCTCCTTTCCAATTTTGGCGTTGAAGTCGCCAAGAATGATCTTGACGTCGTACTTGGGGCACCTATCATACGTGCTCTCGAGAAGATCGTAGAAGTCTTCCTTGGTTGAGTCATCTTTGTCTTCCGTTGGGGCGTGGGCACAGATCAACGTAACATTTTTGAATTTTGCTTTGATGAGGATTGTGACCAGGCACTCGCTTACATTTCTGAAGCCCAAGACTTCTTGCCTAAGTCTTCCCCTTACCACAAAACTACAACCAAAGAGTCGCTGACCCTGCTCCTTGCAGCACTCGCCGAAGTATATGTCACACGACTTCATCCTTCGTATGCCCTCTCCATCCCATCGCACTTCCTGGATGGCTGTTATATCAGCCTTTAACCTATCCAGGTTCTCCACTAATTGTTCGGCTGCACGTGGTCTGTTTAAGGTCCGGACATTCCACGTGCAGATCCGAAATTCATTGTCCTTGTTTCGTTTGCTGGGGTCGTCAACATTAAAATCATCCATATCCGAGGCTTGTTGTTGTTTCGGAACTATTGTTGTTTTCCGTGGTAGAGAAGTTACCCCGACGCACAACCCCCAACCTGGAGGACCAGACCCTTAGTATAACTCCAAGGGTGGGGAGCCGGATAAACCGCTCCTTATAGGCCTGAGCTACGAATATGTCGTAGTAGCCCATATAAGGTGTTCACTAAGTAGTTCAACTTTACTGGAACTGTAGACGCCACCGTTGATTCCATCTGGAGAATTCTTCCACTGCTGCCTGGATAAAGGAGAAGTGCCTTAGTGGGAACACTCCTCCCCCCCTCTCTCGTTTGCTATCCCCTAAAACCGTCCACAGGGATTGGAACCCCATCTTCAGTTAAAGGTACTAGGCACCCGATGTTCACCGCGGGGAGGTGAGAGTAGGAGTTGATAGACAGAGGTTCGCTTTGAAAAAAAGCTTGTGGACGCTTGAGTCCTCTTGAATGCACATGTCTACCCTTTGAACACCTATGTACCTAGGTAGGTACAAACATTCCAAGTGGACTGCACAGAGTATAGATACCTATTGATTTTCGCCCGATTCCGAAAATCGAACTGTGAACATAACATGTAATACAAATATGTACTACATATGTACGTATTTTGATACACATACACATACATTGTACATAGACTCATTATTTATTATAGTCTATTATGATATAACTAGGTACCCTGACAATGAAAATGATTCATACACACTTACATATGTACATATATTATAACATCAAAGAAGGGTGGTGTCTCACGATAAAACCTTGAAAGCCCCAGCTGATTCATTCTGTCTACCAAAATGAGAGGAAGAAGAATTTTCGGCACCAAAAGTGATTGACACAAAATAAGGACAGACAAAATAAAACGGGGGAAAGTGATTCACTTCTTCAAGCTGTTGTAACGTGCGGGTTATTTTCTACAACATACGAAGAGACTGGATAGGGCTCTTGAATTTGAATATTGGTATATAGTTTACATTAAAATCAAGTAGTATCAAATAATCATAGGTAAATTTTTATACGCAGGTACATAATATATTAAATCTAAAACAAACATTTAAATATCTTATCTTAAGCCTTTTGAAAGCATTGTGTAGGTAGGTACATTAAATTAAAAGCCTTTAGTTTTCCACCATCAATTCATTCTATTTTTATGGTTTAAATCCTATTTAAAGAACCTTCTATACAGAGTTATGTTCTATCAAAGAATATAAAGTTACCAAGCAAGAAGTCGCATCTCATACAAATTTTGACGGGTTCCAATGTTGGATGTTGGAACTGAAACTAGCTGACCTTTTATATAGATCTAAGGGCCTTTCGAGTAGTAATAATTTTTTGAAAATTTCAAATTAAGTTTTTCATTATCAACTGCAAATGTAATTGTATAACTATTGCGAAAAAGGTCGGTGGTTAGCGTATTGGGCTGGTTTTCAGAAGATCGCAGGATCGAATCCCAGTTAAAATAACTTTTTATTTTTTGTTTGTTGTTGTATTTCGAGGCAAAAGGTTAGAGACCCTAGAGAAAATCGATAGCTATCCTTTCTTGACCTATGTTAGGATCAATGTAAAACTTTCTCCCGTTAAAAACTATATTGTTTTTTCCAGGTGGCAATTTATCTCATAATCAAACATACATTTGATGCCCTAAACTCAAATCTGAACTCAAAAATGCACCAACACTCTGGCCATACACGACAGAGCCAACGAGCCAAATGGCCCCTTGCCGATGCAAAATCGGTCGTGTGTGAGGTGGATCGGCCACCGATCCATTTGGATTTTCAGCCAATCTGAAATCCAACTGAGCCAAATGGATTGTATGGCTCGGTCGTGTATGGCCAGGCTTTCGACATTCAAACCTTAACAAGCAAAATATTGGGCGTGCTCGGCTGCGTATCTAAAGCGATCCGGATTTGTTTGTGTTGTTGTAATCCCATAAAAGAAAACAGCTGATGAGTGATACAGCTGGTGAGAAAGAAATATCAAGCTATCCAAAAAATCTCGCGATTCTAAACTTTACGATGGGAAATTTGAAGAACAGCTGACTTTGCTTAACTATTTATTACGATTTGCGGTTTCACGTCGGATTTTTTTTTTTTGTTTTGAAGAAAAAATTTTGCAAGATATATTTAAGTGCATGTGCGGTTTTTTTAGAGTTATGTTACTAAACGAAATTATTTCTCTCTGAAAAACTCCAAACGGAATCTGAAAGCAGTACCTTATCTCAACAATTCAATTCTTGGGAAGAGTACGATTAATTTAGCGCCAAAGATTGATAACGGTTTTTTGTAGAAGGGTCAAAAACCATCTACCTCACCCCGTTAAGGAGGTAGGGGCAATTTTAGAAAAAAATAGTTAAAATAAAAAAAACACTTACCTACATTATGAAGTATACTATACCGTTTTTAAAAGACTAAAATCTGTTTTTTTTTTGATAAGACAAATGTAAATAGTTTAGAACTTTTTTTCAAAATTGTGAAATGAAGTGTTAAATTGGCCTTATGTGGTAATTTTTTTCTAAAACTGCCCCTACCTCCTATAGTAAAAAATTCTTGTTTTTGACCCCTCTACCAAAAAACAGTTATCAATTCTTGGCGCCAAAGTTATCGTAGGTACTCGTGCCCAAGGTCTAATCATGATCAAATAAAAAACGTCAAATAGTTGTTCTTTACTGATGATTTCTTGCAGTCCTGATGCATACCGTAGCTAAATATTGATAGGTACAATGCACTAGCTATAAATGCATCAAGATTTCCTGTATTTTGGTTTGTGATGTTAGTTTGATGAATTTATGTAGAATGATTGACGAAAGTTGTTATTGCATCATTCATTTCTCCAACGATGCGTTTCTGAATTCACAAAGTCTAATAAAGAACTTAATTTTTACTCCCACCCCCAACGAAACAAACTTTATAAGATTCCTAAACAAGCTGGTTTTTGGGGCGCCAAGTCGCATTTAAAGTATGTGTTGGCCTAGAATGCCAAGCTTTCTCAAACCTATGAAACAGTGTGCTCCTGTATTCAAGCAGACTGCAGACATACAGCATTTACCACAGCAAACCAAAAATGCACCCAATCGATAAACTTGTTAATGTACTAAGTGCGATCGAATTATACTGCTAACCTAGGTCGCAACCCCTCGATAATAGCAAACTTATATCTGACTATATCCAAGGGATAATCGAAATCAAAGGTCATTCGCCCGTTTGTCGAAAAAAAAAACCGATTTTGTCTAAATTATACACCACCCCCGTTTGTGTACATCCTCAGCTCAGCAAACCAATATTAAACAAGGGTGTGTAGTGTATAGTTTGCGAAAAATTCGCAACAAAATCAATGTGGGAATGGGGTAAACTATAGCAGGCCGTGCTTGCTTTGCTCTGAGCATGACAACAAAATATAGAAAACACTAACACTGCAGTAATTAGGGTTGTCTGCTGCCGCTTTTGTCTACGTTAAGAGAGATTCAAGAACTGCATCAATTTTTCTTAGAAGAAAATATAGAAATGAAAATATATTTTTTTTTCTTTAAAGACAAAGATATAAAGAATCACATCCACCCTCAGCCATTGTGTTCTCTTTATTAATTTCAAATGCATGACAAGTACATCAACGGCTAGGGCGGCTTGTTCATTACGAATTCCGGGGGCATTTGCGGTGAGTCATTGATTTTATGCTTCACTTCCGACTCCGATTAGGTATATACATAGTTTTCTTTTTGTAAATATTTGTATTTATATTTTTTTGACTCAGCCGTTTGTCATTGTCACTGCATTCTGGAGAAAAAAGTTCGTATGCATTAAAGATTAAATAATATTATAACGCTCATACAATGTTTATATACATGTATATACACAGGCCCGGACTTAGAGAACGAGGCCCCCGAGGCACTTGGTATTATGGGCCCCCCTCCATCACGAAATTATTTTATTTTGGTCTGGTAAATAATTGTTAATACACTACAAATCAACATTTATGTGCATACCTATGTTCATTGATACTTTTATCCATATGTCTAATTTAATTTATCATTCGGCGAACTTTCTTTTGGACAAAAGACAGAATGACATCATCGTAATTGATTGACTGCACAATTTCTGATTCGATGTACAGTACAGAAGTGAATTCAGCCTGTTTTTTTCAATGTTCGATCTTAAATAATTCTTTACCTCTCTTTAGCGTCGAAAATGACCGTTCTGCTGAAGAATTTGACGTTGGTCTACACCAAAGTATTCTGGGCGTGATTCCTACATTTGAATAAATATCCAAAAAGCCCTTTTCTAACAAAAATTTGTACAGCCTTAGTGACGACAACTCTGTAAGTTCATCATTGAATGACAAGTGAGCTCGAAGGTGTAGACTCCCGTTTTCTAAAGTTCCATCATGGATAAAAAGCTATAAGCTTTCTACCTTCTTCACTAATATGTTTTGATTCCAAGCGATTTAGTTTCGAAAGAAAGTCAAACATTTTACTTAACTCTTTATAAGCCGATCCCCGTTTCTGCAGTTCCGCAATCAGTCTATCAATAGTGATATTGTAAGTGGCAACTCTAAATCTACCCTTACCAGAGAGTTGGGTCTCGTTTCCCCTGACTTCATCGAAATGGACTTTCCGTTTTCGTTTTCTCTGCATGTCATCAGCATAGTTATTATAGCCCGATTTTTCGAAAGCTTTCGACTCATAAAGGTCAAAAGTACTGGATTTACGTATCTCTTCTAGATAAATTACCAAAGACTGATAGAGTTCAGCGACGGTACGTAGGTCAATGTTGACAGACTGAAGTAGCTTGTTCACTTTGTTGAACCTTTCTAGGATATCGTTCCAAAGAATTGCCAAAAAACAAGTTTCCATCGAGTCTAATGAGTTCAGAAGACCAGAAGCTTCAGCGCACGTCAACAGTTTCTCATTTGAATCATTGGCAATTATCTGTAGAGCTGCCATGATTTCATCCCAGGAAGAACACAGACTTCGGCAGGCGTCAACCCGAGCAGATCATCTTGTCTGGGAAAGACTCTTTAAGACTGTTGAAATTGAATTGAGTTTCAGTTTCAACTGCAAAATTTCCCATCGATGTGTTGATGCCAAAAAAAAATTTTACAATGATTGCAAAAGCATGAAAAATGATGTAGCAACACTCGGCCGTACATGCTCCAACAAGATTCAGGAAATGAGCTGAACAAGGAACGAAATCAATCAGAGGGCTAACTTGTTTTATTCTCGCTTGATGTCCAGAATATAGCTACACTAACTTGACATATTGCTTGCATTATCGTAAGACTGCCCCTCACAATCCGAGATATCCAAGTCATATCTTTTCAAAGCCTCTAGGACGATTTTAGCCAGATCTTCGCCTTTATGGCCTCAATTTGGAATGAATTTCAAAAATCGTTTGACAGGGCACCCGTTTTCAGAGACATATCTCACTATAAAAGAAAGTTGGTCCGCGTGCAGAAAGTGACTTCACAACAGCCACAATTCGTTTCAAAACCTCATGCCAGTATTTTACTTTTTTTTCTGTTTCAAGAAGAAGACTCTTGTCAACTCTACCGCCAGAATTCTTTCTTGCTAATAGTGTCGCAAGTGCTGACTTGTGTTCGCCTGAATTCTCGTGTTCCTTCATACTTTGGACGGTGGCGTGGCATTTTTCCAATCTTTGTATCCTTCATAAGCAAGAGTCCTAATTTTCGAAACATTTTACACGGAGCGCCAAACACTGCACCCTTGCTCTTCGAAAATACGAGCCATGATCCAGGTTGTGTTTCACCGTTTTTTAACGTTCGGCTAAATAGTGATCGTGATAGATGCCTGGTTTTATCTGCGTACTCATGTCTTGAAGAAGAAAAGTCGACATCAATATTTTGTTTCACGCCATTTTGAAAATACTATTAAAGCCCAGGCAAGTCTGAGCGCTGAGGGTGTCCAGCAACCGTTGCTGACATTATTCATTTCCTTTACAAAAAAATTACAGTTTCAAGAGAACTTACGTTAAGTTTCCACAAAACCATCTTGTTTTGAGAATTTGATATAAGATTGATAAAAAATAAAATAAATTGGGTGGCGCAACAGCTCGTGGAGAACCAGGGCCTAGTGACTTACAACTCTCAACCATTCCTGTGGTGCGTGTTGTTAGCAGGAATGGAGGGGACCTACAGTTTTTGACCGAGTCCAAACGGCTAAGTGAGCAGCACTTATTCATGACAAGTATACTCTTGGAGGATTTGTCAGTTCCTCGCAAGAGGCAGTACCTCGGATAAAACATTTCTGTTTTTAGGTGGCACGGCTGGGAATCGAACCCACACCTTCGGCATGACAGTCCTACGCACTAACCAACATGCCACGAGGTACTACATTAAGATTGAAAAGAGTATTAAAATTAAAATAATACGTAGGTAATAATGTAGTTTTTTTGAAAAAAAAAATGGAATATATTCCTGGCTTTAAGGAAAAGTATTGGTGATTGATTTTTTAACTTGATGTTTATGTTAAGTCATTGTTTTTTGGAAAATCGCCCCTCCCAATATTTGTTTCATGTTTCGACTCGAGCTTAAACTTGGTATTAGGTATATCTAATGCCAATTATCTTAAGTGCAATCATAATGTATTTATGTAATGACAAATTTAAGCCACTTCCCACTGTCGGATTTTGACGAATTTCGACAAATACTAGTGAACAAAACTGCGAAGGAATTTCTCGCGTATTTATTCAACAAGTTAATTATGCTACAAAGTTGTTGGTCCTGCCATCGGGACTTTGGGCCCCTAGGCTGGCTGTAGATTAATTGTGTATAGTTTGTTCAGGGTTAAACCCTAGATTTCCCTGATTAAAAAGGCTTTTTTATCTGATAAGGAACATAAAAAAAGGAATTAATCATTACAGAGTTGTTGGTCCCGCCATGACTTGGGGCCCCTAGGCTGGCTGGGCCCCTAGGCCTGGGACTTGTAGGCCTAGGCAGAAATACGGCACTGTATATACACTCACATATCCAATATTGAACTCCAGAATACCTAATGAGCCTGGTAATACTATTTACTATTAGTTAAATTATTATAATAATAAATTATGCATGTACAATTGTACGTACATATGTAAATATAAATTTTTTCATATTTTAATTCTTTGTGATTGTGAGGGTATCGTTATGCTCACTCATTGCAACTATGTACAAGGGACAAGTTCAAGGGTGCCTCTATCGTATCAAGTCTTTCGTTACTGAGATTTAAAAATAAATATTATCATTAGTTTATGTTCAGCTCAACTATAGAAATGGAAACACAAGATGAATTCATAAATAAAAAATCCCAACTCCCATGAAAAAAAGAAAATACTTGGAGATTTATCGGTCGGCACTTGCACATGCACATTCAATGAAACTGATTGAACGTGACTGCTTTGTGGCGTCATAAAGGATATTACTGCAGCACTAAAATAATATGCATTATAAGATTTATAGAGCTGGTGGAACTTCTTTGGATGAATCTTCATCAATGTACAGTGTCCATGTAACATTTACATTGTACATATGTATATACCTAGATATAATGATCAATGGCTTAATCTATTGGCGTAGTTAGTCTTGGATAAAAAAAAGGTTTATTATCAACCATGTCAACTTATGGGGTTTTCTTTTGGTAAATTCAGATTTTGATCTAAAAATTGATTTTTTTCGTCGCGAATGGTATACGATTTCAGATTGATTTTTTTTTTTTCATTGTATTGGTTGATAATTTGTGCATATGAAGCTATAGCGATCCAGACATGTCAAACTGATGGCTTTCAATTGCTCTGGTGGGTAATGGTGTTAGTAAAAGAGGGGTAAATCTGCCGAAAAATCCAGATCTGCAAAATTGATTTTCGATTAAAAAAAAATTGATTTTTTTGTCCATTGGAAGGTTTTAATTGACAAAATCTGTGTTTTGACAGATCTGAAGGGGAAAAAAATCAATTTTTGTTACCAAAAGAAAACCCCATTAGACTTATAAAGCGCACTCACGAAAAATGTTCCTTAACGTACATATATGTATCTGTGGTTATTTGAGAGAAACATAATTACTTATTATGTACCTATATGATTATGACAACTCCAAAATTACGTCTTCGCGTCCAGTGTACAGGTACATATATCAAATTATATCCTAAACGGGTGAACGGGTGAAACTGCCAATTTCTACCAATTTTTGTCCAAAGTTCTGTCAAAATTCATATAAAACAAATAAAATCGACATACGACTTTAATTTTGACTATAATATGCAGTTTTGGGAAGTAAACGACCAGCGGAAATGTGTATCTAATAGCACTTCCACTTTCACAAAATCTCAAGGAGTATTAACACAATGTCAAAAAAGTGTGAAGAAAATCATGTATAAACAGAACATGAAATTTCATCATACAGTAAAAGTAACGAGTTAAAGAAACGCGTAAAAGTGACGAGTCGAAGTAACGAGTAAAAGCTTCCAATAAAAGTATTAAGAAGAAGTAACTAGTTAAAGTAACGAGTAATAGAAACGATCAAAAGTAACGAGTAAAAGTAAGGAGTAAATGTACCAAGTAAAAGTAACGACTAGAAGTAAAGAGTCGAAGCAACAAGTTAAATTAACGAGTAAAGGTAAAGAGTAACAGAAACGAGTAAAAGTAACGAGTAAAATTAACTAGTAAAATAAACGGGAAAAAGTATCGAGCAAAAGTAACGAGTAAAAGTAGCGAGTAAAAGTAATGACTAAAAGTAACGAGTAAAAGTACTCTCAACCTGATTTACTAGTTACCTTTATAGTCCAGTAAAATTAAATTAATTAATTCGAAATATCTACAAAAAATACTGCGTCGAATTTTTTTTTTGTTTCTTAAAGAGTACCTATTGGAGAGTGTAAATCCAAAAAGTTCGAACAAAAAGTGCCCATGCGTTGTCCGCCATTTTGAAAAAGGCTTTGGAAAGTGTGAACTCAATTTTCTCGGCTCCTATCATATATAGAGCTGTATTTTTTTTTTAGGTTTGTACGTTAAAAGATCTTCTTTAACTTTTGTTGAGAAACAAATTTGAAACCTCTTTCAAAAAAAAGTTATCAACGAAAAACTGTCGAGATTTTGAAGTAAAAAATGGTTTTTAACGTTGATCTCGCCTCATGTTTATCTAATCGAAAAAATACCGAAGTTGTTTTTTATAGATCACTTTATTTCCTACATTTTGATATATTTAAATTTTATGTGCGACAAAAACTGTAGGAAATATAACCTGACAAAATGGCCAATAGCCTGCGAAAAATTTCTTATATTGGAAAGAAACTTTGATTCCGCAAAAATATATTTGATTTTATTTTATTTCAAATCTTTTTTAAGCGCATTATTAAATACCTGTCAGTTTTTATCATATCTCATATGCTTCGGAGTAAAAAATTTTAAATATGGGTGATTGTTTTATAAGTGAGAAGCTATTTGGTAACGAAAAAGTTTCGGTTGTGAAAAAAAGGTGTAAGTACATTACAATCGTTTGCAGTTAAAAGAGGTAATATCGAATATGTGCGTATGCTTGAAAACCTTGATAGTATAACGGTTCATGTTAATTGCTGGAAAAATTATGTAAATGAACGAATGGCTTTTTTTTATTGCACAAGGTGGCTTGGGACACTCATTCAACATTCGAATGTGTATGCCAAAGTATGTTACTTTCGTGCGAAACCATTTTGCAAACAATGTTATATAGTTTCTGATGGTTATTCTGAAGATCCACATCTGGGAGGCACAAAACAATCCGAAAGATTAAGAAGAGCTATGAAACAACAGAGTGGAGATGTAGTTCTCCATGAAACAACGACGGTAAGCATTAATCAGGAAAAATTCCTAACCAACGGGAGAAACAAAGCGCGTTTCATAAAAATGCTTTCAAAATGTGTTCAACTATCACATATAGCCGTGCAGCCAGTGTTGCCATTAATTTTTTTTTTTAAATCTGCAAAAATGACGAAAAAAATCTGCAATGCAGATTTCTAAAGGAAAAATGTGTTCACACAAAAAAACATTTGAATTATATACCTACCAATGACAAAAAAAAAATACATAAATTAATTCAATTAATTCAATTAATAAAAATAACATTGTTTCTTTTATAATGTACATTGTAGAGTTACCTATGCTTAAGGCATTTCATATTTTACCTTAAAGTCAGTGCAGTTATTATGATTTGATTTTATGGAATAGAACTTTATATAAAGATGACAGCATGCAGCAAAATTATTGAACATTTTTTTAAAGAGAACAAAATATTAAAGTAGGCACAAGTGCAGATATAATCTGCGTTGCAAAAATGAAAAATGAAAATCTGCAAAATGCAGATAAATCTGCATTAATGGCAACGCTGCGTGCAGCATGCATCTGAAGATGCAGATACGTTGACTGTTAAAACAGTAATAGAAAAGGCACCCTCATATGACTATGTTAATATCATCGGAGAAGACATCGACCTACTTGTTCTTCTCACAGGCCTAGAAAACAAAACATCTAATGTATTTTTCCGTAAACCAGGCAAAGGACAATTTCAAGAAGCACTATATTCGCCATTTAGTTTCAATTATCCACATTTAACCGACCACATTATGTTTCTTCACGCATTTTCTGAGTGCGACACGACGTCAGCTATTTATAACATCGGTAAAACTAAATTGATAGGCATTCTAGAAAAAAAATTATGAACTGAAAAACCTTGTTCATTTATTCAGATTTTGGGAGCCACCGGAGAAAAAGTTTTTATTGCGTTGTTCAATGGGGAGGAAAATGAGTCACTGGATTCTTTGCGATATAGCAACTTTGTTAAAACGTCAAAAAAAGACTAAGGTTAATCTATCTTCATTGCCTCCTAGTGCAGCAGCTGCTCGGCAACACACATTCCGTACCTACCAACCATCAAGTACAGACTTGGATCGATGTTCACCATGACCCACTAAAGTGGGGTTGGAAAAGAGCTCCGAGAGGATTACAGCCAGTTACAACCACTCAGGATCCAGCTCCACAAAGCATATTGCAAACTATATCCAGCAAATGCAAGGGCCAGTGTGGTCGAGCTTGTGGCTATCGGAAATCTGGTCTGAATTGTTCCTTAATATGTTTCTACTGCAGTGGAAAAACATGCGAGAATGTTCATTCCTTGCAAAATTTACTGGAAGATGAAGACGCATGTGAAAACATTAAAGAAACTACCAATGACGATCCCAGCAGTACTAACAACGTTAATATGATCATTGATGTTAGCACGCCTAGCCCAAAAAAAAAGGAGAACGACATGAAAAAACTATGCCACATTGAGCTATCGATAGGCTGATATAGAAAGGAAAACGATTGAATCGTGGATTATACCTCCTGGGGCACCACATTAAAAAAAATGCCCCGTAACTCTACCTCGGTAGTGGTGTGGAAAAGAGTTTGAACTGTTTCTTTAAATTTCATAATAAACATAAAATTTTCAAACGTGAGTAAATTTCTTTTTTTTAATTTTCGCAGGATATTGGCCATTTTGACAGGTTATATTTCCTACAGTTTTTGTCGCACATAAAATTTAGATATACCAAAATGTAGGAAATAAAGTGATCTATAAAAACAACTCAAGTATTTTTTCGATCAGATGAACATGAGGCGGGATAAACGTTAAAAACCATTTTTTACTTCAAAATCTCGACAGTTTTTCGTCGATAACTTTTTTTTGGAAAGAGGTTTCAAATTTTTTCTCAACACAAGTTAAAGAAGATATTTTAACGTACAAACCTAAAAAAACAATATAGCTCTATATATGATAGGAGCCGAGAAAATCGAGTTCACGCTTTCCAAAGCCTTTTTCAAAATGGCGGACAACGCATGGGCGCTTTTTGTTCGAACTTTTTGGATTTAAACTCTCCAATAGGTACTCTTTAAGAAACAAAAAAAAAATTCGACGCAGTATTTTTTGTAGATATAAAATACTAATTTGATTGGACTAAAACATATTTACAAATTAAAATAATTTCAGAAGATTAAAATTAACTTAGGTAGGTCAGGTCTCATAGCTTAGCAACAGTTAAAAAATGAATGACTATGCATGTAGGTACCTAAATTTATTACTTCAATTCTTATTTTGAAAATTTTTGATTAATTTGTGACCTTTTCTGATATTTTTTTGTATTGATAAAAATAATCGAAAATAGCAACCAACAAAGTTTAATATACTAGGTACCTTTCACTTGTATTCTACCTAGAATCTAGATACGTGTATCATCTCATTTTAATCCCTTTTTGGAGTCACAAATTGATCCTCGTTTTAAAGTCTTCAGGAAAAATCGCAGGAGTACATGTAACAATAGATTTTTATTAATATAGATCCATTAAATAGGGGCAATTATAAAAAATCAACTGTTCTATTAATTTAATGTTTTACCCTTAATTTATTTTTATCATTCTGTATGACCAATGACGGTTTAACCATTCCGTCAGCATAAAGTCTAATTAAGATTTATCGAAATTTTTAAAATGTATTTTGTATCTATTTCCCACTAAGTGCACCACATTTCAGCTCATCTGGTGAAACAATAACTCGGCTCCGAATAGAGTCAATTATTTTCAATCTTTCCCTCTATTTATAAATTATTTTGCTATCTTGTGCCTTTTTGGGTAAATACTCAAAAAGTAAAAAGAACCCCTACATAGCTATATATTGTTAAATAATATTTATGTATCTATATATAGGTACGTCTCAATAAGTTTGATTGTCTGAATACAACAGAGCCGACACTTTTATAGCTCGTGACCTAGGGCTTATCTATTATTTTTTTTTTTATTTAGAAAACATTTTACCGGCTATAAATTTTCCAAATAAGGAAGGGTGCTCGGTGCGCATGAATGTACATCCCTTATTTGACGAATGTTGCCATATTTCAGATTAAATTCTTCTTTGTATATGTGTTGTGTATTGCGCTATCTAAAAATTCTCCTCTTTTCGCTTTAGTGCGCTCTGAGCAACGTCAATTTAATGTTAAATCTATCTTGGTTGTACACTACACTACACACCCATTTTTGCTGCCTTCAAGAAAACATGAACAAATAATCCATAATTTCGTTTTGTCATATCGCAGCTTAGATGCCAAGAAGCCGAAGCCAGGCAAATTAAAACCGGACGTGAGCGCGTGCCTCATGCATTTTAGACAGTCGATTTCGTGTTAAGTTTTAATTTATTCAAATTACAAATCGAAATTAAATAATATTGAACTTGAACTTCGTGTGACTCTTTGGTCATAATACATGGGCCTTGACAGTCTGTATAGATTAAATGCAATAATGCTACGAAAATATAGCTTGAATCGGTGCTAATGTGGTAATGATGATTATTATAATTATCTGTCAGCGTAATATGTACATATATCCAACAAAATATTTTATATACATATGAATGTAGTAATAGTAACAAAAAAACAAATACTGTCAGTAGCTATAATACAATTTTATCAGAAATTTGTGTATGCTATTTTGGTTCTTATTTGAAGTTTATAGTCTAGTCAAACAAGCCAAATGACAATGAGACCAGCTAAAGGCTAAGGTTACAGTGGATGCGTTCTGAGGAACAAATGCTCTGACGTTTTCTTCAAAATTGTTTGGTCAGAAGCGGGTGGCTCAGCCTAGCACGTAGATCACACATAATTATTAGCTCCCATACGAGATTTTCTCCAATGTTTAGCCAAGTATTTTAAGCCATAGTTACGCAGTCCAGCCAAAAAAAAATTCTTGTTTCTTATTAAAATGCACTTATCTGCCAGTTTTTGAAGCATGAAATATTGTTGGGCACATTATTGTCGAGTTAAATATCTGTATTGACCGATTCTTTTATTCTTGAACTCTACGTCAACTTCATAACGAAGTGATCTTTGCTATGCCATTTTTCCTGAAAGCAGCACTGATGATTAACTAGAAAAGTACTAGGTATATAGTTTAAATTAAACCGCCGCTGCAGTTCAAGCAATCTTAATGGGAGTGCCTTCAAATAATTAACTAATCCAGGGGCGTAGTAAAGGCTGTTGAATATATCGAAAAATGAGGGATATAAAGGAACAATTACATAGTGCTGCGTAAATCTTTAATTTCAAATGATCGAATCGTTCAAGAATCGATTAGCAAAATGATTCGATCATTTTAATAAATCAATCATTCGAAGATTTTCATTCATACCAGTTTCATGTGAGGTTTTGACGTCTCTTATTTTATCTCACTCTCATCTCTTGGGAAGAAAGAGATGTCCAAGTGAGGCAGAAGTTTTTAATTTTTTTGAAAATTTCTGCCTCACCTCTCCTTCTCTTTCTATTCACTAAATAAGAATGAGATAAAAAAGAGAGATGTCAAAATGAGTCACCTCACTTGGAGCTGGTATGAACACCATCCTGAATTCAGTTCGAATTCAATGTTCATCTCGATTTCGATTAAGTTAATTCCCGCCAAATTTGACAAATTCAATTCAATATTGTACCGATTTTTATCGAATTCAAATTGATCCAAATTTTAAAACAATACAAGTTGGATGGATTAAAAAACCTCAAAAAAGTCTGAAATGTTCATAGTTTTTTAACTGCTACGAAGAATGGTGATTTTAGATCAACTACCTTACCTATAGTTGAAATTCGGATCAAAATACACTTTTTCTGTCAAAATATGATGGTGTTCACATTGGACTGACAAAACAGGATTTTTTAATATCAGTACTCACTAGTCGCTTCCACTCCTTCATTGAAATGAGATGCGAATACTGAAACGTCAACAAAAATCCAGTTTTTCAGTCCAATGTGAACAGAGTCTATAGTTTATTCCCTATCTTGCAAGCCAACAACTGTAGAATTTCATTGACGAATGGCCACGATGTCGATGGATTAAAAAAACCTTTAAGAAATCTGAAATTTTCAATAATTTTTACTGCTCCGGAACAAAACATGATTTTAGGGCAATTTGGATCGAAATGCATTTTTTCTGCCAAAATATAGTTCATCCCCTATATTTCAAGCTATAAAATGTCAAATTAAATTCACGGATGGCTACGATGTAGATGGATTAAAAAAATCTCTAAACAAATCTGAAATTCTAGATTAATTTTTACTGCTCCAGAATTTTTTTGATTTTAAGGATTCTAAGGCAATTGGGTGACATTTGGATCTAAATACACTTTTATTATCAACTTTCAGAAATCAGAAACTATCTTGTTTAGGACTCCGTTGCGTGGAGCCACAAGGGATACGAGAAAGAACTGGCGTAAGCTGGTGATCGTAGGGCCAAATAGACAGCCACTGGCGAGTAAAAGTGTAGTAAAGTACCTGGCATCTGGATGGATCAGTATTTGTAATTCGACAGACATATAAATGCTGCTCTGTCCAGGGCTAGGGGAGCTTTTGCCCTGACTAAACGGCTGTTTTATAGCAGCCGGCTTGACAGCAGGGTGAAGGTGATTTGCTACATGGCCCTCATACGGCCGATGATTGCCTATGGGTGCCCGGTTTGGTTCAACGTTGCCCCATCTCAAATGGAAAAGATTCGGGTGTTTGAGAGGCAGTGTCTTAGACGCTGCCTTGGATTACACAGAACACCAGAGTCGGAGTACAAACATTATTATTCCAACCTGGTTCTATACAACGGGGCGCCAACATAAACAGGATAGATAATTTCTTGCTGAAGCTTATTCGAGGTCACATTGCAAGAGCAATGTCCTCGACCAACAGCTTAATTTTTGGGGCTTATTACCCTAAAAATGATTATTACGAGAGTGTGCGTCTAAGCGGCTTTATTCCGCCCGATGCATTCCTCTATTTAGACAGTCGAGGGCTGATTCAGGATAGAGCGGCGGTTCCGCTAATCTACCACGTCGGCCGTAGAACTGTAGATCGGTGGCTCCTTTACAGTCGAGACGTCCTCGCACAAGACGGAGCCGAGCACCTTCGGTTCAGTAGGACTGTGTCCGATCGGGACCGAAGAGATAGGGTAAAGCAGGAGAACCAGTTCTGGTGGCTGAAACCTGAACACGAAGTTTCTTTGGATATTTAAAAGTTGACCGCATTTTTCTATGCCATGGCCGACTTAGGCGCCAGTTATAGCTATCATTGAAACTCGTCATTGAAAATTTTAATGACTGATTTTGAGAGGCTTAGAAAGCAAAATCATTTAATTTTTTGATGGACAGATGAGGCTCAAGACCTAATTAATATTTCTAGTCAAAAAAAATTTTCAAATAGGGCCAACTTTCCACAAAAAAAAGACTTTTAATTTATCAATGATCATTGGTAAAGTAGTTCAATCATTGAAATAAGAAAAGTCTTTTTATGTGGAAAGTTATTTGAACTATTTTTTTGGCTAGAAATATTAATTAAGCCTTTAGCTTTATCTGTCTATCAAAATAATAAACGATTTTACTTCCTAAACGTCTCAAAATCAATCATTAAAATTTTCAATGATAGCTATAACTGGCGCCTAACATAGGCTTAGGTATTTAGTTTTAAGCAGGGACAATCAGACCAAAAAAAAAAAAAAAAACAAAAACACAAAAACACAAAAAAATTATTAATACCCGAAAATTCTTGCTGTGGCTGTTCTAGTTTGTAAGTAGTTTGCAAGTAGCTTTAAGTAGTTTTATAGTAGTTTTAATTAGTTTTAATTTAGTTTTATTTAGTTTGTAAGTTTTATATAAACCAAAAAATAAAGATATAGATACCAAGTTTTTTTTTCCAGTTCTTCTTGGTGAAAAATAAAACCAACCTGAATTTTAGAATTAATATAGTCATTAGGCCGAAAGGCATTAGCATTAAGTTATTAGTTTAACTTAGAGCTCCCGAATGGGGCCAATAAGTTAGTTGTAAGATATTGATAAGTAGGCTATTTTCTATGAATTTTTGTCTAGCTTTAAGATAGTTTTAAGATGAATGAATTAAAAAAAAAAAAACACTTTTATTGTTAAAATATCGATCATCCCCTATCTGCCAAGCAACCAACTGTCAAATTGCATTGAAGGGTGGCTGCAATGGATTAACAAATATCTGGAAATTACAATTTCTTGACGAGATTGATACCTAAAATCGAGAATCATTGAAATGATTTAAATTGAGAAAAAAAAAATCGAATCTTTTCTGATTGACAAAGCCCTACAGTTACGTCCAAGGATTCTATTATTGGGGTTTGGGGTACAAGCATACTTAAAACCGAAAATGCTACTAAATTCACCCTTGCGTTTCTGAGAGAATGGTCACACTGGCCACTTTTCAATATGTTTGGTATAACTCGGAACCTAAGCCGAATTTGACAATTAAACTTTTTAAATAAGAAGGTTTTATAATACAAATTCTATATACATATACTACTGAAATAAATCAGCCAAGTAAAAGACTTAGCATTAAGGATTGGACTTGTTGAATTATTGATTCAAAATAGCTTTTTATGGCCTTTAGTTCTACAAATTGGCGTTTCGTTCGGCTTACTCACTTGAACTCATCAGTGACATAGTGAGGGCTTTGTCAGACGCCATTTGTATTAAGTTCAGTTCAACTTTTTGTTTAAAATTAAATATCCTATTGAAATGGATAGCTTTAAAAATTATATGAATATTTTTTCCAGGTAATATTAATAGAACCCAACCAAAAAAAAAAAACAAAAAATTTAAGATTTCTTAATTTTTCAACAAATTGCGCATAGCTTTTTTTGAAGCAAGAATAAGGCCGAAATATGCTAACACAAAATAAATTACAGAATCAAGACTTTAATAAAGAATGTTTGATGTTTAAAAAGTCATTTTTATTCAAAATTGACACACATATACATACATATATCCATTCAAACTTTATCATTCCATATAATTTTTGGCAGTTTTGGCTAGAAAGCTTCTTTTTCGATATTACATGGCAAATTTCACATTCGTAAAAATATTCGAACTCAAGATTTTGATGAAATATGACAATACGATTATTGAGAATATGCATTTAAAAAGTTTATAAGCCCTTAATTTTGTTTTCCAGCTGTTTTTAAATGCTTCTAGACCTACAAGCTATGAGCAAGGATAGCTTAATTTTTTATGTAGTACCAAAAAAAACGGATTGTTTGACAAAAACTGCCAAAAATTATAAGAAATAGTAACGTTTTTAAAAACTATATCTTTGTCAATTAAAAAAAAACAATTGTCGTGGAATGCCTTGAATCGATCTTTGCTCCGAAAAAAGTTATGCGCAGTTAGCGAAAAATTTGAAAATCTTTGATTTTTCGATTTCTTGTATTTTGTTTTTTCTTTTTTTAATTTTTCCTGCATAAATTTTGTTTACAAATTTTTTAAAACATCCATTTCCATTGAAAATTTAATTATGAGCAAAAAGTTTTGAGTGCAAAATTGTAAAATTTGGCTTCGTTTCCAAGTGAATCCAAAAATATTGAAAAGTGGACAATGTGACCATTTTCTCAGAGACGCATGAGTGAATTTAGTATAGTATTTTTGGTTTTAAGCATGCTTATGGGCCTAAAAAACATATTCAATAATATTCAATAGCCTATCGGCCTTATTGTTATTTTGCGAGGTTATAGTAGATCGCAAGTATATACATGAAGATTTTGGTGCCGTGAAATAACGCCGAGCGAAATAAAGCCGAATGTCGAAATTCGGCTTTATTTCGCTTGACTAAAGTGAAAAAACGCCGAATTTTATCGTTCGGCCTTATTTCGTTTTGAAAAGTGAAATAAGGCCGATTCGGTGTTATTTCACTTTTCAAAAGGATTTACATATTTAATTAGTTAAAAAATTTAAAAGTTCTAAATTCTTTTTATGCAAAAGAAACTTTACATACAACAACCTCGCACCCACCCCAAATCCTATAGTGAGCCCAAGCAGGGGGGTTGCAGGGGGGCGGCATGCCCCCCCAAACATATCTAACTGTTTATTCACGAATTTTAAAATTTCACAAACCTAATAAATCCTCTCCTTTATTTAATTTGTAAAATTTTAAAATTCGCGAATAAACAGTGAGCCCCTGCTTGGGCTCGCTATAAGATTTGGGTTGGGTGCGAGGTTGGGTGTATGCAAAGTTTCTTTTGTATTTTTATAGAATTTGGATTAATGAAACTTAGAAATAAAATGAAATGTTTTATTCGAGGTACTGCCTCTTGCGAGGAACTGACAAATCCTCCAAGAGTATACTTGTCATGAAAAAGTGCTTCTCATTTAGCCGTTCGGACTCGGCAAAAAACTGTAGGTCCCCTCCATTCCTGCCAACAAACACGCACACAGGAATGGTTGTGAGTTGTAAGTCACTAGGCCCTGGTTCTCCATGAGCTGTTGCGCCACCCAATTTATTTATTTATTTTTAGAAATAAAATCGAATTTTGAATTTGTTTGGTTCGGCTTTATTTCTCAGTTAACATTCGGCTTTATTTCACTTTGCCACAGCGAAATAAAGCCGAACGCTAAAATTCGGCGTTATTTCACTTTAGTAAAGCGAAATAAAGCCGAATTTCCACATTCGGCTTTATTTCGCTCGGCGTTATTTCACGGCACCGCTAGCTACTTCCAAAGTAGGTGTACACATTTGTCATAAATTTTATCCGAGGTTAATGGTGGAAGTATTTCTGAATACCTACTGAATATCACAGAATTGAATTACTTCAAATCTTATGAATTGACAGCTCTCTTTATTTAATTGGTACCTAATGCCTAATGTCAACCTCATCAAAATATTATGCAAGTTACTTGCTGCTTCTTGTGCGTAGTAGTTAAACGATCTTTTGAAAAACTTTAAACCCGCTGACTTGCAAGTTGAGGTTTGAGTATGTTCCAACATTGTTCCCAAGAACGATGTTATTGAAGTCACATACATACATGACAGCGCGCATCACATTGGCTTGCCCTGCCTAGACGACCACACTCTTTTAGATATCAAATAATTCTTGTTCTTCTGCTGCGTGGTCATCTACCACAAATTAAATAGTTTGGAAAAAGTTTGGCCAACATTAAAAATGCCTTGGAATACCACAACAACGTCCGATGGGTTACCTATTAGTAGGTATTTATAATCTATTTAAAAATATACAATCCCAGAAGCAGTTAATATGAAAGTGTTTCGAGGGGTAACACGCTTTTGTCCTATCGAATGAACATGTAGATCACCAGCGGAATTTTATTTGAACGATAGAAATAAATAAGCGAATAATTTTACCCCGATATGGAATTTAAAACGGGTGAAATGTGAGAATAGCTGCATTTAACCCACTTGCACGCAAGATAATTCATTAAACCCGTTTGTTAAAGTTTGAAAGCGCTGTGGTGTAACGACGACCGACCGATGAGATCTTCATTTTTAATTCATTTAAGTTTGGACAATTTATTTTTTTTTTCAGTCACACACAATAATAACAAAGACCGTAAAGACGTAAACATTAGATACTCAAAAGAAAAGTTCGAATAAATTTAGAAGATTTTAATTTATATCGTGTTTGCGTACCTATACTTATGAATATTTATTTTCGATTTATAGAAAGAAAATTAAGTTAAGCCTTGCATTTTAACAGAGCAATATTGGGTCTATAACCTTTAACCTTTTTGGCTAATTCAAGATCCATCTACTAATAATAATTAAAATAAAATTAAAAAGTAGGTTCCTATGTGGGTTCCCTTCTTAAATCTTAGCCCGTATCAGAAGCAAGTTTTGAGGTTAAGAACATTTATTCATACTCTATCTAGGAACAATAATTAGGTACTATCTGACTATACTGAAACAAAGGCCCTCAGACACTTTATTTTAGAATAAAATGAAGAACTTCAGTGGATTTTTTTTTTTCTAGAACAAATATACATGCAAGGCTACGAGGCATAAAATAATTATATGTACCTATACCTACTTACTTTTATAGGGGAAAAATGCCAAGAATTCTTTTGTAAAACGGACGAATAAATTTTTTGCTGAAGACTCAATGAGACAAAAATAGGCACCAAAGATGGTAGGTCTTTTAGGCGCTAAAAAAGCCGTCATACCTCAATGATAAGGGATGTATGTAACTGTTACTGGTACTGGCTTCTTTTAGAAGTAGAAAGTAAAAGTAACGAGTAAAAGTAACGAGTAAAATTACCTAGTAAAATAAACGAGTAAAAGTAACGTTTAAAAGTTATTAGTGAAATTAAGGAATACAAAAAACGATTAAAAGTAACGAGTATAAACAACGAGTGAAAGTAACGAGTAAAAGTAACAAGTAAAACGAACAAGTAATGTTTGAAGAAATTTTTAGAAATATTTCAATATACATATTTAGACTTGCTCTATAGCTTAGGATAGCCAAGTAAAGAGTCTTGCTACAAGAGGCTTCATCTTAAATTTTACTCCATTTTATACCTGCCAACAATAAACTGTCAGCATAGAAACTTTTCGTTATTTTGGTTGCCTTCAAGACTTCAAATGCCGTCTTCCCCAGTGATAATAATAAATTAACTTGATCAATCAATTTAAACGATTCGAGTCATATGAAGACCCCATATCGTGTTCATAAGACAAGGGCAGGTGAAAATACCGACCCTGAGGTGTGGCTGAAGACACAGGTGTGTTCATTTCGAGACAATCTCAGGAACTGGACCTACCCAGCCCCATAAGGACAAAGGTGACGTTAACTTTCAGTGGTGCCAAACCCAACACAGCCCGTAGCTTGTCATTCGTGATTCGTATGTCTCAATTATTTGTGATAAATTTCTTGGATGAGTGATTTCTCGAAAAAGAGTCTTCAATTGGCGGCCCAGTCCCCACGTTCTGTAACGGCCTTTTCGATCGGGAGGAGAATGACAGTTCTTGTTCTGAAAAGAAGAGAAGCTTTCACACGTATAGAATCAGTATTCTGAATTGCCAATCGAAAAGGCCATAACTCTCACATCGATAAAATTGATCGAGGAGCAATAAAACTTTAAACAAAATACATGAGTTGTGTTCCATTTTTCAACGTTTCTTGACCGATTTTATCGATGAGGGAGTAACAAAACGTGGGCACAAATCGTGCAATTTAACTTCAATATAGATTTTTTAGGGGTTATAGCAGAGCACACCTCACTCAGGCTCAGGTAAAACTGACATTTGGTGAAATAGGAATGCCAAAAAGAGATAGATGATAAGTACAGTATCGGTGTGTTCCCCGTTTGACGATACGGAAAGCAGCTTTTCGTTGTTTTTTCTTACATTAGCTTCAGTGCCCTTCCGACCATTATAGTTCTACCTTTAAGCTGGCCATACACGACAGAGCCAACTAGCCAAATGGCCCCGTTCTGATCCAAAATCGGTGGTGTGTGGATGTATCGGCCACCGATCCATTTGGATTTTCACTTTTTCAGCCAATCAGAAATCCAACCGAGCCAAATGGATCGGATGGCTCGGTCGATGTATGGCCAGCTTTACTCTTCCGGAGGCTAGAGTAGACGAAAGCTGGACGGTGGGTGATTATATGGGCTCTTGTCTCGTGTAATATGAATTCCTTGTATTTAAATATAATAATAAAAAGGGCATTCTCTATTTATTTATTATTATCATAAATGTAGGTTTTACATACATATACATACATATATTTGATATTTTAAAAAAATCCAGCGGTTTATGTGCTGATTTGACTTTTGCTTGAAACAGCCTTATATGAACAAATCATGAGAAAGAAAATAATTCATCAAAAATACTAGAACGACGTAAACTAGCGCATAAAAGGATAGAAAACAGCTCCAACAACGAAGTTGATCGCACAACAATATTTTTTTTAAATCATTTACCTATCCAAAAAGTAGCTGCTGCTGTGCATTTAGCTCTTACATAAATTACAACAGCTCGGTCCAAAAACGTATACCCATACACTTTAAAACTTAATCAAGAAGTTATTACCATTTAATCGCACTTCAGTGTGATGTTCTGTGGTGATTATGGTGACCATAATGCATGTACAACGTGTATATTGAAGCTGCAAAAAAAAAACAAATTTATTAAACCGAGACTGGTATTTTTCAAGCTACTCGTATATCAAACCACCAAAAAGAGTAATTTTTCTTTATGAAACTCGAGACAATCTGACGCCATTTATGTCGATGAATGCATGTTGATTTTTTACACCATATATGGCAATGGTAATGAAATAATGAAGCAAAGATAAATAGTGGAATTGGCATGGACTAGGAAAATATCTACCTACATATAACATGATTGTGCATTTTTCATAACCACCTTGATCTGTCTAGCTTGCTAAGGTACCTATGTACATAGCTAGCTATCACTAAGATAATGTTGTAAAAATATGTTATAACGGTTTATTTATACTGAACGGTGGGTTGTTTTGACGTATTGTGCTGGGGTTGGTTTGGTGGCATTTCAATGAAAGTTAAAAGTGAAATTAATTTTGATTTGGTAGTGATATGCAATGTGTAAAGGTGAAATTAGACGTCTCCTTATAAGGATTTTTTTTTTATTCAGTGTAGAACTTTAACTCAAGCATGCACCATGTGTTTATGTTTTTTTTTTTACCTACCCTAGGGTATTCCAATCGTATTTAGAACGTTGCATAAGTTTTAAAAATATTTTGTTCGCATTGAAGAAACTTATAATATAAGGAATGTACATACAACTTCATATGGGTGTGTACCAACGTGTAGTGTGTACCCACAGTGCAGGCATTTGTACTGGTAAGAAACCTTTGGCCTTAGTGAATTTTCTGATGCCCCTCAAAAGGATTAGTAGTATAAATTAGCTTCTTCACTGGCCCAGAATATTTGAAATATCCGGATAAGTACCAATGGGTACTTTTCTCCCCATTTTTCTTCCAGTTCAAGTAAGTAATTTTCAGCAATTTCTTTACTTGAAGCACGATATATTTTTTTCAAATCATTCATGAAAACTTTCACATCTTTGTTGAATACATATTTCAGTGAATTCCTTTTTTGGTGCACTATACATAGCTGCACTTCTGCATTGGGAAATATAATATTTATGGCTCTAGGAAAGCTCTTTAGCCTATCTTCACTGGCAACAACGTAAAGTCATCGTAACCGTAGCCTAATTTTCCATACAAAATGTGACAGGTTTACAATGCTTAAAAGTTAACAACGTTTACGACAGCTTTAAAGGCTCTACCAAACCAACGCGAAAAGCATGGTACACAATATCAAACCTGAGTGACACTCGTGCTGGATATCAAACCGAACTGACAATGTGTACGCGCTGAATGATGGTTTGACACTCAAAACTGCCTGCTCACAAAATTTTTTGATACTGCGTGACAACCCTTGGTTTGTTGGGTGGTTGCTCGATGATGTGTACACAATTTTATTCATGAGCCGTCATTCAAGGAACAAAACATGAATTTTACGATATATTATTATCAATATGATCTGATCCGGATCGATTTCGAACACGTGATTACAAAAACAACATGGGATCCAGCATTTTATCTGGATCTATTTCAATGATCCAACAATGACTATAGTGAATAAGCCTCAATAGTGCCAAGAAAAGAGGCAACAGACACGTGAAAAATAAACAAACATAAGGCAAAAAGAGACGGGTATATAACTAATAGATCCTGTCTGTTTTATTTACCATGATCTGATCCGGATCAGATCATGAGGTTAATAAAATGCAGCTAATGTGTACCAAGCTAAATATTCGCCTACGACGTGAAATCATTCACAATAATACAAAATATGAAAGATACACAATAGTTTTGTTTTTTTGCATGTCCAAATAAAATTGTGTGAAAAAAAACGACATCAAAGCAAGACAATTAATGCTACATTTTCACCTAGCGCTAATCTGAGATTTAATGAGATTAACCTTAAATCTCCTTTAAATCTCGTAGATTTACCATACAAATTTATTTCGTAAATCTTGAAGATTAGAAATTAATCTTGTTAAATCTTCCTAGGACAAATAGTTTTACAAATCGAACTAACCTATTTTTACATGGTGCTGAACGATTCATTCGAGACTCGCATTCAGTTCTTCATTGTTTCACACGAATCAACCATTCTGTCTCATTCGCACTTCATAAGAAAAATTGAAACGCCATTTGCATTTTTGAAGGTGCTGTCAAATTTAATCTTTTTTAAATCTTTTTGTGCGGTGGAAACACCAAAAAGATTTATTTAATCTAATCTGAGATAAACCTTTGGTGGAAACATAGCATTACATGTTAAATACAATAACGACTATGTCCATATAAAGTTAGCTTAGTCCAGATTATTTATCTGAACTTAACTTTTGTCCCGATAAAAACGGTAATGGCAAACTACGATTGTCGTTGTATTATCGATAATTTATATGGAAATATCAAATGTTTGTTGGTAAGAAAATTCAAAACAAACTGGCAGACCAGTGCAAAAGGTAAAAAAATGTTGAAGTGTCCGTATGTCGTTTTTTTCACCAAACTCCATGTGGACATGCATAAAAACCAAAGCTAATGCTAAGCAACAACAAAAAACTGCCTTTGCGAATGATTCGCCAACGACGGATTTTTTTTGTTGTTTAGCGTTGTGTATTAGTCATATTTTGTGCTATTGTTAATGATTCGCTACGCCTTAAAGGTTCTCCCAAACAAACGTGAATTCGTAGCGAATCATTCGCAAGGCAGTTTTTTGTTGATGTCTAGCATTGTGTTCATATTTTGTATTATTGTGAATGATTTCGCGTCGTCGGCGAATGTTTCGTGTATTAAGGCTCTCCCAAACCAACGCGAAACATTCGCCAACGACGCGAAATCATGAAAATGTGAAAGATACACAATGCTTAGCAACAACAAAAAATTGTTTTTGCGAATGATTCGCTATGATTTCGCGTTGGTTTGGGAGAGCCTTTACTGTCTAGTTATCCCAAAAATTTCGAGATAACTTGAGTTATTGTTGCGTCAGCGGTCATCAGCTGTTTTTTAACAAGGGATTACACCAACACAAAGCTATCCGGAACGTGCCCATTATTGTAATTAAAATCTGCTTCTGATATCCCGGCAAATGGCGTGTATTTGCCTTGGAACTAAAGGCTCTCCCAAACCAACGCGAAACATTCGTCGACGACGCGAAATCATTCACAATAATACAAAATATGAAAGATACACAATGCTATACAACAACAAAAAAACACCTTTGTGAATGATTCGCTATGATTTCGCGTTGGTTTGGGAGAGCCTTAACACCCGACCTGCCGGTTTCTGGGTCAATATCGATGATGTTCAATTGCATGGAAGCAAGATCTTTGGCGTGGATGATTTTGCAACTGGCAGGGGCAACCCTTTTTCGTGGGCAGCAAAAATAAACAGATTTTCCGGTGTCGTTTTCGATTTTAATTTAAAATTTACTAACAGTGACAATAATTGACGATGAAATTTAAAAAAATGAATAATATTACGTTTTCATTAGAGCCGAAATGAGGTAATTTCGCAAAACACAGAAAAAGTGTTTTCATCTAAATAACCTCATTTCGTTTGATAACCCTGTATGATTATTTTTTTACTTCATCGTCGATTGTCACTGGAAATAAATTTAAAATACAAAAAAAAAAACAATTAAAATTGAAAATAAATTCTTTTGTTTTGTACAGCCCTCGAAAATGGCCTCTAGCAGATACAGAATCGTCTACGCCATAGATTCATGCTTCCGCGCAATTGAACACCGTCGCTATGGCTATTGACAGAAACCGGCAAGTTTGGTGCTGGATTCAATGCGTACCGCATTTTGCCTTAATATCAGACGCATCCCGTATGATTGAGTCTGTGGATTCCATATTGCATTGACTATCAATCGAATTAGAAGATGACGCTAATGAATCTGTTTTGAACTGCCAATGAAAATGGTCTGCAGCAGTAATATAACCATCCACGCTTTCGTGCAATAAAAGTAGTATGTTGACATAGGAACGGATTGTTTTTGGATCCAAAGAGGAATACGCCATTTATGCTGTACAAGTCTAATGGTTGTATCTACAACCATTTGGACAAGAAGCATATGGTCTTATTAATATGATATCTTAAATCAAGAGATGCACATGCATTGAATGTTGCATCGTTGTCTTAAAAATAAAAGCATGATTTCTTGTTTTATACTTTTGACTGACTTTTATTTTAATTGGCATCAGTAGTTGTTACATAATATTTATCGGTTTTTAAAAGCACCTCGACAGTTAAGCATTCGACTCTTATGCAACTCGCCAGCACTCATTATGTTTACCTACGAATGTGAATCACTGTTCAATTGCGAAGCAACCAGAAGAATGGTGGCCAGGTTTTTACATGAAAATGGGATAAAATTTTAGTATTTCCAACTTCCAGAATCTTCAATTAGCGCTGTTCTATTTACGTTTATATGTGCTTGGGAAGATTTAGCGAGCTGTGATTTTGCGCATTCATTCATTTTTATTGCAGAATCGAGTCACATAGTTGGGCCCCAGGGCTAGAATTTGGACGCCCTGTACGGTTCCTTGTGTATTGTCACACCGACTAGTCTTCCTTCCTTTACAAATAAAATGACGTTGGAACTCCAATGATACAGCTGGTACTTCGCGACTCATGATCTAATGCGTAGTGCCGTCGGCATCGACATTTGGGTATTCCTTTAACCATACGGATGCATTGCTTCGTTTAACCTTCAGCTTCAAAAATGCAAATATTGAAAGAAAATATTAATGGTTATTATTAATATATTAATATATTTACCTGATTGAAATATTTGTTTTGTTTGTAAAATTAAATTTTTCTTGACGTTCTGATAATTTGAATTTCAAAATTTGACATTTTAATCAGACCGATTCACAATAGCAATTAATTTAGAGTTGTTCGATTTGTTTTTATCTAATTTGCAACCTAGTTTAGTTCAAATTTGGTTGAAATTATCTCATTTCGAAATGTGAATCAATTCAATTCAATTCAATTTTGCTTTATTGAACATTTCTATTTACAATTGGCTTAAAAATAATTTATAACTATTAGATACATTGATAAATAATAAAATTTTGTTGGCACATAAGGGGCCTAACGGTATACATTGGTAAAATTTTGAATACAAATAAGATTTATAATATGTGAAAACTTAATATAAAAGTCAGTTTGACTTTGTCGTCCTCGGGTTGTTCAGTCCCGGTTGTCCAGTGGCAGTGCATTTATATAGGTATATTCGAAATGTGAATTTGTATGGGAAATGAGGTAATTTGGGATGTAATTTGGAAATTTTCAACGAAATTACCTCATTTGCTCTAATGAAAACGCAGTATAAAGCTGTCAAACGAAATGAGGCAATTAGGTGAAAACATTTTTTCTGTAATTTGCAAAATTGCCTCATTTGACTCTAATTAGTGAGATTATTATGTTTCTGAAATCTCAGAGAGCTCAAAGGACTCAGAAATATAAACACGATTCTCCACAAAAATTCCTCACTTTTCCCCTTAAAAACTGACACGGAAATTTTTTGTATTCGCTTGCTCAATTATTTTTTGTCGCAGTAAATTATTTAAGAAAAGAAAAAGATAGTTGTTTTGACTTTTATGTGGAGGATCCTGTTTATATTTTTTTCTCCTCATCTGTCAAAGAACGGAGGACTATTACCGAGCGCTCAAGAAATATAAACTGATAGGCCCTGCACACACGGGATGATTTCTGCAGGCAGAAAACAAAGTTTATAGGAGAGGGAAGTGAAATGCACGGTATGAACTGGCATAAAATCTTCTACCTTGTTTAGAAAACTAATACACACATAACTTTCTACTCACTGAGGTCTGCTTAAAATACTAACACAATGAAAAAAGTTACATGTATACATTTTTTCTAACCGAATAATTCATCTTGTGTGTGCTTGAAGTGAAGTATTGAAGCAGATTTCTACCAAGCAGATATCATCCCGTGTGTGCAGGCCCATATAAATGAAAACGTAGTGAATTCCTAATGGTATGGAAATCCGCATAGAGAAGATAGCTGTGTACCATAAGACTCAAGAATAAATTGATTGTGAATTGGTCTTAATTTGACACATGTCAAATGTCTTTATTTTTTTTACTTTTAAGTTTTAACCTCTGAATTCTAAAATCGTGAAAAATGTCTTGTGGAAATTTACTATTAAAAAATAGTTTAAACTATTACTTAAAATCATCATGTCCATTGTTGTTAACATCCAGGTATGGTCATACACTTCGTGGTAAAGCACCAGGTGTTGCCAAAACCATTGAACAAAGATTACAAGGTATTTAAAATCTCAAATAAACATTTGTTTTTTTTTGTTGTAACCATTTTCTTTCAGAGGAAAATCCAATTGATCCAGAAATTGCTGAAAAAATCAACATTGGTTTCCCAAAGCTTAAAAAATCCCGTTCGGCTCAATTGAAAGAACGTCTTGCTCATTTAAAAACCCAAAGAAGCAGCCCAGACTTTGAGAAAATATCACGAGGAAACAACTGTAAGTTGGTTTAGTGATTTTTTGGTAAAGAAAGTATAGTTTACATAATTATTGGGTATACTTTTTTAGTGAGTATAGACTTGGACAAAGTCTATGAAGAATATAAAAATACAACTGGTCAATATGATCTCAAGAGAATAGCTGACCATTACAATATATTTAAAGATCTATTTGGCGAGGCTTACTTTGTTCCAAGAGTGGTTTTAGATATCAAGGTATCAAAATGTTGTATTTATTGTTGAATCTTTATTTAAAATTTTATGTTTGTTTTAAGTATGAAATAAATGATGATACACTTGTCCCTGTTTACAATGGTAACATTGTTAAACCGACCGAAGCAGCAAAATCGCCTCTTGTTAGCTTTGATGGACTATCAGATCCAATAACTGGAGAGGTTTGTACGTGTTCGCAAATAAACAACAGTCTTCATGGTTTACTTTTTAGAAATCCAAAAAAGATTCTTACTGGACTTTGATTGCCACCAATCCCGATGGGCATTTCACTTCGAGTGACTCAGAGTATGTTCACTGGTTTGTGTAAGTACTCATATTACCCTTTTGCTTTCATCACAATCAAGTTGATATTTAAATAACTTTGCCTAGTTCAAACATTCCCAATGGAGACATTGCTAAGGGTGAAACTTTGGTCGAATACATGCAACCAATTCCACCAAAAGGAATTGGATTCCAACGCTACATTTTTGTCCTATACAAACAGAATTCAAAATTAGACTTTAGTGATTACAAGGTCAACAAAAGCAACGACCTGGAGCAGCGTACGTTTAAAACCCTTGATTTCTACAAAAAGTATCAAGATGATATAACCCCAGCCGGGCTAGCATTCTTCCAAAGTGATTGGGATAAGGGCATTACTGATTTCTATCACAATGTTCTAAGTAAGTTTTGAATTACTCTTTTTTTAATTTGAATTCATTAACAGTTTTTGCCTATACAGACTTAAAGGAACCAATTTTCGAATATGAATTCCCAAAGCCATATCTGCAAGACCAGAAATGGTTCCCTTTGAAACAACCTTTCAACTTGTACATGGATAAACACCGAGATATTAAACAAGTGAGTTAAAAAATACCTTAAAAAACATGGTTATGAATATAAGTTTTTGTACTTTTGAAAAGGTAAACAAAGAGTATTTGGAAAAGAAACTATCAAAAACACATCCATTCAAGGGGCCAGACGCACCATTAAAGTACCCAAATGCACATCCAATAAGGAATGTACCGTCCTGGCTGCGAACAGAAATAAGAAAAGAACGCTTGAATTTGGGTAGAATAAACGATTACAAATAACTTTGTTACTAACTCATGTGAATAGATTTGTTTAAACAAATCACTTGTTGCTTTATTTAAAAGGGACTTCAATTTTAATTTATGTTTTCGCAAACGGTAAAGAATCTTTTTAAATTTTCTTAAAGCCAAATTTATACTTCAAAGCGAAGTGAAATCAAATATGAAATGAAACATCAATAATTAATGAACCAAAAGTTTTTCAAAAAAATAGTTTTCGTCATAATATTTGGTTACAAAATGCCCATTGAGTTGCATTTGTTTCGAGACAAATTTGTTCCTCCCTGGCGCCAAAATAATTGCATTTAGTTTTTGACAGTTTTTCACGCCTAGGAAAGAAAGTATTTTTTTCTATTAAAACTACAATTCGCATGGATGTATAAACCAGGCTTAAGTTACAAAATAAAATGCGATCTCGTATGAAGATTCAGGATATCCAGCGAGTCACATAAAACCTCATTTTGCACTTATTCTTCTTCTTTTACATTTCTTACTGCCATCCTTGGGTGCACTTGAACTTTTCGTTCATCACTTCGCAATGATGCGAAACAAAGGAAAGCACTCTTTTTATATTATGCTGACGTTCCAATCCAAAAAAAAAATGCCCAAAAGCCTTCTTAGCCCTTCAGAATAACAGTTCTTCTTCTAGGTTAGATTTCAAAATTTCATACTTTATCTGTGCTCGCCACCTTTATGCTAAATTCCCAGACTCGTAAGTCATTTTCATTTTTGGGATATGTAGTGATAACTTCGAAGTTATATCTATCATCGTGATGCTTTTCCTAATTTGACGATGTGAAGAGTTCTTTCCCCATGACAACATTTATTTTGTCTTGTCCTTATTAACAGCCAACTTAATTTTCAACACCTAGGTTCAATACGTGTGGAATTCTTCTTTCTTGTGGCACACTATACCGATGTTCCATTCATATACGACCAAATTTTAGCCAGACAAGTTGGTGTATGCTCGTTATATGTATAGATATCTTCCGCCGCTTTAAACAATTCGGCTAGTAAGTCATGTGTAATCAGCTTTGTACGTCTTAAGTTTGGATATCGGTAACCACAGTTCTTATTGGTTGGGTGGATAGAAAATTGAACCATCATCGTTCGAATTGAATCGAGTATGTTCTACCTAAAAGCGGAATATTGGCTGTCTCCGTCATTTAGCATTATAGAAAAGTGTTCTTTCAAGATCTTCCAGCACAGAACTGATCTATTCGTATTTTTTCTAGTTTAACATTTCACGCAGCCTGGTCGGTCGGCGAACTTGTCGAAGACAAAAAAAAACATATATCTGCTATAAAAAATATAAACTATATATTTTTTCTTTCATAAAATAAATGTACTCAACAGTTATCGAATTTGGACTACAACTACTTATACAAATTTTAAAAAAAGAGACACATTCATGTACATTTTCAGGAATAGGGGATACAAAGGAATGGTTGCGATTTAATTACAGTTTACACTTTTGTTTTTGATTTTTCGTTTCTAATATAATAATTATTGTTTCGTATTTTATTGTTTCCTAAAAGCAGTCCTTCAAAAAGAAATTTGTTGGCTCTCTCTTTGTTATATGTTAAGTAATACTGCCGCTTCAAAAATAAGCGTTATTTTTTTCTGCACAATGCAATCGGTTTTTTTTTTATCTTTGTTTTTTGTCTTGTGACTTTTTTTATCTTACAAGCTAAACTAAACTAGAGTGTAAAAAAAAAAACATATTAAAATATATATAAATTATTTGTGAAATTTGGAAAACTCAAAGTTTTTTGGTCCCTTCAATATCGATATTGAGTTCCTGGAGAGATCCACGTGGTTGTAAAAGGCTTCGTTTTTCGGGATCTTTGGATTTTTTAGGCTTAGGTCGATTAGTTTTCGAATAGCGATTTATGACACCATCTGGCTCATCCATCATTCGAAGAATTTGCGTTTGATCAGATGAATCTATGGGTGCGATAGATATATCACGAACGGCACGAAATTTACCACAGTTATTCAAGTGTTCGTTCTCCAATCGGAAAAAGTTCCACACGAAACGTCTATAAGAAATTATTAACAAATAATATTTCAATTTATCAATTAAAAAAAAAATAGTAGTATCTTACCGAAATACTTCGAGAATTGCTGTGATTGAAGTCATAATTTCACCAGGAACATATTTCATCTGTGTTAAGTACAACGCTAGAGCCCAGCTGAACCGCAACAATAAATCTTCTACAATAGCGAAGTAGTAGAAGTACTTTAAAATAAAACAGAAAATTATTCACACAAAATTAATATTGCACGCACTTTCTTCAAAACACAAATTGTTTCCTATAAATATGCAGTAAAAAATTCTTTTATTTCTACCACCAAACGAAACGAAAAGTTTTCTGGGTAGTTATTTTTTAAGAGTTATCTTAAACAAAAGATGCTAACAGAATTGCAGAATTCCTTTTAATATACTACCATCAGAATGAGCTTAAAATGATACAATTTGATATGAAGTGAGAAGTGCACATAAATTGAAAGTTTTCAAGTACTATGAAGATGGCGCAGAAAAACAAAATTTTAAAATCAAAATTTTTCATGGTGATTATTATATTTGTATTTTCAATGTAATAAAGTTCATCCTGAAGAAGGCAGCAACCCCTGTCGAAACGCTGGGAAAAGTAAATGTTACAAATCTAATTTGATTGCTCAAATTATTGTGACCAAAATAGCCGACGGAAAACATATTTCAAACTAATTTTATTAAGCCTGTATAATATACACATATGTACATATAAATATATATAAATACTATTAGTAATTATTGGCACCTACAACTGATATTTGAACTACGATCCTTCCTTGCAAAAGCAAATCGCTGTTTGGGTGTTGATAAAAAATGGTACACTGTGGCGTATACGTACTATTACTAAAACAGACAAATGGCTGTAATTGGAAGAGCAATAGCCAAACTCGTTGATGAATAGATTTGGTTTTAAGTATATCAAAAGCATACATATTCAATATACATAATGTTGTCAAAATGGTAATGAGATGATATAAATTTTTGAAAAAGTTAGATACTTAATTTAAATACAAAAAAACTTTTTTTTTTGTTTTGGTATTTATGTTTTTAAGGAACTGCCGCATTTGATTGAACTCTCTGTTAATGAGATAAAGAAAAACCATTGTATGGCAGGAAATGTAGTTGATAACAGTTTTTGGTAAACAAATATTTAACCAGAAGATAGACCATGTCTACATTAATTCGAGGTATAGTGTTTTTTGGGACCTTTAATTTTGAAGCTACAACAAAATTAATTACCTTAACCTAAGCCTTTAGTTAAAAATTTGAAGAAAATCACTTCAGTGGTTGAGGTTGTAGTTTTAAGGTATATTTTTAGACAGATAGAATGCAAGTATAAAAATTGAAATATTACGAAATCAAAGGTAAGTTATATCCAAGCCTTGCAGAATTTCGGTGATTTTGGTTCACGTACCTGGTTTTTTGAATATTTCTCAATAAACGAAAACGCTATAAATATGGCTGGCAAATGATTTCATATCTATTTATCTCTCGATAACTGATTGAATACTCTTTTTTTTGACTATGATTGATCCACCAGGCACCCTTATGTTAATGTGTGACGCAACACGTAATTGAAAAAATGTTCGCTTATTGTAATAAATTAATAACGATATGATTGGGAACGTGTAGATTAATATCTCAAGCTATGTACATATATATTATGTTGTTTTAATTTCTTGTGAAGACACAGCTGATGCAAAAACAACTCAATAGGCATCTTCAGGAATAGAGAACTCGGAGACCTGAGCAAATTTTACTCCATCAAAAAGTAAGCAAGCGGATCCAATCTTTTTTTTTCCTCAGTAATTTGAAAGCAAAATTGAGAAATTTGCCGCTCATTAACAGACTCAGATTGTGAGGTTTCTGAAAGGTAATTTTTCTGAACATGTCTAATATACATATCTAGACATTTTTGGGATAGCTAAGCTAAAACCTTTTTTTGAGCTGTTTCAGGTAATAGAGACTCAAATCGGTTCTCTAGAGACAGTATCAAATATACCTATTCTATGGTTCATTTATCAAAATTATTGTAATTAAGGTCGTACAGTAGTCCGAAGCCCTAATAAGCTGGCTTAAATGCTAAAACTCCCATACCTGTTTTCTTGTTGGATTTGTTTCTCAAAAAGCATTAATACTGAAGAAGAAAGAGTAAATGCAATAACATGTAAAAAAATTATTTTTTCAAATTCTGAAATTTTTAAATCAACTTTTTAATTTAGAATGGCAAAAACGAATCGATTTTTTTAAGATTGAAATTCTACAAAATAAAGCCTAACATCTGAGCTTTCATTAAAAACCTTAACGATCGAGATCTAACTACCAACTTAGAGAACCAAAATTATGATTTTGTGGAAGACAAGCATATCGGTTAATAAAACAGATTTTAAATAATATAATGTATTCAGCTCACAAAACCGCTTTGCATCTTCGTTATCTCCGCTCAACGGTACTCAAGGTTTTAAATTTGATTTGTATCCTTCTAGATCTATACTTTGAATAAAAAGGAATCAAATACTAGACAAATTGAAATGGCCATTGCCAGGAAGGAAAACAGCTTTCACGACTTAATCGAAGCTAAATGGACAAGAATGGAAAAGAACCATTTATAAACTAACTACGTTAATTTAAAAAAAAATTAAAATAAGAATATGAAAATCCCTGATAACCTTTTTCTACTTACCGTTGATGAATACACAATTTCTTCTCGTAAAAACTTATTTTCTCCGGCATTCTTATCGAATAGTCCCCAATCCATTTTGATGTCCCAAGTGTACGAATAGAGTGATGAAACTATTGAGCTTATCATCCACATCCATGTGTAAGGATTATCGAATGTGTTCGTATAGTTAGCTTTATAAAGTCAACAAAACGAGATAAATAAATTAATATTCGAAAGAACAAATTAATTTTCACTCACATCCATAAAAGGAACGCAGTGTTGCAAATATCACAACTAAAAACGTAGTTGAATATTTTCCAGCATTTACTAAATGTGGAAAAGCTTCTTTGGAATCTCGATACCGACGCAGACACTGAGCAAAACGAAACCATGCTGGCAGGCAATTGAATATAGGTCGAATAATGAAATCCTTTTCCAGGCAGATAGATGTATTATTAGCTTGAGCCCAATCACCATTGGTGATGTAGAAACAAACTAAATACTCAAAGTCAAGCAAAGCAGTTACGAGCGAATTCAATTGATCACCCAGCCAGAAATCAGCAAAGCCAACGTGGAAAAAAGGTGCTGCTATCATGCGACCCTAAAATTAAATAATTTAATCAAATACTCATCATCTAAAAAGTGAAGCGAAACATACAGAAATCCTTAATAGCCAAAATCTGGCATCATGATGAAGGACATGGAATGGGTTAAGTAGAAATACCACCATAATTACAGTTAGGGTTAGAGGATTTACATAAGCGGGTATACTCAAGCTTGAGCTATACACAAAGCTCAACATGCTTAGCGTCCAGATGACACCAAAAATAGCTGCCAGTTCCATCAAATGCTGTTCCGAGAGATGATTTCTAGGATCCAATTCGAAAATAAGTACATGATTTACACCAGACGATCGCCAACCATAAATATTCACTCCAATTAGGAAAATAAATTCGATAATAAGTAGCGGTGCTCGATACAGTCTAAAGGTTACCTTTAAGTTTTCTCCGCTGATGTCGTGAAAAATGACTGTAAGAAGACATGTTGAAAGAGATTACTCAAAACATTCTAAATGTATTCAATGTTTTACCTGATAAGAAAACCACAATTCCAAGGACAATAAAACTACCAGAAAACAAGCCCACTTTAAATGTGGTCCAAGGACTCTGCTGCTCGCCCAATGGTGGAACACGCAGTCGCTTCATTGCACGCTGTCGGTCACCAGACTCCAGTTCACTTGTGACAAGCGTTTCTGTGTCATTGATGATATTGTCAATGTCTTTGTTGATGAAAAAGTGGGATGCTTCAACATATTCCTGGCGCCACTTTGCTCCAGCATCAACACGAAGCAGCTGGAAATTTATGAAAAAAAAAATAATTTGTTAATGCAACATCGTAGATGATCTATCTTTCTATCTACTCACTTTATCGTGTTTTTTTAATATTTTCCGAAACCCTGTGTGATTCAAATTCTGATAGTTTTGCAACAAAATCAAACTTAAATAGAATTCACTGAATGCCAGTTTCAGTTCTTGGGCTTTTCTATGCGGCATTCCAGCTTTCTTAAGGGATTTTGATTTCTTTGCCAAACGCTCGGCATCATCCATGCATGTTTTTAGTTCAGCTTTGAGAGTGGCAAATTTTCTCGTCGCTTCTGCTAATTTTTCTGAATAGAATGTATTGATCTTTTTAAGTTCTTTATCACAGTAATGAAAGAAGCTTTCATCGAAATTTACAAAATGTCTTTTAAGTACATCATCTTCAACGCTGTCGGCGGCTGGTGCTTCTTCCACCGCCATATACAGCATTGCTTTCATTTCCTGTAAATAAAAACAAAAAAAAAAATCCATTAATATCAACAAAAATATGCATAGAGAACTAAAATTTTACTAACTTCATAATTTATGTATTGCTTTCGCCATTCTGGAGTTATGTGCGCAGAAAGATGTTCCGCGAACTTCATGTTGACGGATTAGATTCTGTTGAGGAATAAAATGGAAAAAAATATTTTACTTGTAATACATTTTTCGGCTTAAAAGAGAAGGTACTGATTCGAAGCAGTTTTTTTTTTTGATAACAGTAGGTTCTTATCACATCAAAGTTGACTGACTTATCATTACGATGAATCACCGTTGAATACACTAAATCAACTTAAAGTGTCGGTCGTGAGACAGACACTTGAGCTAGATATTATAATTTGTTGTTCTTCCGAAACATAGGTATTTCTAATGAGCAAATTTGATTCGAAAGTCAGCCTTGCCGAAGCACGATTTGACATAGACAGTGGGGTGGTTGACGATTTTTGGTGGGACAGTAACAAAAATAAAATGAAGTTAGCAATTTGTTTAAGGTTAAGCTTTAAGAAAATAAGGCCCATTTGCTGATACGAAACTTTATTTATAAGGTTTTATTTATATATTTAAGTAGAACATAAGCGCTTATGTGACAGTTTATGCAGAGGAAAAAGTAGAACATACGCTTTTAAGTAGAACATAAATACTTAAGTATCGTATCAGCAAATAGGCCTAAGGGTATTCATACAACGGCGTAAGGCCGTTGTAAACGCAGCCAGTTTTAAACTTCGTAAATCTGTCACAATTTGTATGGAAAATTGGACAGATTTATGCAGTTAACAACTTTACAACGATAACGACGACTTTACGCCATTGCATGAATACCCTTATTAATTTTACATACATACATGTTATATTTTCAAGTCCGGCGATGGCATTTTAAATTATAGGCAAGTTGAGTGGAATTGTATGGGTAGTGGGCACGGTCATTGTAGTATAAATATATATATTTTTCTTAAGATCAAAATCTACATTGTTCATAACTTTGATTAATTTGGTTGAGTTCATTCAAAACATTAAAAAAAAAAAAACAGTTTTTTGGAACGAGCACACCCTCCACTTTTTCACACTTTTCGTTAGCAATATCGTAAGAGCAGGTTCGAGTCAAAGTGTATAATTATTCACATAGGTAATTCAATATTTCGATAAACTGTTGCATACAACTTTTGCAATTCATTGTAATTTATCGATTTTTGAATAAGGCCAAAAGGTCTCGTTTGACATAATTATTTTGTAGACGATATCACAAGTTATTTGATAAAAATTAAAAATAATATTTTTGGCATTTTATCTATTTAAGTATTTCAGTTGTCATCGCATCATCATGATTAATTACGAACGCTACTAAAGATTACCAATCAATATTTCAAAATTACTTATAATCTGTTATGTACATATGAACATGCATATTCGTAGGTTTAATTGATAGATAATTTGGTTATTAATTAAATAACTGAAAATTGATATTTTAACTGTGAAGGGATTGGCAATTGAAAAAAGTGCTATAATTGATCGGCAGTAAAAAGTGAGAATTTCATTAATGTAATCAATAACTTTTTGAGTTTCAAAATTGATTGCAGTTTTACGACGTATGTACATATGTATGGTTTTCTCTGAAAGAGAAATTTATAAATATTCCTGCCAACAACACGCACACAGGAATGGCTGAGAGTTGTAAGTCACTAGGCCCTGGTTCTTCATGAGCTGTTGTGCCACCAAATTTATTTATTTATTTATTTTTATGAGGAAAAATAATGTAGTTCAGCTGTTTAAGCTCAAAATACTAATATAAGGCAATAGTGGAGTTGATTCACAATTACCATGAACGACACAATAATGATGGAAGGGGAGGAGTATGAGAAAATTTAATGATGAATTCTGTGAGCTATTATACATTCCGGGAGGCGACCGTAAGATTACCTATCTCATCGGGTCCACGCAAAAAGGGGATGCCAACCGATAGCTTTAGTCCAAGTAAAAACATAACTACTTGTCGGGCAAGCTTTATCTGGTGGCAATTGTTAGAAAATGCACTTTTAAGGTTGCATTTTTAACTACCTATATTATAAGCAAATTCTATAAATTGGGTATCAAATGAAAGCTAAGACTGCCTTTAAATTTTTCCAATTGTGGGACACTTTCTTGGCTGTTGTGACGAGTTTATTTAGTAAATAAATAGGACCAAGCAGAACTTAATTTGTGAAAGCACATGGCTCCAGTGTGATTTGCTCTTACACAGAGATGAGAACATAATAATAGGACTCTTTGGGATGCAAATAAATTACTACGATTTAAAAAGAGTTTCAGTTAACCTTTATTAAAGAAATGGCATTTAATTGTTTTGTTGTTTATTGATCTCTTGTTTTATGACAGTCAGCAACAGTGTGCGTGGCTTTGCATTATTACGAGACCTAAGGGAATCCATGAGTTAAGCTTTCGAAACAGGATTATCGAGCTATAAAATCGCAAAACGATTTAATTTTCCTCGCTTATCGATTCGAAAAATTATATCAAAGTTCAAAAAAGTGGAAATGAGGAGACCAATTGCAAAACCTCGAGATTGCCGAGTTTTAAAGACTGCAATAACTGTTGAATCCGGACAATATAAGAGATTGTTGGTTGTTGATGTTTCCAGCATCTCTAATGATATGGGGATGCATATCTGGGCGGGGTTTTGGCAATTTACATTTTGTTAACGGAATTTTCAATGCTGCCAAGTACCGGTATATTCTGCAAAAAGAGATTCACTCATTAATACAATACGTCTTCATGCTAGTCTAGGCCATAGCCAGACAATTATTTCGGAGGGGGATATAATTTTTCGAAAAAATATTTCACCATTTAAGCTAAGTTTACAGTTCTTTTGAATAAAAAAATCTTGGTGGTGAAACAAAATTGTACTAAAAAAAAAAAAAACGTCCGTACTGTAAACAATTCTTTTTTAAATTAAAGCAAAATACAAATCCACACATTTTTTGCGCGAAAATAAATACGTCCCTATAAGGTCTAGTTTACAGTTCCCGTGCGAAAATCTATGCAAATATTTTCGCATGTCAAAAATTATTCAGGTGAAATACAAAATTACTTTTTTTGCATGTTTGGTTCATAGATTCAAGCAATTCTCAAGATGGAATCAATGGTGGCGTCTACAGTTCCAGTTAGGCTGAACTACTTAGTGAACACCTTATACGGGCTACTACGACATATTCGGAGCTCAGGCCTATAAGGAGCGGTTAATCCGGCTCTCCCCACCCTTGGAGTTATATTGTAAGGGTCTGGTCTTCCAGGTTGGGGGTCGTGCCGTCGGGGTGACTTCCCGGCCACGTAAAGCTATCTTAGTTGCGAAGCAACAACAAGCCTCGGATACGGACGGATTTACTGTTGAAGAACCTAGCAAACGAAATAAGGACAACGAACTTCGGATCTGCACGTGGAATGTTCTGTCTCTCTATAGACCACTTGCAGCCGAACACTTAGCGGAGGCCCTAGACTGCTTCAAAGCAGACATCACCGCCATCCAAGTAGTGCGATGGGATGGGCCGGGTAAAAGAAAACTGAAAGGGCAGCGTCTCTTTGGATGTGGGTTTGTTAGAGGCAGACTTAGGCAGATAGTCTTGAGTTTCAATTATGTAAACGAACGCCTCACGACAATTCGCATCAAGGCTAAGTTCGCCAACACCAGCTTGATATGCGCGCATGTCCCCACAGAGGAGAAAGATGACGACACCAAGGACGAGTTCTACGAGCTCCTGGACAAGACATATGAGCAATCCCTGCCTATGACATTAAAATTGTCTTGGGTGATTTGAATGCCAAACTAGGAAGGGAAAACGTCTTTGGTGGCACAATCGGAAGATATAGCCTGAACGACACCACCTCCGATAACGGACTCAGGCTAATCGACTTTGCTGCGGGGCGAAACGTTGTGGTAGCTAGTACGCAGTTCCCGCATCTCGATATACATAAGGGGACATGGCGAATTCTCGGTCAATCAACCGCCAACCAAATTGACCAAATTGCGATCGACGCAAGGCACTCCTTCAGTATCAAGTGTGTCCGAACATTCTGAGGAGCCAACGTTGACTCGGACCACTACCTCGTTGTAGCAAAGGTAATGCTACGGATATCCAGACCAAAGCCAAAACAAGGAAATACTGTGAGTAAGTTCGACGTCGGACGGCTACAGTCGCAAGAACGCAAGAAATCGCCAGGTCTCTTTCCGATCGAGTCTCTCGCGCCCTCTCAACTAGCCCTTTGAAGCCAACTGGAAACATCGAGAACCAGTGGAAAAACTGCCAGGAAGCCATCAGAGATGCCGCCTCTGACGGGCTGGGCCTTGCACGACCACCACAGCGAACCCCTGGTTCGACGAAGAATGTCGGCAAGTACATGCAGCCAAACAACAGGCATACAAAGAGGCGTTGCATAGAAGGACCAGAGCTGCTCGTGAGCTCTACGAGCAGAAGAGGAGAGAGGAACTCAAGCTTCTTAGAAGGAAAAAGGAAGAGCATGAGAAGCGCGCGATCGAGGAATTAGAGGGATGCCACTGCAGGAATGAAATTCGGAAGTTTTACCAAAAAGTAAAAAGAACCTCCCAAGGGTACAAGGCCCGCAATACGATCAGGGGAACATCGTGGTGGAATCGCAGTCGGTGCTGAGGATATGGAAAAAATTATTTCTGCAAATTGTATAACGGCGATGACGAACCGAATTCCACTAACATGCAAATTGCACCATTCCACTTGGACGACGTAGGCCAACAATTCCGTTCACCCGATCTTGACGAAGTGAGGATAGCCATATCTAAACTTAAGTCCAATAAAGCTGCTGGAGCTGATAGCCTTGCGGCTGAGCTATTCAAAGCGGCTGGCGATGAATTGGTTAGGAGTATGCACCAGCTCATCTGTAAAATATGGTCGGCGGAGGAAAGCATGCCCGATGAATGGAACCTCAGCATTGTTTGCCCGATCCTCAAGAAAAGCGGACTGCACCAACTACAGAGGCATCAGTCTTCCTAATATCGCCTACAAGATATTCTCTGCCGTACTTTGTGAACGCTTGAAGCCATTCGTCAACAACCTGATAGGTCCATATCAGTGTGGCTTTAGGCCAGGGAAGTCCACCAAATATTCACACTACGGCAGATCTTGGAGAAAACCCAGGAGTTTCAAATCGATAGCCACCATCTTTTCATCGATTTCAAGGCCGCGTATGATAGCATTTATAGAGACGAGCTATATAGAGCAATGCCTAGTTTTGGCATCCCTGCCAAACTCGTCCGTTTGTGCAGGATGACGATGGAGAATGCACGCTGCTCCATCAGAGTCGTCAAAAACCTCACCGCCACCTTTGATGTAAAAAAAGGTTTTAGGCAAGGCGACGCGCTGTCATGCGACTTCTTCAACATCGTTCTTGAAAGAATAGTGCAAAACTCTCACGTCAACACTAGAGGCACAATCTTTCAAAAGTCCGTCCAATTACTTGCTTACGCTGACGACATTGACATAATCGGACGAACAAAGCGTGATGTCAGTGGTGCTTTTGTGAGTATTTAGAAGGAAGCCAAGAGGATGGGTTTAACGGTGAATGAAGGCAAAATGAAATATAATGCTGTCAACAAGAAAGGACACCCAACACCGACGTCTAGGACAGAACGTCACTATAGACAGCTATAATTTTGAGGTGGTCAGAGACTATGTCTACCTAGGATCCGCTATAAACTCAGCGAACGATACCAGTGCTGAGATCAAACGAAGAATTACTCTTGCCAATCGCTGTTTCTTTGGGCTAAGAAGGCAATTGAGAAGCAAAGCTATCTCTAGAGCAACTAAACTGTCCCTGTATAAGACGCTTATCATCCCGGTCCTGATGTATGGTGCAGAGGCATGGACACTGTCTACCATATCTTGCATTCAGCCTTTGAACTTTAATTGTCAAGATCCAAAATTTAAAAAAAAAATTGAAGTTTTCTTCTTTAAATTAAAATTATTTGAAAATTATATTTTACAATGCCACGACGCAAAGAAAGTTGACGTAACAATGATAAAATAAAAATTAAGACCCGTAGGCCAACTATTCTGCGCTTAAAAAAATGTATCATCACATGCATAGTCATATATTTTAAGAATAAATAGATGTTTGTTTTTAATCATAGGTAGTCCTACTATTTTGCGTTTGGGCTCGTATGTTTAGCCACTATAATATTTTCTAAACATAAGAACAATGAATGGTGAAACCATTTGTGCATTCTATTTGTATTGTGAAAATTGCAATTTATTTTTATGGAATTTGCACATTCAGTCTTCGTATCGAAACTTAAAAAAGCTATTTTTATAAAAATTCTTTTACTTGAATAAGTACCTAGATATTCTTTTATGTACATACACTTTATTTTAATATATTGAAAAATGAGCGTCAGTGAGTGCAATTAGCCATTAAATTGTCAATCGGTGTATGAACTTTTGTAATTGATTACTATAAAAGTAGTTTATTTACATTTTCGTTTTTAAAAATATCTTGGAAAAATATATTAAGTGCCCACCAAAAGGCAAGATAAAAATAAACTTTATTAAATTTTCAAGTGTTATAAAAGTTAAGGACAAAATAATAACACTCTGACATTTAAGTTCATACAAAGATAAATGAGAATATTTTAATATATCAATCATCTGAAGAAAGACATTGCACGCTAAATATAAAACTGAAACGAAATTTTGGTTTAGTTTAAATAAATTAAAATGTTTGTACTTCAATTTATTTAAAGATATTTAATGGCAAGATATTTCATTCTGATATTATTTTTCACATGACACAAAAATAAATGTTATTTTATCAACGAATGATCAACATTTTTTGCGCACTGTTTTTTTAACCTTTAGGCTGTTCAAGAAAAAATAATTTAAAGGACAACAAAAAAAAGATAAAAATTGGCAAACAATTACAAATACAAATTTCATTCACAAATAATTTGTTTTTTCATTTTATTTCTTAAAACAAAACTGACAAAAGAATAATTTTGTTAATTTTTTTTAAAGGAAAAAGCGAATTATCTTACGAATAAATTATTTCAAATTTTAAAGAGCTCTACTGTATACAATTTTGATTGAAATCAATGGCGCTTAGGCTTGCCTTTGGATATAAAGGAAAAACAAATTGACACACATAGGTCAGACCACCTTCTCATTTCGTTATATGTATGTATGTACATTAGGGTGCTCCCTATAAAGGTCATTGTTTAATTCGAGTTGGTGCGACACCCCCCCCCCTCCCTAATTTGTTTTGAATAAATAAAAAAAAATCCTGTAAGATTTTAGCTCATTATTTTGCCGTTACCCCGGTCCCCAACACGAAAGAAGTATCTCCCGAACGGTAGTTCCTACAGAAAAAATGTCAATGACAAGGTTGTAGCTTAGAAAATTTCCGACACAAAATGTTAGGTACCTTTTTTCATAGGAATAACCGTTTTCGGGATAATTCAATCGGCAGAGTTGCGGATTTTATGTTTCTGTATAAATTGTACTCTTTTATACCACCTTTGAGGTTGAGTACCAGGTGAGTTTTTCTTGCGTGGTATCCCCCAGGAAAATTAGAAAACAGTTCAAAAAATTATATGGAATTTTCCCGAAACCTTAAAATAAATCCCTGTATTTTTAGGTTTCGGGAAAATTCCCCATTGATTCGGGCTCCATAGTACATTAATCATACGGGATCGAAGGTCACGAAACATGGTATTTCGTTTATACAGGGTGATTCGTATAAAATGTGACAAAAAGCTAGAGCATGTAGAGTGAGTTGAGAAAAGGAAAAAATCGTATAGGAGAGGGGTCATATTCACCCCCGTTAAGACAGGAGGGGCAGTTGACTTAAAATAGAAAACAATTATTAAAAAATAACGGCAAACACTTAAAATGCCATGCTATACTTTTTTGTAAAGCCAAACATCTCTTCTTTTATTTTTATTTCAAATAAAATTGTTTGAGTGAACAGTTTTTGAAAAATTAATTTTCAAACCAAAAATTTTGAAGAAAAAATATTAAAGAAAATTTCAAACTTGTTTTTCAAAATTCAATGCTTTTATTAATTTATAGTCAAAAATAGAAAACCATTGAATTATGAAAATAAAAACAGTACTTACTTACAAAAAGTTTTGAAAAAAAAAACACTAATATTTTCTTTTTTATTCTTATTTCAAAGTTTAGAGTATAAAAAATGATTTTTCACTCAAACAATTTTATTTAAAATAAAAATAAAAGAAGTGCTTTTTGGCTTTACAAAAAGTAATTACCGTTGTTTTTTAAATATTTTTTTCCTGTTTTAAGTCAATTTCTTAGAAAATTGCCCCTGCTGGCTACACGGGGGTGAATATAACCCCCTCACTCATACGATTTTTTTCTTTATCAACCCACCTCACATGCTCTACGCTCTAGCTTTTTGTCACATTTTTTCGAATCACCCTGTTTAAACGAAATACCATGTTTTGTGACCGTCGACCCCGTATGATTAATGTAGTGGAGCCCGAATCGATTGCGAACTTTCCCAAAATCATTAATAAAATAAAATATTTTACCCAGATTAAGGGTAAAATAATGAGGTAAAATTTGGCAGACATTTTTTTTTAAATTAAAATTTAAAATTTATTTTATATTTATATTTTATTTTTAAAATTTAGAAGAAGTTGGGGGACGCACCAACTTAAATTAAACAATGACCCATTTAAGGAAGACCCTAGTATACATGCCTACATTATAATGTACGTTAAATTTCAAAACTTTATATTTAAAAGAAAGCTCATCGAGCAAAAAGATGTTTCGAAATTTATCTCGCAATCAGTAATAATACAGAAGAAAAATATAGTAGTATCAGCAGTCAATTATCATTATTTGTTTGAATGTACACAACAAACAAGATTTTTCAAACGAAAGAGCAATTTTCGTAATTTTCATTTTTTTTTTCAAAAACTAAGAAGTAATTAGAGCATAAAATACTGAACGCCAAATAAGTACTTAATTACGTAAAATTCTGAGCATATTGAATATAAATTTTTTTTAACCCAATTTTAAGTTTAAAAATATTTTTTTTCGAAAACTGTTGATTCAAAAAACTTAAAGTTAAAATAAAATAAAAGAATATATGTATAGGTACATAGTACAACAGTCGACAGAAAATTTTGATAGTGAATGTATAGCCAAAATCTCAGTATAAGGGTTTACACTGCCGTCCTAATAAAAAAAAGGCATTTTTTCTAATAAGAAATCGTTCCTTAAAATAGGTATTCAATTTTATTCAATTTGAAGACGAAAAAAGCAAAATCAAGTAAATGCATTTATCTCAAAACTACTAATATGGAGATACGCCCTTTTTTCTTTTGACCGAAGTATAGGTATATGAATCGTGGTATCGAATACCAAAGCCTGACAGTTTTTTTTTCCTAGCCTTTGGTCGGAGAGGGGGTTTAAACAAGCTTGGGTTGCTTTTTCTGTAAGGGTCATCACTTTAATTCAATTAAAGAAAAACAGGAAATGATAATCTGTCCTTTTCCCTAAAGGCTCTCCCAAACCAACGCGAAATATTTATTCGCCAAAGGAGCGAATTCATTTACAATAATACAAAAAATGAAAGATACACAATGCCAAACAACAACAAAAAACCACCTTTGAGGATGATTCGCTATGATTTCGTGTTGGTTTGGGAGAGCCTTAAGTCTGAAGATTATTATTTTGATGATCCAATTAGTTGAAACCATTATTTAAGCTTACTAAGCAAATCTTAACGGCTGATAAGATTCGCATAAAATTGTTATATCTTGAGTTCTATTAATCGGACCGTCAAAATCAAGGTGTTTATGTTTAAGAAAAATGAAAGAGCTGGATATGCGAGTCTTTTTTAATTAATTAAAGGGTCATACACCCGAAACTTAAATAGGAAACCAAGTTATTTTTACCCCCCTCAACCCCTTCCAAAGGCTGAGAGTAAAACATGCCAGATTTAGTGTTCGATATCACGATTCATAATTATATCTACCTACTAGCAGGCCCGCCCCAGCTTTGCTCGGTTAGGCAAAATTTTCGAATGACATCCTCTACATATAACCTTTCAAATACAAAAAGGACGTTTAAAATCAGATTCTATATTTTAAAAACCCCATTTCACACCAAAGGTATTTAAATTTTGAAATGTGTTCAGTCCTAAAGCCTTGAAGAATAACCTTCCCAACTCAAAAATTATTTTAAATCATATACCCATTTTTAATTTCTACCCCATTTCACCCTATGTATGAAGACAACATCCTCTGAGTAAACTCTATCAAACAGAAAAAGAATTTTTGTAATACCATTTCTGATTTTATCATTTATCCCTACAAATTTAATTTTGTAACCGTAAGGCCTTAGAATAACCTTTCAAACTCGAAAAGAAATTTTGAAATTTCGAAACATAAAAATCAAAAATTCACAAATACCCCAAAAAAAGGACAAACATTTAGATTTTAACGTTGCAATTAATTTGTATCTAAATAAAATTTAGCCTATGTTACTCAGGGACATTATATCTTTCCATTTATTACAGAATTTTAAGAATCGGTTGAATATTTCCAGAGATTACCCCCTACATAGGTACAAACCACAGTACACATATTAAAGGTAATATCATTAGAGTTTTGATTTTTGTTTCTTCTGCGCAAATATCAAAATTTGTGTCAAATGTCAGTATTTGTTGTTGTTTTTACGTGTATTTTAGTCAGCACGCTCCTAGCCATTTTTATTTCTGACAATTTTAATTTTAAAATTCCTAATTCCTATGAAGGTTTTTTTTTACAATAAATAGAAGTTGTTTTTTTATGATACAAATTCTATATACTACTGAAATAAATCCGCCAAGTAGAAGACTTAGTTTTGAAGATTAATTAAATAACTAATTATTAGGATTTCTAATCTTGTTGCATATAGCTAACAGTGGTTTTATTTTTGTGAAAAGTTCATGCAAGTTAAACTGAACTTAATACAACTTGCGTATGACAAAGGCTCTCACTACTCACTTTGACACTGATGAGTCCAAGTGAGTAAGCCGGACGTAACGCCAATTTGTAGAACTAAGACCCATAGCTAATTTGGAAAAATCATATAATTATTATTATTCTTTTTTAAATTAAGATTGTCTTAATTTTACGTAAAAAGTTAGTTTTTTGTTTTTAATATTCAACGCTTTCACCAATTTTAGGTCAAATTTAAAAAACCAGTTGTATGTATTTCAATTTTTGATAAAATTGAAAATTGCAAAAACTCATTTGTTGTTTGGTTTTGGAGTGAGTTATTCTAAAATTAAACCTCTAGATCTAGGTCTACAGCCGAAACGGCTCAATAGATTTTCTTCAAACTTGGTACATAGTGGTTTTTGGTGATTATGCCCACACATTTTTTTCATTTTTTTTTCTTTTTAATCAAAAATAACGGTACCTGCCATACATTTTTTTTAGCAATTTTACATAATCGTATTGTTCTCAAAAACGGCTCGACAACTTTTCTTAAAAAAAATCAATACATTTATTTCAGTAAAGGCTTCCTTTGGGTGGAAAACCATTTTTCAAAAATGGTAATTAATGGAACCTCCCAAAGAACCTTTTTTTTAATTTTTATTTTCTTCATAACCGATTTCATTTTGTGTACCAAAATGTTTAAAAAAATATTTTTTGGATTTTTAAAAATGTTTCAAAATTTTGTTTCGAAAATCAAATATTTCGAAAACGACATGATCGATTTCTTTGACGGTACCTTCTATACAAAAGCTAAAAAACCGCAAAGGAAAATATTTGTTTGCTTAAAAACGACTCCTACGATTTTGATTAAACTTTTTTCATATACTAAAATTAGTACGATCTACTACCAAAAATTATAAAATTTTACACTTAGCAACTATTAAAAGTACCTACCTGTCATAGAACGTATTTTTTTATTTTGAATTTTCTCGTTATCGGCTAAAACGATTAAGATGAATTTTTTTATTTTCAAATTTCAAATAAGATTAAATAATATTGCATATCAAAATTTTCAAAAATTTTTTTTTGATTTTTAAAAAAAGTTTCAAATTTTTTTTTTGAAAATTCGATATCTCAAAAACGAGTTGGCAATTTTTTTCAAATTTTATTTTTATATACACATCAATACATACTTTAGATTTGCATACACAAATTCAAAATTCAATTCAATACAATCATATTCACAATCAAGAATTAAGATGGCATTTTTTTTTTCACCTCAAACTGTCAAAAGAGTTGTTTTAACCAATTTAAATGTCGTATTTCATGGCTTCTCTACATTTTTCTCTCATAACTTCCATGTTTTTATATACAATTTTCTTAAACCCGCAGTGTCTTGAACATAAGAGCAAGTTCGTGCGACCCAGTTGTGCATTTTATTTTATTTTTGTTTAGAACCGAAAATAATGGTACCACCACACAATATTTTTTTTACAATTTTACTTATTCGTGTTTTTTTTCAAAAACGGCTCCACAACTTTTCTTTAAAAAAAAATCAATAAACTACTTTGGTAAAGGCTACCTTTGGGTGGAAAACGATTTTTACAAAAATGGGTATCAATGATTCCTCCCAAGGAACAATTTTTTTTTAATTTTCGATTTTCTTCTTTTACTGATTTCAATCAATTTTTGTATGCAGAATTTTCTGCAAAATATCAAAAGAATGATTTTCCTTTACACAAAAATGTATAAATATTTTAAACTTTTTTGTATGAAAATAAAATATTTCGGAAACGACATGATCGAATTTTTTTCAACTCGATACTTAAGAGGTTTTTAACACTCTAAAATATTTTAAGAACAAAGAATCTGCGTTTCGTCCGGCTTACTCACTTGGACTCATCAGTGACTTAATGAGGGCCTTGTCATACGCAATTTGTATTAAGTTCACTTCAACTTACGTGGATTTTTTGACAAATCCAGTAGTAAAATTTGATTGATTTATTGTATCTCTTGCATTTAGCAGACCCAACCTCTTAGTAATTTTCAATTAAAATTGCCAGATTAATTTAACACCCCTTTTTATTTAATTATCCTTCAACAGCTTTTAAAAATGTAGCTTTATAATATTAGAACCAATAAGTTCAATTTTTTGTATTGCAATGTCATTCTGAAAAACAATAGATACATAATGTGTACCAAATTTCATATAAATTGTTCACAAATCAATTCTGCTTCTTTGCATGTGACTCATCTTAAATATTTAGGCGCCCCTAATAGGCGCTTATGGAAATATCTGAAGTATAATCATTCATATAATAAATAAATAAGATTATTTCTCAATTTTCATTGCAATAGTGTGATTCAACAAAATGCCTCAAGTTTAAGTGCTTCCAAGAATTCTCTGACGTGACAGCGATTTTATGTGATAAGCTCGATACGTAAAGTGGTGAGAAAACTTCTTTTATTTCATACGTATGAGTTCTCGATACTAAAGGATTATGATAGGTTTCTATAACTTATAAAAAAATAAAAAAACGTCAATACTCTGTCGATAATACTTGAAATAAAATTGTAAAGGTTGTATAGGATTTTTGTTAATTTTGTTGTTATGTTGGAAAGTTCTATTTCGTATTTGTTTGACTAAATTTTTAATATTGAATGTTTTAATATCGATATTTTATTACACATAAATATGTACATTTTGAGAATTAATCTTTATAAACCTTCAACATGTTAAATCTGTTGAACCTCCAAACAGGTCTTTCTTTAAAAATTTGTGATTCCCCGAGTAAAGCGATAAAGGCAACAACATTTTAATTATACACACTCCAGCTTTTATTGACTTAATTAAAAGACTATTTAAATAATTTAAATTTATAAAAACCAAAGTGTGTACCTTTTCGAACTTTTATATCCAAACTGTGTAACATGTTTCATGGTTATAGTTTCATATTTTATAAAGTGCAAAATAAACATCGTTTTGTTTGTTTTAATTTGGTTTAAGAAACAGATTTTTTTACTTATTAGATATGTTTCTTTGAAAACTACGACCCTATACCAAAATACATACATACATAATCGTTACACTTTCTTCGTGACATTTTTTTCTTAAAATTAACTTGACTTATTTTTGGTTTTTAGGTCTAGGATATAAAACGCATGACATATTCACATATTTAGAATTTAAAAAATATATATAAATTAGATACAAATTTAAATCGAAACTACTATTTTAAATCAGGTTTTATTATTTATTTAGAACTACTTTTTGCGCGTATTGTTAGCACTTGGTTTGAACGAATTTGTTTAGCAACAAAAAATTTAAGCAAATACAAATATTCACAATAACAAAAATGTATACACAATCTGAAATGGAATACAAAAAATAAAATGAAATGAAAATAATTCATAAACAAATACAAACAAAAACTAAAATAATTCATAAACAAATACCATTCATTGCTATCTCATAATGATACTTCAACTGATTTAAACTATCTTTTATATTTTCATTGCGATATTTTTGAATTTGATTCTGAATTAAGTGTTTACACCCTGTCGATTTTTCCAAGCGGCCATTAACATTTTTTAAACGCTATTCAGAAAATGCTTAACATTTTTTGTTTGCAACTCAAGTACCTACTCCGAAAATATGCAGTCATTAAAAAAGGACACCCAACACCGGTAGTTTAAACTTTCTGGTAATTTTTTTTTTTTTATTTGTCTTTCTAGGATTCACTAGTATAAGCTTAGACAATAATACCACGGCTTAGATCAAACAAGGAACAACTCATGGTAATCGCCGCTTAATTGGGTTAAGAAGACAATTGAATAGCAAAGCTTTCTTTCAAGCAACTCAAATGCCCCTTTCATAAGACATTCTTTATAATATCTAACAAGAGCAAGACTAGGCTGTAGAGATATGGACCTTGTGGAAGGTTTATGAAAACGCTTTAGCTTGTTTTCTGAGGAAAATGTTCTAGAAGATTTTCTATCCCGTCTAACCAATGTTCCCTGCGACGCTAGGGACGGGTAGCTAGGAAGCTACTATATCAAACTATACGGGATATACCGGACTGTTCTACTACCTAAATAGGAAAGTAAGCAACTCTGATATATGAAGATCTGTCAGTACAGATGTACTTATAGACAGAGTTTGGGGACCTACTTTTGTATTTTTTCGATCGTTGCAATGTCATGTTTGATTAAAATCTCGAGCTCGTTTTCTGTTAGTTAATTTAAAACTTAAATACCGGTACATGTCGATCAAAAAGAAAACCAGTTATAAATACACGCGCTTTGAATTCAGCACCAAAAATTTCCTGTAGAGTGACTTATTTTCCCGTGTCCAAAACCCTGTAAGCCTGTGTCATTAAAAGACTGTTCTAAGAAAACATCGGAACTACCAGCATATAAGTCGTTATTCAATAAAATTAATTTTAGTTTAAATAATACTTATTTGAGTGTAACTCTTCATAAGAGGAGCCAGGCGAACGTTTTATCGCTTTTGACAACCTGCCTACCCAATTTTGATAAAACTTCACGGAAACACTAGACGGCTACTATAAAAGATCTTGTTATTATTATTCATTGGACCGTAATCGCAATAGACTAAGAATGTCATTTCAAAGTGTTCAACATTTTTGCATGAAATTAAATAGCACTATGTCTATGTCTCATAGTCCTAAGAATACCTAGCATTTATATCTTTATGAAACTTTATGATAAACTTTTGAAATATTTTTTTGATTATGAATAGAAAAATCTAGGTTTTATACAAAATAACTAAAAAAGAAAAAAGCCAGAAAAAGTTAAGTGAAGTGTTTAATTTCGTTTCACTCTATTAATAGCTAGAATTTGAAATATATTCAGTTCTTAAGCCATTTTTAAACTTTAAACCATCAAACACAAAATAATTTTTAAAATCAGACCGGTTGTTTCTAAGATCAACAAAGAGATAAACAAACAATAACAAAGTATATAAGAAGGTTTTATAATACAAATTCTATATACTACTGAAATAAATCAGGCAAGTAGGAGACTTAGCATTATGGATTGGACTTGTTGAATTATTGATTCAAAATAGCTTTTTATGGACTTTAGTCCTACAAATTGGCGTTTCGTTCGGTTTACTCACTTGAACTCATCGGTGACATAGTGAGGGCTTTGTCATACGCAATTTGTATTAAGTTCAGTTCAACTACATGAATTTTTCAACGAAAATCCACTGTAAACTATATCCAACAAGATTAGCATTTCTAATCATTCCCGCTTTATGATGCACGTTGCTGTCAAACTGCAAGACCGATTTAGACCAAACTTCACCTTAACCTAAGCCTACGCCCACCGGTTCATACCAAAGATTTCCTCACTCAAAAGAATCATCCAAATCGGTCTAGCCTTTTTCGAGTTTTTGCAAGACTAGCTATAACGATACAATACAATATACAAAAAAGAAGAAGAAGAAGTACTTCAATCAATCATACCATTTCTGAAATTACACTCAAAATGCAATTTTTGTTACCCATACACGCTTTCAACAGTTTATTAATTTTGAAAATCAGGTCCTCGATTTATCAAATTCCGAATAATGGAGATTCGACATTCGACTGTTCTATATTTTTTTATTTTATTTATTTATCTATACAGACTAACATAGTAATCTTAAATTGCTAAGTTAGTACAAAATTTAGAGAGCACAATCTGCATAGGCATTCGGCCCGCTGATAAAGATTTATAATTTAAAGCTCAGTTTCAAAATTAATTTTTGGATAGCTTCCAGGTTTTGTACATTCATATTTTTAAGTACTTGTATCGCCCAGTGGCCGAACTTCGGCCAGGAAAGACTGACACACACATGATAATAAGGAATTAACTTCACAGAAACGTTGGCTTTGGTATCTCTTGTTTCTCTAGGACCTTAGTGTATAGCATTCGTAAAAGATTTGTATGGAAAAACACCTGATTTTTTTGTTTAACTTATTCCTATATTCTTTGCCTAAGGTTTAAGATTGTGTATCCAATGATTGCTTCATATGAAGTCATTCACCACTTAACTGGAACAAAGATAGAAATCAGTTATTTAAAACAAATGATATCACCGTTATCACCTTAACGGCTACGAACAGGTATAATTTTTGAGATTTTGGACATCTGTGAGACAAAACCTTTCAAACGATACATCCTTCAATGCAGTTATGTTAAGTATTTCTGGGAAAAGTAAACCAACAAAATTTAATGATTGGGTCCTATAATATAGTTTAACGAATATCGCCATTAGCATCATCAATTATATTATCTAAATTACAGCAGTTAATTGTTGTGGTGCAAATATCTTCAACCAACTCCTCATTACTAACTTTTCTTTAAAAGTCAACAAATTTAACTTAATTTAATTGAGCTCTCATATTTTGTATAGTAATGTGGTGAAATTAATGGAATATACTTCAATTTTTATTTATTATAAAATTCTCAATAAAAGAGCTTCGTTCCGTGCGAATTAACATGTAAAATGTGTCTAAAATCGCCACTCAAAAGAGCAGTTTTACTACCAAATGTTTTTTAACTTCATCAATTCCAAATCTCTATAAAATAAATATGTATCTTGGAATGCATAAATCGGACAGATATAAATTTTCATCGATTATTATTTAACGCACTATTTAAAAACGACAATAAACACATTAGCAACTGAATTTGCAAAAATTGGCAATTTGAATGCATTATGCAAAATGCCTCCAATCAAAAAAGTGTGGATGCAATACCACTAAAAACAACAATGATACACACTGTGCATACAATTTTGATCAATTTGCGATTCAGAAAAAAATCATACATAGTAAAAGCACAGTTATATGCTCTAATATTCTCAAAAAAAATTTTTGGTTGAAGCTTTTCAAGAGAGTCATTCGAATTCAAACCCTTTAATAGTTAAGACTTATTGTTATGAGTTAAAGGAGGGACCAAAGCTTAATCTTTATGACAACAGGATGTAAAGGAATTTACACCATTTTTAGTGATTCCTTAACTAAAATGTTTGGCTTGACAAAACGACAATTATTGGTCATTTTTCATATCCATCTTGACCAACACTCATTTGAACATTACTGTTAAAATTGTTTTCAAAATGGAAATTTCCATTTCGCAATTGTAAAATATTTACTCAATTTCATGATGGCGCTTATTCCCTTTTTTAAACTAAGGCCCCTATTATGACTTGCGATTCGCCGAGTCTAACGTTCGACTCAACTCGAACGTTGAAAATTTAAAAAATAAAAACTGCGTTTTTTTTTTAAGTCACCAAGAATTACGCTTCGACTTCGACAATAGAGGTGCACGTTTGCTAAAGGTATTGAAGGACATTCAAATTTTCCGAATTTAAGCCACTTTAGGCGAATTTTATTCAGGCGAGTCGCAACCGCTAATGCTACATAGTCACATTCGAACGTTCGACTTGGCAAATCGCGAATCATAATAGGTGCCTAAAAGCTGACAATTCAACTATCGTGCGTGGAGCCGTGTTGTTAACGACTACCGGAATAAGCGTTATTTTATCAATAAGGGTATTCATGCAACATCGTAAAGTCGTCGTAAATGTGGTAAAGTTTTAAACTTCGTAAATCTGTCAAATTTTTCATACAAATTCTGACAGAATTACGAAGTTTTAAACTTTACAACGCTTACGACGAGTTTACGCTGTTGCATGAATACCCATATTATAAAAAAAAACTAACCTTTCCCATTTTTCTTTAATTCTTGAACTTTGATCTAATTTTTTTTTTTATTGGAGACCCTCTCATATTCTCCCATATTGTTTGATCACTTGAGGGTTTTCCTCAAAAATTTGAAAGGTCCTGGGCCAGAAAAGTCCTCCATCGACCAATTTTGTCTACTATTGAAAATCTTGAAAAATTTTAATTTTTTGCAGGAACTAAACTGTGCATACTTCAGTTCATCCAATATAATAAAACAATAATATGTATGTATGTATGTATTCACTAATATATTTTTTTAATTAAATTAAGTAACGGGTGATTTTTTAAGAGGTTTAGAACTTAAAAAAAAAAAAAAAAAAAAAAAAAAAAAAAATGAATGAAATATTTATTTGAATCGATAGTTTGAACCTTGCAATTTAATGTTTAAAGATAATTTCATGCAAATGTTGACCGCGGCTGCGTCTCAGGTAGCCCATCCGCTGAGTCCAATTTTGGCATACTCTTTCACACATATCGGCCGGTATCTCACGAATGAATGCATGGATGTTGGCTTCCAGTGCGTCAATCGAAGCGGGCTTGTCCCTATAGACATTAGCCTTGACATACCCCCACAAGAAATAATCTAATGGTGTCAAATCGCACGATCTAGGCGGCCAATTGACCGGCCCGAAACGTGAAATTAACTGTTCACCAAACTCGCCTCGCAATTGCGCCATTGTTTCGCGTGCTGTGTGGCATGTGGCACCGTCTTGTTGAAACCACATATCATGCAAGTCAAGAACTTCCATTTCGGGCAAAAAAATTTTCCACGTAGTGCTGTAACAAAGGCCTAACTGCTGGGAACGGCGCCGAATCGACATTTTGCGGTCTTCTGTCACACTAGCTGATACGGCCGCAATATTTTCTTCACTACGCACAGTACGTAAACGTGTTGGTGGTTTAATGTCCAACAAAGTAATATGGTGCGAAATTTGGTCACAATCTTCCGAATAGACTGTTCAGAAGGTCGAGAATGCCGACCATAAAATGGAAGCAGCGCGCGATGAACATTTCGAACCGAGCACGAATTTTGATAGTAAAATTCAATAATTTGCAAGCGTTGTTCATTTGTAAGACGATCCATGGTTAAATTGCAAACCAAACTGAAGCTGTTTGACAGTGACACAAGGTACTAAACACACGTCAGCTGTCAAAACCAGTGTTGCCAAAACCAAACCAGCTAAAAAATCACCCGTTATTTGAAACTTTAAGCAAAAACAATTTTTTTTTTAAATTCAAAGTGCCCGGCAGTGTAAAATGGTACTTAAGTAAAATGAACCCAAACTGTTTAATTTTGCGATTCGCACAACCTCACAACTAAGATATTTCTAACCATGTAAAATTTTTCGAAATTGGTTGAATACTTTTTGAGAAAATGGTACCACAAAATTTTTTAAGGCTATTTATATATAGATGTAAAATTTTTCGAAATTGGTTGAATACTTTTTGAGAAAATGGTACCACCAAATTTTTTTAAGGCTATTTATATATAGATTATAAGTTTTGATTATTGTTAGTTAAAAGTCGGTTTATGTGGGCTAGTAGGTGTTGAATATCCATTGTTACTGTGCAAGTAGAGCAGATCGGGGGGTTTTCTTTTTTTAGAATATGTGGGTGAGTAAGAGATGTGTGGCCTAAGCGAAGACGAACAAAATTTGTAATGGTTTCCTTGGGTGTAATAGTTGGGGTTGGGTTTTGTTAATATCGACTTTTGAGTAATGGTGGGTATATGTTGACCATCTTTTTTAACAGCTTTGTCAGCGTATTCGTTACTCATAATGCCGATGTGGGCAGAAACCCACATAATTTTTACTTTGTTTGCTGTCTTGATAACAATGTCCCTATGAATTGTAATTGATGGGGAGCTGTTATTCAAGTTCCTGATAGCATGGATGACCGAGAGGCTGTCTGTACATAGGACCCAATGTCCTTTGGTGTTGCTTGCAAATTTTAAAGCTTCGTAGACAGCTATAGCTTCTGCGGTAAAAATTGATGGGTATTCAGGTAGGAGACCTCTATCCTGAGTAGTTCACCATTTTGTGTTGTAACTGCAAAGCCTGTGTTAGGTATACTCTTTTTTAGAACCGTCAGAGAAAAGAAATTATCAATTCCTGTTTATGAGCTCATTTTCTATGGTATCGAATACTTTTCGGTATACGATTTTTGGTGTATAGTCCTTAGAGTAATTGCCCAATGACAATTCAAAAGATTCTGGTTTGCACATCCAGGAAGGGTATGATGATGTTCGAATATAGGTGGTTTTAGTGGGCAAGTAATAGGTTGTTATGTGGTTTCATATACACGAAATTTCTGATGGGATTCTTTTTTGGCGTGTGGATCGACGGGCTGAATTAGCATCTCTGTTTATAACAGATCTGGTGTATAGTTCGCTCTACCAGACCGTTTAAAAAATTCAAAATTCTAAGTGAAAAACGGTTTGTTTAAACAGTCTGGCAGGGCGAATTAAACACTCAAATGATCTCAGATTCCGTGATATGGGATCCGCGGAGCTTATCTCGAGAGGGGTGAAAACCAACTTCGGCTAACACGTTTATCCTCGAAGTTGCATTCATATTTTTTTTTCGATGCACTATTTCTCGCAAAGGCCCCAGTTGTGGACTGCAAGACTTTCTTTTTTTGCTATCAATCACACCCAAAATCTGCTGTGGGCTCTTAGTCTAAGAGCTTTGTAACTGATTTTAAAATCGTTTCCTCATATATCTCGTTAAGTGAAGGCAACCCGGATTCAGCTAATATGTTTTTGATTGGTGTAGTTTGAGATGCGTTGATTGATCTTCTTGCAACTTGATGGTTTTATAGGTTTTATTATGTTGAGTGTTGATTTAGGACAGTTTCCGTAAATGCTGAGCCCATAGTCTATTTTATTTAATATCAACATTTATGTAAGGTAACAAAGTGTATTTATATGAACTTTAAATTTTGAGGATAGATATTTGATAATATTAAGCCTTGCAGCTAGTGTCCATTTAAATTTATTGTTAAAAGTTAATCCCAAAATACAAGATTTTTCCTACATAGATAGCGTTTGAAATAAAGCTATCAATATGAAGCAAAGCATCTTGACATCCCCTTTTTGGTTTGAATGCTACTTAGTTTAAAGCAATGAGTTTTTTGGATTCTGTATACCAGAGGAGACGCTTTGCTATCATCTTTTCAAGAATCTTTGAAATGCATGGTAACAGTGATATATGTAGGCCTATATATGTACGTCTAGTATTTTTTTAAATTTTTGGTAAAATTTAAATTCGCTGTTGAAAGCAAACATCAACAAAGAAGAAAACAAAAGACAAAATTGCATGCAGAAAAATTCGGCAGTATTGAACGAAAGCGATATCTCGGGCGATATCATTCAAGCAAAAAATAGGCAACTTATGTACATATGTATGTATGTATGTATATTAGGGTGGTCCTTATATAGGTCATTGTTCAATTCAAGCTTGTGGGTCCCTTAATTTCTTCCAAATAAATAAAAATTTACCGTTAACCCGGCCTTTAAGATAAAGGAAGTATTGTATGGGAAAACCCATGTAAATGTTCAATCAAACTCTGAATTTGTATAACTTTGGTAGGTAGTGATTGATAGAAAAAATTAAATTTTGGTAAAAATGTAGTCACTTAAATATTTAAATAAATTGTCGTATTAGATAAAAATTTAGAGTAGTTACTTCCTTACTTATAGACAAAAGGAAAATTCTACTTTTTTTTTAACTTTCCTCCTGGGCCTAAAATTGAGGAAATTTGTGTTTCGATTTTGATGGCTTTTGTACCGAGTTTTAGATTTAGTCATAAAAGACTACATTTGTAACAAAATTTAAATTTTTCCACCCATTATTACCAAAGTTATAAAAATTCAGAATTTTATTGAACATTTTACATGGTTTTCCCATATATAAAACTTGTTTGGTCTTGGGGGCCGGGTTAACGGTTAAATAAATGAGCTTAAATTTTACAGATTTTTTGTATTTATTTGGTAGAAATTAGGGGGTGCACCAGCTTAAAATAAATAATGACCTTTTTAATTACCACCCTAATGTATACGGTACTATTTTATAGTCTGCGTTCGATCTTCTCCGTTTATTATTTTACGGAATTTTATTTCCGGTTTAATTTTCAATGCCCTGTTTCCCCTGCATTTTTATCTTCGATTGAAAAAAAGTAGCATGTTAAATACAACAACAATTTGGTATAGCTCCGTATTGTTGTTGTATTTAATATGCAACTTTTTTTCAAAGCGAAGATAAAAATGCACTAAAAAACAGTGTTAACATCACATTCACCAACCACTAAAAACGCATTATATATTGTTCACGTAAGTATTCAATGATTACATTATTTGAGTAAAGACGAATAACGGTTCATCTTTCCTACCAAAATGATTCACGATGAGATATCTCAGAAACGTTAACTAGAAAACATTGAATAGATTTCTGACAACATGTAGATTTCTGAGATCCAGAAAATATAAAACATAATTAATTCAAACAAAATCTTTAATAGACATACTCGTACATAGGTACCTACATATTTTGTCTCTACAATTATATCACAAAACTCGTTTAAGGCAAATTACTTATTATCTAGGTACCTACAAATAAAATCTGTTCAAATATTATAAATAAGCCGTTACTCTAGCAATATTGATAAAACCTCTTTCTTAAACCGAAATTGTGTCAATAAACTGAAATCAGAACGACAAATAAATTAGAATTTTTAATACCATTAAGATAAGACAAGGGCAATGTCAAATCATTACTAGATGCTAGACAGATCTTGAAAAAGAGCGTGTGTATACTATACATACTTTTTGTATTACCGTGCTCTCCGGAAAAAGTCTAAGAACATTGTTTGGAATCTAAAATTAAATAAAAGAAAAACAATGCAAACACTGCAAGTGTTTCAACTCCTCGAATTCTTTGCTTAGGGATTAAGAATTTCATGCGCATTTTTTTGTTTTAGTTGCTGCAAACACAAAAATATGGCAAATGAAAAATAAAATCCCTTTATCAGCACTATTTACAAACAAAATATTACAAAATGTTCGTGCTTCTCAAGTAGATAACAGCCAAGGCTGTGAATATCTGTCTTCAAGTTCATTTTTTATAAAATGATAATGTTATAGTTAAGTGTGTTTCTTACCTGACATCAATTTCATTAGAATCAGATGATTCCATTTAATTGGGATAACCACTTTCGTCGATAAAAAAAAACGTCACGAGAAAACACTTAAATTTAATTTAACGCAAAGAAAACATAACATCATAACATAAAAAAAAGCACACAAAGCATAGGGATTTGCTTGTGGTTACCTCCGTCACAGAAATGATTCGGGGTTTTATAATCGCGTTGGTACTAACCTTGATGGTTTTTATCAGAATATATCATTTGCATCCGGTTTAGTAGAGTTGTTTTGTCTAGTGGTACACTTTTTATCGATTGTGGGTTTCGAAGAGAAAAACAGTGATTTTATTTTACACTGTCAGTAGAAGAAAAAAACAAAACATACAAAATAAAACGATTTTAAAAGGGCCGTGGAAAATACCCTCACCCAACAAGATTTCCATTCAACTAAACAAAGAACAGCTGACAAATATGTCAAATCAGAAGCAAACGTCAGCTTTGACGTTTGTTTTCTCTCACAGGGATGTTAGGAGTGGGCGCGTTCAATGTTTGAATGGATAGCCTATCTAGGATAGCTTTGTATCCATGTATGTGTTTGAACGCAAGTCAGCTGTTGTTGACATTTCTCATAGGATAGCTTTGTATCCTAAAATTTTTAGGATAGCTTGGGATCTTTTTTTTGCCAACAGCTGTTTCTTCATCAGCTGTGTTTTAACAAGGGATTACAACAACACAAACCTATCCAGATCGCTTAAGTTCGGTGTTTGAACGTGGCCAGTGATTGAGGAAAATTACGCTTCCTAAGGCCCTGTTTAGATTTGTTGGTTTAACTACGTAGTGAAAAGTCATGTCGTGTACTTTGTAGTTTTCACACAAATTTATTTCTGCATGCTCATGGAATATATTATGTCTACTGGAAAATAACATCAGTGGGCTGAACGGGATGTGCCAAACACTGCAAGTGAAGGGAGAGTCGAGTGGTCTAAGAATAAACAGCAACAAGACAAAAATAATGCTCACAGGCCGCTCCACACATCAGCGAATTATTCTACAGGAGACGCCAGTTGAAGTAGTGGAACAGTATAACTACCTTGGCAGTATTGTTTCTGCAAACGGTGGTACGGATCTGGACGTTAAAAGTAGAATGAATAAAGAATCCCCCAAACCAACGCGAAACATTCTCCGACGACGCGAAATCATTCACAATAATACAAAATATGAAAGATACACAATGCAAAACAACAACAAAAAAATGACTTTGCGAATGATTCGCTATGATTTCGCGTTGGTTTGGGAGAGCCTTAAAGCTCGTGCTGCCTTCGGTACCCTGCCCCAATTTGGAAATCCAGTCAAATCTCCTTAAGCACTAAGTTGAGATTCTTCGAATCCAATGTCAAATCCGTGCTGGTTTATGCTTGTGAAACCTGGAAAGTCACGTCTACCATTTCGAAAAATTGCAGGCTTTTGTGAATCGCTGTCTTCGCCACATCCAAAAGATTCGCTGGCCACAAATAATATCAAATGAGGAATTGTGGCGCAGGACAAGTGAAGAGCGGCTGGACGTCGACATAAGAAACCGTAAATGGCGTTGGATTGGTCACACACTGAGGAAACCAAACGATGAAATTGCAAAGCAGTCCTTTGAATGAAATCCTCAGGGTGCACGGTGGGTTGGAAGACCAAGAACAACATGGAAATCAACTGTCTTAGCGGAAGCAGAATCCCAGAGAAAGACGTGGCCACAGCTAAAGTACCTTGCAGTAGACCGTGAAGGATGGAGACGTTTTGTTGACGCCCATTGCCCCAGCCGGGGTTACAGGACACGATGATGATGATGATGCTCATGGAATATTTGCAAATTGGAACATTTAATTTTGGACAACGTGTGAGTATTTCTGCTCTTGATCTCGTCCAACCATTATGTATAGGTAGAAAATTAGAAACCTTTCTGTTGGACGCACAAGCACAAATGAACAAAATGGAATGAAATGGACCATTTTGGTTATGAAACATGACTGCTCACTCAATTTTTTTTTTCTTCTTGACTAACCCCTCCCTTTTTACCCAACTGATTTCACCCACGAACTGTTGTCATGCTGTAGTGAAACCAACCAATCTAAACAGGGTCTAAAGATAGGAACGCACTTGGCATGACTACTGTTCATTCATAGGCTATAAGCCTAGTACGCAGATCGAGCAAAGACAAATTTTATCTCTACATTTTTTTTCTCGAGACAAACTCTGAAGGTGTAGAGATAAAAACAAATGTCAAATGAGAACAGTAGCGTAGTTAGAAATTTAAAAAATTATAAAATATCCTTCATTTGACATAAATTTGAAACTTTTACCAGAAATCAGATTCCTTCAAGGCATTTGCAGAGCAAGAAAAATTGATCGCATGCGCTTGAAGGGGAACAATATAATGTGGATGGATGAAAATACATTTAAAAGGTTTAAAATTTTCAGTTTTTTTACTTCTCTGGAAAAAGGCGATTCTAGGGCAGTTTGGTAACATTTGGATCAAAATACACTTCTTCCGTCAAAATATAGTTTGTCTGTCAAGCCATCAACTGTCAAATTATATTGAAGGATCACTACGATGTAAATGGATTAAGAAACTTGTAAAAATTCCGAAATTTTTGAAGGTTTTTACTTCTCCGGGAAAAAATGATTTAAGGCACTTGTTTGACATTTGGATTAAATTAATTTTTCGTTCAAAATATAGTTTATTCTTCATCTTTCAAGCCGTCAACTGTCAAATTCCACTGAGGGATGGATGTCCTGTAGATGGCTTAAAAAAACCCTGACAAAATCATAAATGTTCACAATTATATTACTGCTCCCAAAATCCAATTAAATTGCCAACTCTGTTTGCTGATTCCAACCATATCGATTTAACTCGATTTGGGAATCAATTTAATTTTTTGATTGAAAAAATATTTTCCGTATCTGAATGTGGCCCTTTTGTACCCTTTCCCATTGGCTACGCCACTGACTGATTGAAAACAGCTGTTCTATTTATTCTATTCTCATTCCATGTCATCATTTTCTGTACGCATTTTATATTTTATTTCCGTCATGCGTCCTCACAACGTCTTAATAATGGAAAGAATGAAACAGGGAGATGATTTTAGTTTATAAAAAGTGAAATATATATAAAACGTCACAATTTGTCCGGAAAAATAATGCTTCGAGCATTCTTTTTCCGCGCAAAATTAAGTGGAGACTTTCTTTTACCTTTTCACGTACAGCGGTTACAGCTGTCAAATTTTGCGTTGGAGCTGCGTACCGCTTGGAAAAAATCCTAGATAAAATTTGTCCTGGGAAAAATTTTATATGGGGGATAAATTTTGTCTCGATCTGCATACTAGGCTTATGAAAACAATTCTCCCAAACTGCGCAAGCTTCAACAGCTGGGGTTTTTTTCTTTGGCCGAATGGGCTTGGACGAAAAAAACGACGTCAGGGCTTGCTAAATGCAAAAACAACTAAGCACCTTGGCGCTTAACTAGGCCGGGATCTAACATTAGCCCAGATAAAAACTCTGTTACTGACACGAACTGCATTCTATTTCTATCGATAGTTTGTATGGAAATTCCATTTTTTTTTGAGGATGTCGCTAAGCCCCTTTGTCATTTTTGCATCCGATTCCCTTGAGTTTGCAAAAAAAAAAAAAAAACAGACCTTATGTTGCAAAATACTTAAGTACCAACGCAATCAATTAAAAAAAAATGATGTTATGGTTCTATTAAATAAACATCTCACAAAAACTGATGTAAAAATGTATAAGTGGGGTGAAATTCCAAGAGGTTATGAAATACGTAAATTCAGTTTCTTCGTGTAACTGGGGAGTTTTGGTATTTGCCTTTTACACTATGAGTTCTTGGTTAACGTCCTACAGATTTAATGAAGGGAGGTAATGAAACTACTGGCAGTTTTTTTTTGTTCCCTCCAAAATGAAATCCGAGATTTCGGTTGAAAGCTTTTGATATTTCAAGTTGACTGAACAAGTTCATGCAAATTTGAATGAAATCTCAATGAAAACTCTAGATTTCAATAAAATCTTATACTATGTTCCCACCAAAACGAAATCTGAGATTTCAGCTTAAAAATTTGGGGATCTTGATTTGGTGGAGTGGGATTTCATTAAGATTTCGTTGAAATCTAGGGTTTTCATTGAGATTTCGTTGACATTTTCATTAAATCTTGTTCCATCACCTTGAAACATCAAAAGTTTTCAACCGAAATCTCGGATTTCATTTTGGTGGGAACATAGTATTATGCTATGTTCCCACCAAAACGAAATCCGAGATTTCAACTTAAAAATTTCGAGATCTCAAATGGGTGGAGCAGAATTTCATGGAGATTTCGTTGAAATACAGAGTTTTTACTGAGATTTCGTTTAAATTTCTATGAAATTTTTTCCCAGCAGTTCAAAATATGAAAAGTTTTCAACTGAAATCTCGGATTTCGTTTTGGTGGGAACATAGTATTAATCCACAAACTCGAGATCTCCAAATTTTTCAGCTGAAACCTCAGATTTCGGTTTGGTGGCAATATAAGTATTAGACATTTCAACTTTACCACCTTTACGCCGTTGCATGAATACCCTTACTTTGTTCCCACCAAATCAAAACATTTTTGAGATTTCAAATTGGTGGAACAGGATTTCATTTAGATTTTGTTAAAATGTTGAAATTTTCATGAAATTTCCATCAATCAAAAATATTAAAATTTATGAACCGAAATTTCGGATATCGTTTTGGTGGGAACATAGCATTGTAGTAAAGGTTGAACTAGAATAGGCGGAAGCTTATGTCAAAACCAACCGAAAATTAGATTTCCAAAACGTCAACTTTACAATTCACACATAATGCCACTTAAGGTTTTGAAAGTGCAATGTTAATTTTTTCTCATACGTGTTCACAGCCCAAGGGATTAGCTTTAAATTATTTACTTTGCGAAGCCACTGAAATTCGATGTGATATGTATAAACTAATTAAAAGAAAATTCGAGATTTTAATTCACTCATTCATAAAACAGAAAAAAAAAGTTGTAAACTATGCACTAAGCACCAAATTCTTTTTAGTTTGCTTCCACACTATCCCATTGAGAATGAACACTCATGTCAAAAAAGTGTGAAGGACATCATGTATAACAGTAACCCTGTTACTTGGTTTCAAACAGTTTCAGACCACTAGGTTTGGTGCGGACCAGTACAATTTTACAAGTGTGGAACGTGTTCGCACTAAGTCTGGCGGTTTCAAGCTGTTTGAAAGTCGGCAAGGAACAAACCTAGTGTGGAAACAAAATATGAAGTTTCGTCACACTCAACTCGACAGCCCATCAGACACGATTTGGCAAGTGTTTATACATGCAAATACTTAGGATCGGTTCTAAAACCATCACACATTTAGCCAGTTTATATATCTGAGATCTTAGAGGACTCAGAGGGCTCACAAATATTAACAGGATTCCTCTCAAAAAATAATTCCTCACTTTTCCCATTAAAAACTGAGACTGAAATTTGTTGGTTTCGCTGGCTCATTAATTTTTTGTCGCAGTAAATTACATAAGAAAAGAAAAAGAAAGTTATTTTGACTTCTATGTGAGGAATTCTGTTTATAAAATATAATCTCCTACTCTGTCAAAAAACGGAGGAAAATTACTAATGGCCAGTTGTACAAATATTTAACTCGAGGTTCAGCAATTTTAACTCACTGACTTTTGGGAATTGACTGAAGTTCAACAATGGCTCAGGCATTAAATTGGCTACTAGAACATACTTGAACCTTGAACCATCGTTGAACCTCAGTAATTCTGCCTAAATCAGCCAATAAAAATATTTGAACCACGGATCAAAATTTGAACCACGTTTGTAGAACGGGTCCTAAGTCCCCTTTCCCACGAAGAAACAAGTTGCTGGAGATTTTCTTGACGTTTTCTATTAATCTCCTTAAAAATCTCTTGTACCTTTCATACGAGGAAACAAATCTCCCGGCAATTTTTGAAATTTCCTTTGAAAGTCTACTGGTTGAACACACCTAAGCCTAGATGTGAAAGGAAATGTCAAAAAATCTCCTCAAATCCTCGACCGGGGAGATTCTGTTCGCCCCTCTTTCCTCCTGCCCTTCGCACCCAGGAACTAAAAGTTGCTGGCAACTCAGTTTCCTCGTGTGAAAGGGCACTAAGCGTTCAAGAAATATAAACTGGCTAATTACCCACTTGGGTGTTTGAGGTTATGGTGAAACTGATTTGTTTGGATGCAAGTAAGGAAGCAAAATATGAAAATTATTTTCATAACATAAATTTGGGAGTCGTTTAAAATTCCTTTCCACTTTATTCTGACATAAAGTTAATAATTTGTGGGATGTGTAGAGGTACTTTAAATAAGACAAACAGGATCTTATAGTGGCAGGAGTCTCTTTTTGCCTTACGTGTTTATTTTTCATGCGTCTGTTGCCTCTGTTTGTTCAAAAATGGAAAAAAACGTGTTTTGTTTATCACCAGTAAAAGTATGCCCATATCAACGCACTTACTATAGCTTGAAAAAAAAACTCTACGTGCCCTCCCGAAGTATACCAAACAGCGGAGGGCAAACAGTGCACCTCTGTTGATACTGTGGGGTTAGGTAGTCATCATTGTAATTTTAAATTTTTAATTTTGGGGTGCCAAGAAACCAAAATTAGTGATACGCTTGTGGTGGATTGGTTTGCCGAGACGAATGCACTAAACTAGATTTTGTTTGACATTTCAAAAGAATTAAATAAATCTCATTAAAATCTGAAATATTGATGTCAACATTAAACTTTTTTTGAATAAAACAGGAGAAAACTGGAAAGTGCAAATCTTCTTACAAAAAATTCAACCCTTTTCTACAATGAAAAGAAAAATGATATACATAAGTACGCTTAGTAGGACTCCAAGGGTCAGTTGAACAAACGTGGTTCAAACTTTGATCCGTGGCTCTGCAATTTTACTCACTAATTTCGGTGGATTAACTGAGCATCATGCATGGTTCAAGCTTCAATTTATGAGAAAATAGCCAATAACATGCTTGAACCAAATCAGTGAAGTAAAAATGCTGAGGATCAAATATTGAACCACGTTTATGCAACTGGCACTAAATAAAAAGATGCATTACAATCAGCTAGAGTTCCAATAGAAAATTGAATATACCTTTATTTCTTTTTCTATTAACAGACCATAAAAAGGTAAGACAATCCCACGACCTAAACACACTACAATCATAGTCATAAATACAATAAACTGAGTTTTCTATTTATCATCTCTCTTGTGTGGATAAACTGTAATACGGATACAGAGGAGAAAAAATGAGTATTAAAGGCTCTCCCAAACCAACGCGAATTCGTAGCGAATCATTCGCAAAGACGGTTTTTTGTTGTTGTTTAGCATTGTGTATCTCTCATATATTGTATTACTGTGAATAATTTCGGCTCGTCGGCGAATGTTTCGCGTTGGTTTGGGAGAGCCTTAAGGCTCTCCCAAAGCAACGCGAATTCATAGCGAATCATTCGTAAAGAAAGTTTTTTGTATCTTTCATATTTTATATTATTTCGAATGATTTCGCATTGGTTTAGAAGAACGCGAAATCCTCCCAAACCACCGCGAAGCATTTTCCGACGACCCGAAATCATTCACAATAGTACAAAATATGAAACAACAAAAAACTGTCTTTGCGAATGATTCGCTATGATTTCGCGTTGGCTTGGGAGAGCCTTTAATGTGAATTGTAAATAAGTCAAGGAGATTTTGAGAAAATTTTGGAAATCTCGTTGATGTGATCTTATAGCCTTTTAACACCTTACCGAAATTTCGATTTCGAGCAACAAGATTTCAAAAACTACTAGGATAATTCACACCATATCACCATTGGCGTTTTTCTTTTTTGTCTCTTCTGAGCAAAGCTCTGAGCAGAGGATGAGCGATCAGAGCAGAGCTCCGAGCAGATTATGATCAGATTCCTCAGGTGGCCTATTCTGAAAAGCGCGGCGGATCGAATTGAAAGCGATACCTCAATTTCAACCGTCTTCGCTTTGGGTTATTCCCAAAAGCGAAAATGATCGAAAACGGTCCTTCCAGGTTTTCTCATTTGAGTTCCAAATAATTCCATTTTTCTCATTTAAATTCCAAATAATTCCAGGCCACTCCCATTTTCCTCTCATTAAAATATCAGCTGTTTCCTAAAATTTGACAGGAGCTCTGTCTCATCAAAACATTTATTTTTCCTATTTTGTGCACAGGGTAATTTAATTCATAATTTTTTCTGGATTTGTTTAAAAATCAAACATATCGTTGGACTCAAGAAATGAGTTTTTAAAGCTAAGCAAGGGAAGAAGAGTATTTGCACATGATTCAACACGAGTTTTTATATTTTCTTTTAATCCGTCAACAATCCGTAACCCTAATACCTATCGTTTTCAAACACAAAATCAATCAAAAACACACTTTTATTTATGTAATTCCACAAAAAATGGCAATAACAAAAAAAACACTTTTATTTGAGAAACAACACTTTTTTACGTAATTATTTACATTTTGCTTCGATCCCCCACTAATTCGTCAGCTTCACATCTATCGCTTTCAAAACGTACTGACATAATGATATTTAGTTGGAAAGCGCTTTAGCTTTCCATATAAGGTCGAACGAAAAGCGAATTGCTTTTGAGAATAGGAAAAAGCAAATCCACCCTTGAAAGCGATCCGCCGCACTTTTCAGAATAGGCCCCAAGATTTAATTATGAAATACACTTGAGCACTGAACTGTCATTTCATAGGTGTTTTTGGTAAATTTCGTGAAATTTCTTGCAATTTTTTAAAAATGACGGACGACTGTCCAGAGAATCCATTTTAAATTATGCATCACACAAAAAATAAGTGAAGTTGGCTTCGCTCAGCATTTCGCTCGATTCCCTCGCAAGCTCTGAGCTAGCTAGCTCCGATGGAAAAAAGAAATGCACTTTTTATGCTCTGACATGTCTGAGCTAAAAAAGAAACATAGAATTTTTGTTTGACAGTTCCGTGATCTGCTCTGAGTTAAAAATGAAAAACGCCAATAATAAACGTGTCTCACCAAATAAAATCTCTGAGCGCTGAGAAATTTTTTAAGTGGAACAAATAATCTCACCTGAGCCCTGAGATCTTTTTTGGAGATTACTGAGAAGAATATTTTTGGATTCATTTCCCAATTTTCTTTCTCAGCCAAAATTGCTGTTCATTTCACCGACAAATTGCAATTAATCTGTGAACGAAAACGCGAAAACGATAAATAAATGCAAAATAAAGACCAAATGATAATCAAAATGGAAATTTATTTGTAATTTTATGTAAGTTATGTAAATTTACTAAACTTTAGCTATTATTTTTCATTAATTGAATAAAGTTTTTTGCTTGAATGTTTTCCGCAAAGTTGAAATCTTGTTTCAAGAAGTTCAGTACAAGAATTTGTCCCACCAAATCATTCCGCCTACGGCAAATTGACATTGAGCGCTTAGTGAGATTTTATTTAGTGGGACTGACCTAATCTAGATTTTGTTTCACATTTCAAAACATATCATTTTTGTCTTTTTCTGTAAAAAAAAAACATAAAAACGACCACAACCGGAATACACTGCACTCATAAATATATACTCTCTTTTTTCTTTCTTCTCTCTTTTAAGGGTTAACCGTTATACGGACGGAGGAGAAAAAATTAGTATTATTGTGAATAGGCCAATTAGATTTTGAGAAGATTTTGTGGTAATCTACTAGATTACGAAATCTTAAAATGTATGGGAAATTTAGTTGATTTTGATGAGGTTGCTGGCTTTCTAGATCTTGATTTTGATTCGGTGTGAAAAAGCTACTTAGGCTTTTTGAGAAAAGGATATTACCTCTAGAGCTTTTACTAGCTGCTTTCTACTATTGATTTTAAAACAACTTTTATAACTTTGTATTTATATGCACATACTTATCAGTAGATTACGTCTTCAAATTGAATTTTTTTTGTTTGAATCGGAACAGGACAAATTTAACTCACAATCCCTTTTAGCCACAAATCAAAAAAAAGTTTGATTAGGTACCAATTCTTATTATTTTGAAGGTCACACTAATATTTATCTGTTAATACATCTAACATAAACAAAGTTTACAATATTAAGATAAAACAAAAATAATAATGTTCTTACCGAACGTCGAACAACTTTAATAATTAAACTCTTATGAACACAAAAAATAAAAGTGATACCATAAAACTGTTGGTCTTATATAATATCTAGTTGCGATTTTTCTGTTATAGCTATAGGCATGTACCTACATGTATATATCCAAGAAAAATGATTTTATTATCTTTGATAACGACTGAATGTTATATGTTGAGAATATGCAAGCAAGTAATTAGAATCAATATTTAAATAAAGAATTCCGGGAGATAAGCAATGCGATCTGTGCAAGGCTTTTTGGGCGGTAGAAATATTTTTTTATCAGAAACAAATAAAATGCTATTGCATTTGGCTAAACTCAATTTGAAGAAGAAAATGCTGCGAGCTTTTCTTGTATTGCTTTTTCTAGATTTGTATTTTAAGATGAGAAAAAAGATGAAATCCTAAATGTTTGGATCCTTGGATCGTTCGAGCTTCGAGGAACGGGAACGAAATAAGTAGAGTCAACATACAATTTTGGCTAGAGTCAGAGAAAGAACCCATCTTGACGTACATGTACATACCGCATGTACTTGCTGTTATAGTTCAAATTGATTGGAACTCCAGAGATTGTAATATTATACAAATATGCAAGTATGTAATTATAGAAAAATGTAACGAAGCACAAAACTCGTTTATTCACAAAGTGCTCGACCATTCTGGTGGTGTGGAAGAAAAAGCAATCTTTTGAAATACTGTGAATCTTTGAAGTACTGTAACTTTGTAACGGTTAATGCTAAGAACAATTTGGTACCTTCATATGTTTTTTGTCGGAAATTACCTCAGCTACATGTTTGTAGAAAAATTTTTTCTTCTAAAACTTACCGTTTTCGATATATTTAGCAAAAACCCATTTTCGTGACCTTTGACCCCCCTAACGGGACTAGCGGGCATTTGATGTTTGAGGATTTTTGACAGGTTATAAGTAACGCCAATCTCAACGTGTATACCAAAAATCAGCCTGTTACAAATTTGTTCCTTGAAAAAATCTATTTTTACTGGGCTATCTTGACTTAAACGAAATCAAAGGGCACGGTAGTGCCCAGCCAAGTTCGCGGCACTACACCCTTTTTACAGGAACAAACTCAAGCGATTTTCAACCCCCCTCTAACTTCAGTACCAATAAAGTCAGAAACAAACATAAAGTCAAAAATTCGCAGTATTAGCTGAGCTGATCAAACACAGGTGGCTCACCAAATTTCAACACTTTAGCATTAGTAGTTCCCGAGATAAAGGACTTCAAAAATCACAAAAACCGTAAATGACTGACTGATTCACTGACTCACTGACAGATCATCAAAATTATGGAGCACTTCCCGACATCGTAGAAACTTCAAATTTCGCACAACGGTAGGCCTTGTGGTGCATACAAAGGAAAAAATCGAAAACCTGCAATTTTCTATTTAAAGGGCGTGGCATCCACCCACATTCTTAAAAATTCTTATAAATTATATGGAGCACTTCCGATTGTTGTAGAACGATGAAAATTGGTAGGTACTTAGTACTTAGAAAGAAAGAAATTGAAAAATTGGAAATTTGTATTCAAGGGGCGTGGCATCCACCCACTTTCTCAGAATTGCTAATATTTATATAGAGCACTTCGGTTGTCGTAGATATATTAAACTTTGTAGAGCGGTAGGGCTTGATTTTCACAATAAAATCTTTGCAAAAAGGAGTGAAATCACATCAAAAACATAAATGTTAAAAAAAGAGCCAAGTTCTTATATGTACAATTACTTACTTCTTAATTACTTACTTAATCACGAATTTAAAATGTATGAAAACTTGACCAGTGAGCCCACCAAAATTTTAACCAGTAATCATTAAATACCAAATTTCTGTCATAATTAGGAGTTGTTTCGATGTTATTCTAATTCAGATATTTGATATTAAGCTTCTTGAACTTAAAACTTGGCATATATTTTAGATCTCATTACTTTTTTTGGTTGACTTTTTACGCACAGGTTTCTTGTACATATAAGAACTTGGCTCTTTTTTTTTAACATTTATGTTTTTGATGTGATTTAGTTTTCAGCGTCTTACGGAGGGTTATTGGCCGTCTTACACTTGAAATGTGTGCTTGTTTTTATCTCATCTTAATTATGTGTAAATACCAGCCTTGCTAAAATGAGGTGAATGGGGTCATTTTTTTTACATATACATGAGCGTCTTACAGCATGTCATGGAGGGCTAAAATATCTTACATTGTTATTTTCGTGTATATATTGAATCAATGAACGATATGTTAAAAGATGAGCCTTGCTAAAATGAGGTGAATGGGCACTTTTTTTCTGACCAAAGTTTTACTCTTGCTAAAATGAGGTGAGTAAATCGGTCGCTAGCTCTTGTTGGTCTATTAGTCTTCACGTGCCCCTACAAAATTTTATGAGACTTGTAAACACATACATTTCAACGAGGCATTATTCAGAGAAAACAAAATATTGCAAGGGTTTAAACTGAAATTCGAACAAGAGAACAATTTTTTTTGGAAGCGTTACAATATTTATTGAAAAAAAAATTCATAGGGTGGTAACTTTACCTCAAAATTAGTGAACAAACGGTGACGAGTAACATCGAACTAAAGATATTTAAAAGAGAACAAGGATATTGAAAAGGTTTTGAAGAAAAACATTAATGCTTAAAGGAATCATTACTTAACTTTATAGTCAAGTCAACGAAGACTCAAAATTACAAAATATTTGCAATAAATCATGCTCTCCAGGTTATTATTTTATGTGGTAGGGGCGACCCAAGGTATAACATACTAAAAGTCCCCAGCCCAAGGCAGCGAGCTTTAGGCTGGAGGGGGGTTAAAAGTCCCCTTGTGTAATTTTTCGTGAATATTTTGAAAACTAAGCGTGTTAACAGAAAAGTGCACACTCAAAATGAAAGAATATTAAATTTCCTACAAAAAAAGTTTTATTCATATTTCCAGTAGGAGCAAGGTTAAGAAAGTTACGGGGAGTAGAAACTTTAAACATTTGAAAAATAATGTTATGGTCTTACATAATCAATGTTTTTTGATAAGTTTACCCAGAAATAGCAAAAAAAGGAAGTATACATTTGATTCATGGTCATTCTAGAGATGACATGAGAGCAAGTTGGGGTGTGAGGATGGCAGTTGTGTTTAAAATGGCCTATTTATTTTTTGATGCAGTAAATTATTTCATAAAGTATTTGCCAATAACTTGGAAACATCCTGTGTACTTCGTATCTTTGAAGAAACATTGTTTCTAATATGAAAATTAAAGACTGTATCAAAAAAAAAAAATAATAATAAGGACATTTTAGACACAACTGTCATCCTCACACCCCAACTTGATCTCATGTCATCTCTAGAATGACCATGAATCAATGGCCGCGTTCAAACACAGAACTGAAGCGATCTGGATAGGTTTATGTTGTTGTAATCCCTTGTTAAAAAACAGCAGATGACGAAACAGCTGTTGGCTGAAGAGATCCCAAACTATCCTAAAAATTTTAGGATACGAAACTATCCTATGAGAAATGTCAACAACAGCTGACTTGCGTTCAGACACATACATGGATACAAATGTATCCTAGATAGGCTATCCATTGAAATTTTAATGCGGTCAATGCTATGTTCACAAGTTATAAGTTAATTTTGTCAATTTATTAGTATTTTGTTATGCATGTGTTAGATTGCTATGTTTGCTAACCACTAACAAATGCACTTATGATGAGCCTCTGATTGTAGGTTGCAGCTTGCTCTAAGCTCACTACAACTAAGAATCTGAAGTGTAAAAAAAAAAAAAGTTAAAAGTGGAGAAGAACTTGATGCACATTTCATTAAAGTTCGCTACAATCTTGATTGTGAATTCAAAGTGGCTGACATCGAAAAATCCAGTCAATTTGTGCTCAAAAGGGCAAACTGTGGGATTTTTCGAATTAGGTAGTAAGACGAAAACCAATGATTTCTCGAAGACGAATGGAGGTATTTGAAAAATTCAAAAAAAAAAAAATTTCAAGTAAAATGTTCATACTTCAGAATGACCATAAACATTTTTTCGAAAAAAAAAAAATTACCTCGAGAAAAAAAAAAACATTTTTTAAAAAAAATTCATTTCTTTTAAATCATAGATTCGAATATCTCAAAAACGTCACGTGATAGAGCGATTTCAAGGCCATATTCGAACTCAGCGCATCAAAGACTATCAGAAAAGTATATCTTGGTTCATGTTACAGACAAAAATTCAAATTTTGTCACACAAATTAATTTCTTAACGCTTTCCAGTGGATTTTCGAAAACAGTAAAAATACGTCAATTTTCGACTAGCGCTTGAGTCTAAATGAGTTGTCGCAGAAAAAAACCTTAGATAGGGATTTATTAGAAATTGTGTATTCTTTCAATGGTACTTTGATGTAATTTTCGAATAGTTGGTAGTATTTGAGCCATTAGTGAAAACCTCACAAAAATGCATTTTTTGCATTTTTTTCATGTTGCGTCACGAAATTTTGTTGGCAAACCTCAGATTCGGATTCAGCACCCCCGAAAACATAAAGGAGCGAACAAATCAAAACTACCTCACAATTTGCATGGTGAAAATACAAATACAAAAAAAAACAATGCGGGGATTTTGAGGGACTTTGGATATGATATTTCTCTATCATAACAATGATTTTTTAACTGTGGTCCTGTCGTTAACCCAACTTCCAATCTGTAGGGCTATGGGCTTAATGTTGCAAATTTTTCCTTGATCATAAGTAAGTAATTATTTAAAACTCTGGACCCATTTTGCCTGTGCTGAAAACCAAGACAGATTTAAACATTTTTTTCCGTTATTGACTACAAATTGATAAAGGCATTGAATATCGAACACAAAAATAGCACTTAAAATTTTGAAAAATATCAACTTGGCAAAAAAAAAACAATTATTTTTGTCCGAAATTTTTAATTTGAAATTCTATTTTTCAAAAGTCAAAACAACTTGCCTTAATTTTTGTTTTAAGTTTTCAATGCTCTAATCAATGCATAATCAAACACTAAAAACTGTTTTCTTAAATGTTTTGTAGTTTTTGAGAAAATTGAAAATAACCATAACTGTATTTGTAAAGGGGAAACAAAACGTTTGGAGGAATTTAAACAGGAAAACAATTTTTTTGGCTATTTTCAATTTTCTCAAAATCTTCAACTCATTTAAGCAAACGGTTTTTAGTTTTTGATTATAAATTGATTAGAACACTGAAAACTAAAAACTAAAATTTTACTTAATCACGACAAAGAAATTTTGAAAAGAATTAGTTTACCATGAAAAAAACTAAAATAAAATAAAAATAGTAATATTAACGAAAATATCTAATTGCAAAAGATGAAATTTTGTATACAGAATAGCTTTAAATTTAAAAATCGAAAATCGACGCTGACGTTTTTTCAGAATAAATATTCTGGATTAAAATTCCGTCAAATTTGATTCCACACTGGGGCAAAACACCACTAAAGGTGGCATTAAATCATGGTATAAAAATACAAGGTATGTTGTATATGAGATGAAGGGTCGCCATATTTTGTTTTGTGTGACGTCATAGCGAGTGTTCACCAACACATAGCTTTAAAAAATAAATTATTTACTGTTTTACTTTAAATTTAACATAAGATAACTTCAAAACATAAATAATCTATTGTTTTACTTTGAGTTTTAATAGCAAATAGCTTCAAAACATAAACAATTTCTATTTACTCTCTTTGCCATAAATGACAAACAACTGAGATCATTCACTCGCAATGACGTCACGACTCAATTGTCTGAACTGTCAAGCATACCTTGTTATTCTTATACCATGGCATTAAATCAACTGTCAAATCGTATGTACTTGAAATCATGCAAAAAATTGAGGGTACGCCCACTAAAAACGCCCACTTAAAAAAAAAAAATAAAAAAAAATGCAAATGATTTTTAGTTTCAAAAACAAAGTTAGCAAAATATTTATTAATTTTAAAAATTTAATTTTATTAACAACAAGAAACAAATATATATAATGTATTAACAAAAACAATATAAATTATAACAAATAAAAATTTATTCTTCTTCGTCTTCATCACTCTCATTTATTACATCAATCCCACTTCGATTTAGTATTGGTGTGTTTGGGGATTTGAACAAACTTATTGCTTCTTGGCGCAGATGTTGAATTTTGTTTCTTGGAACTCTTTGCAGACTTGTTAAAACGAGGTCCGATGATAAAAGAAACAAATTAAAATTGTCTGCATTTTTCCGGTTATTTTTTTCGGGAGTGGTGTTCTCTATAATTTTTGAAATGTTTATTGTATGCTTCTTGAGACTGTTTTTGTATTTCTTTTTTCGTTTCAGCAACAATTTTTGTATGCTCCTCTTGTCTAGCTTGCCATTATCTTATTTTTAATTTGTATGAAAGGTGGAGCAGACATTCGAAAAAACGGATCCACCCATGCAACACAGATAAACCAAATTGAAGATTATCCGTTTTTACTGGCCTTTTTATCATTGCATCAATGGAATTAAAAAATTTGCTTCAAATATCATTGTTAAAGCTTCTTCCCCAGTCATCGAAGCAAGTTCAATTGAGTCCCTTAAAGCTTTTCTGCATTTTCAGCATGATTTGGGATTGTCATCACTTCACGATGATTCTTCAAACGCAACCATTGGACGACCACGTTTAGAGTTAACAGAATATTGAAAAAGTATAGGTGTTTTCAGCCCAGCAATGTTTGCACTCAAAAATGTTGCTTCTATCCTACAAGCTTTTTCCCAACGTGATTTATTTTGATTTTGAGCTCCGTTACTTTTTCATTAATACCGTTTTTGAAAGCATCGCTGGATCAGACCCGTTTTTGAATTTCTTCTTTTAAAAACGCAATTTGGATGTCTAATCCCTTCAGAGTTGAACTTTTCATAAAAGTAGATTTGGAAGTTGTTCGGTCTAAGAAGTAATTAAAATCAAATAAACAGAGAAAATTGATATTTTTTGCTACTTTTTTAGCAAAAAGTAGCAAAAAATCTTTACAGATTAAAAAACTAGACAAACCACTTGTCATAAATAGATATAACACTTCACGTCATGTCACGGCCAACACATCTAAAACGCCGATTTTTGTCTAAATGCAAAAACTAACACATTTTGTACACATTTGTTTTTATCTTTAACCACAGAGTAAGAGGACTAATAGAAAACTTCTTATAAAAATGACAAAAATCAACACACCTGAGCCTACTGATTCCATTGGAATAATTTTTTTTGTATAATAAAAAGCTATAAGAAGTTGCACACAGTTAACTGTTCACTCAAAAAAAAAAAAAAAAAACAGGTCTGGCTTCGATGAAAAATTATCAAATTCTCCGTTCGTGACGATTTGCCTAAGACCACGTGCTCCCAATTAACTGTCGCATTCTCATTTTGTTTTCTCTATCCTATTTACAACAAAAATAAAACAGTAGTTTAATTCAAAGCTCAACTTCGAAATTTTATTAAATGCCAGCATTAGTGGTGTTTTGCCCCAATGTCTCTCTCAACTGTCCCTACGATCGTAGGGACAGTCAACAGGTTCGTAGAAATTTTCAACGAACTTCAGGAGACACGAGGTCCATTTACAATAGACCTAGTAAATTTTTCCGACAGTCCAAACTGAACAACCGTCTCAACGTAAATGGCCGGCTAAAGCCAGTTTTCGTTTGTGACTTTTTAAATCTCAGAAACCTGAACTGGTAATTCACGTAAATCAAGCTTGGAATGAAATGAATAGCAAAATAGGCCTGAACAAAGTACTAATTGTAATTATATTTGAATTTCGTATCATCATCATCCTGTCCTGTAACCCCGATTGGGGCATAGGGTGTCAACAAAACGTCTCCATCATTCACGGTCTGCAGCAAGGTATTTTTTTAACTGTGGCCACGTCTTTCTCTGGGATTCTGCTTCTGCTAAAATAGTTAATTTCCATGTTGTTCTCGGTCTTCCAACCCCCCGTGCAGTCTGAGAATTACATTCAAAAGACTGCTTTGCAATTTAAACGATTGGTTTCCTCAGTGTCCACTGCCATTTACGCTTTCTTATGCCGACGTCCAGCCGCTCTTTACTTGTCCTGCGCCACAATTCCTCGTTTGATATAATTTGTGGCCACCGAATCTTTAGGATGTGGCGTAAACAGCGATTGACAAAAGCCTGCAATTTCCTCGAAATGGTAGACGTAACTTTCCAGGTTACGCAAGCATATAACACGGATTTGACATTGTTTGTATTCGAAGAATGTCAACTAAGTGCGTAAGGAGATTTGACTGGATTTCAAATTGGGGACAGAGTACCGAAGGCAGCACGAGCGTTATTAATTCTACTTTTTACGTCCAGATCTGTACCGGCATTTCCAGAAACAATTGCAGATATTCGTATAATATACATTAATGATTTACGAAGGACATTAATCGGACGATAGAAAAAGTTAAATTGTATTACCTATTACTACTATTTCTCAATTAAGCTGAAAACATTTTCAAACGCTTATTCATAGAAACTGCTCATTGTAATGGCAAAATACAAAGTGGAAAACTTTCACAAGAAATTGGTGAAATTTGTAATTTTAACTTATTTCTTTGTATTTGAAGTCAATTCATTTTTTCAACAATAATCATTATTAAACATAAATTTATCAAAATTAATTTAAATTGTAGGTACTTGTTCTTCACTTAACTAATAAATTATGTTTTAACATATTAACAGGTTTATACATATTTGAAATGAATACGTATTAATTTCAATTCGTGTACTGTGTTCATACGTAGTCATCGCAATTTCATACTCACTCCCTTAAGAAAACTGAAAAAACTCCACATCAGCTTACTACCAGATTACTATACCTTTGAAGTTTGTTCATTTCAACAAGATACATGAATGGAATATTCGTGATGTAGCTATTTCATAATAGACTTTCATGTTTTGATATTAGATCACTCTTAGTTGATACCAATATATCACTACACATAGCTTTGTTTCTTAGATTGATATCCTCAGTTAGAAGCATTACGTTTTCTATGTGTTCTTTGACTTGTAAACAACAATTTAAAATGCTATCATCTGGTGATGTTACCTTAATTAAATGTTTAATTTCATCAGCAGAACTTTGAGCTGAAAACATAGATTTTGTTAAAAAAAGATGAATTATAATGATTTTGTTTTAAATAATAAGCTTACCTTGAATATGATTTGATCTCGTTTCAAAGGCTTTATTAATAAAATGAATGGCTCTTGTCGAACGAGTTTTGATACTTTCACTTGGCGAACGTATCTTCAACTTATCCAGCTCCTGCAGTACACAATAGGGTATGTAGATAATTGTCCCCGCAGTATCTAGATAAGTGGAAAGGCATTGAATTAAAGATACAAATTTGATTTAAAACAAACTTACCACAAAGTTTCATTGTTGTCAATTCGTCGACAAATGTAACGTTTTCCAGAAAAACATTAGTGTCGACAACAAAATAGAAATAATCCGTTTTCCAGTGATTCAACTGTTGCTTTTTGTCTGCTGCCAACCGAAGAAGATTTTCATTAACAGTATCCCAATGTTCACTCCGGGTAGACACATTGGATGAGCTAACATTCGAAACAGAGGATATAGTTGTCTATAAAAAAAAGAGAAACAGCTTCAAAATTGTGTACTCTCAAAATATACTTCAAGTTTCCCACGTTGTTCAGGTGAGAGTCATCGCAAATTGGTTGCCAGTCCATTGACTCACTCTCCACATGGGATGAACTTAAAGAACACACGCTTACGCAACTTGGACTAGAAACGAAGGAAGAAGAAATAGGAGATGTATGCTGCGAACGATTGAGAGAAGTCTGTTGATCTTGCAACGATCTTCTTAAGCGTTGCAGTCTGTCATTGGCTGAAAAGAGAATGTAACCAATTGGAAAGCGAAATGGCAGTTAGAATCAATCCACTTACCACATCCTATTGATGAGGAACTATTTAAGGTTGTATTAGAACTACATTTTGGCATCGGCAGTTGTTTTCGACCCTGATTCTCCTGCTTGGAACCTTTGGGTACCGTTTTTTTGCTCTTAAATGATGGTTTGGAATTTTGTGAAAGATTTGATTGTTTTTTGGGTTCCTCTGGTTTGTTTCCTTTATTTGTATGTACTACTTGTTTGAAAAAACTGGTGCAGTAGCCTTTAAGCACCGACATAATGGTTGACTTCTGATCTTTCGAAGGCTCAATGTTGGCATTGAGGTCACACTGAACTTTATTCTGGAGGTCTGGAGATGTCTTTTCTCGTGTGGTCTCGTCGGAAGTTCGAATTTTCTTTGGACTAGAAACATTTGTAGTTTCTTTTGTGAGGCCTGACGAATCATTTGAGGGTTTGTTTGAAACAGAGCTACTTGCCGGCGTTGGTTGCAAAACATCATCGTGTTTCCGTTTTTCCGCCTTTTTTTTAGAAGTATTTTCTGGTTGGCTAGATGTTTTTTTAGGAATTCGGAATTTATTGTTATTCGATTGAATATCATTTTTCTGCTTTTCAGTGGCAACAGGTGAATCTTTTTCCCTATGACTTTTAGTCATTCTTTTTTCCGGAGTTTTTTTCAAAGCGCTTACCTCAATTGGAATTACGCTTTTCTTAACGGCGGTAGCATCTTCATTGGCTGCTGTTGGTTTTTCTTTTATTGGTTCCACGGTTCGTTTTTCGTCTAACCTCTTATTTTTTGAGCTATCTTTTGCCTTGGCCAGAGATGATTCTTTGTGCTTTAGTTTCTCCAAATTCTTTTGAAGGCGCTTTAGACGATCTTGTGCGGGAGTCTTCATTTTGCATTTAGCTAAAATAAAACTTTAAAATGTATGTTAAAAATAATAGGAACAATTAACCTAAAATATTTTGTTGCGTTTTGTCCGACGACTCCGTACACCATTGAGTTTCCCTAGTTTTTGTGTTAAACAAATAATATTGACCAGGGCGGCTTTTTGACTGGCATCGCACCCAATTGTTGTTATTTTTAATTGCGGATTTTTTATCCATGGTTATTTTGGTCAAATTTATAACTGTAAAAGAGAATACTGTAATTTGATAACAAAATACAAAACAAAATAGAAAAAAATACAAAAATATTTTTTTTTCTGAAAGATGAGATGTCAAAAGATTTAAAAAGTGCTGCCAAGAATAATATATCTCAAAGCACAAGTCGCGTTCGGATACTTATCCGGTGGCCACTCGAGCGAGTACTCGCTCTCGAGTTGCAAATACATCGAAACTTTTCCAACTTGCTAGCGAGTACTCGCTCGTGTGGCCCCGGTTTACCTGGTTTACCTAGCTGTTGAGAAATTATGGACCTTTGTTTAACGTTTGAACGAAAATCTAATACAATCAACAAGAACTTTGCTGTTACCAAGGACTATAGCTGCGTTTTTTTTGCGTGTCCATATGAGGTCTGTTCCCTTACTTTGAATTTCTGTGATTTTCTGTGCATTTCTGCGCATTTCAGTCCAAAGTTGTGTCAAAGTTCATATAAAAAAAATATTTTGACACAAGTTTGGACTAAAAATCACAGAAACCCAAAGTAAAGGATCAGACCTATGGAGTTTTGGTGAAAAAAAAATGACATCGGGACATTTCAACAATTGTTTGCCTTTTGCATTGGTCTGCCATTTTTTTAAATTATCTTATACTACGTTTTCATTAGAGCAAATGAGGTAATTTCGTTGAAAATTAGATCGGAAATTACCTCATTTCCCATACAAATTCACATTTCGAAATGAGATAATTTCAACCAAATTTGCACGAAATTAGGTTGGAAATTATGTGTGAACAAATCGAACACACCCAATTGAATGCGATTGAATAACAATGGAACAGCACCTGACACAAAATGTCAAACATGACATTCAAAATTATTAATTAATTATTTATGTTACGAGTGTTCGGCTATTCGGTAGCAATTCAAAAATCCAATTTAAGAATTTGGTAACTTTTATTTTTATATAAGTAATAACATACGTATTTATTAACTTTATTTGTTTTTTTTTCAGCCATGGAAAAGAAAACCCAAAAAAAAAAAGATATGGAAGTTGGAGATGGAAGAGCTGCTGTGCGAGATGTGGCTGGAAAGAATCCCCGAAATTCGGGGTTCTAGAAAAAACAGCCACATCTTCGCTGAAATGGCTAAGGAGATGAAGGACAGGGGACTTTCCTTTACTCCAGGAGAAATCCATGTAAAGATAAATAACTTGACGGCAAAATATAGGTAATTTTTGTAAAGGTGTTTTATAATAGTATAATTTGTGTCTGTTGTGTAGAAAAGTGACAATTATTTGGCCTTTTTTGCTGAAATTAAATAATCTTTTTTGCAGAAACATAGTTATAAATCATATTCGAGGTACTGGGACTATGAAATAAATAAATAAATAAATAAATCGTAGTTTCGCATTACCGATTTTATCGGGTCAAAAGTTCACGCCAGTTAATTATCTGGACTTAGGTCCCTTTTCACACGAAGAAACAAGTTTCTGGAGATTTTTTGACGTTTTCTTTTAATCTCCTTTAAAATCTCTTGTACCTTTCACACGAGGAAACAAATCTCCAGGCAATTTTTGAAAGTCTATTGGTTGAACACACCTAAACCTAGATGTAAAAAGGAAATGTCAAAAAATCTCCTCAAATTCTCGACCGGGGAGATTCTGTTTGCCCCTCTTACCTCCTTCCCTTCTCACCACGGAACTAAAAGTTGCTGGCAACTAAGTTTCCTCGTGTCTATATGGACATTAGTTGGTATTGTATTTAATATGAAAATTATTTTGCTTTGTAGTCGTTCTTTTTTCACATAATTTTATTTGGACATGCAAAAAAAACAACTAATGTTTCTACTTTGGTGAGTTAGATTATTACTTTGAGTTTATTGATAAGATTTGATCTGATCCGGATCAGATAATGATAAATAAAACAGACAGGATCTTAGTGAAAGGAGTATTATATACCCGTGTGTTTTGCCTTGTGTTTGTTTATTGTTCACGTGTCTGTCGCCTCTTTTCTGGAAGCTACTGAGACACATTCACAATAGTAATTTTTGGATCAGATCCAGATAAAAAGCAGAATCCCATGTTGTTTTTGTAATTACGTGTTAGAAATTGACTCGGATCAGATCATGTGGATAATAAAATGCGGCTAATAGCTGCGTTTTTTTGTATGTCCATATAGAGTTTGGCGAAAAAAACGACATCGGGACATTTCAACATTTATGCCTTGGTCTGCCATTTTGTTCTGAACTATATTACCAACAAACATTTGGCATTTCTATACAAATTATCGATAACAAAACGACAATGGTAGTCTGGCAATACCGTTTTATCGGGACAAAAGTTAACTCCAGTTAATTATCTGGACTTAGCTAACTCTATATGGACATAGTTGTTGTTGTATTTAACATGTAAATTGTTTTGCTTTGTTGTCGTTTTTTTCACACAATTTTATCTGGACATGCAAAAAAACACAGCTAATATCAATTTGAAATTGGGCACGTTCCGATGTTAAATCTCAGTTATCCGGATAGCTTTGTGTTGTTGTAATCCAATGTTAAAAAACAGCTGATGACCTCTGACGCAACAACAACTCAAGTTATCTCGAAATTTTTGGGATAACTAGATTAGACGCTGTTTAGATTGGGAAGGCTGAGACCGGTCTCACGGTGGTTTCTGGACAAGAGAAGTGGGGGGTCAGGGATGTCGTGAGGCATGAAGAAAACATAAACATCCGACTCATGAATCTCATTTTGTTGTTGTTTCAATGCGCAAAACATTGTGTTGTTGTTGTTTCTATGTGTTTTGAGGCGCCTCAAATTTTCTAATGTGGACACGATGAGGCTCATGAGTCCGGACTCAATTTTCCCAATCTAAACAGGCTCTTACATAGCGAATAAACATCGGAACGTGAGGATTGTATCGTTTAACTAAAGGTAGAACTATAATAGTCGGAAGGGCACTGAAGCTAATGTCAAAAACCAACGAAAAGTAGCTTTCCGTACCGAAAAAAGGGGAACACACCCATAATGTAATTATCATCTATCTCTTTTTGGCACTCCTATTTCACCAAATGTCAGTTTTACTTAAAGTGAGGTGCGCTCCGGAGCACACCTCACTTCCGTAACCGAAGTTGAACGAAACTTGACGAAACGCTCCACTCCGCAATTATAGTCACCGTCATATGCTTTCCGTGTATTCGCTTATTGTTTTCTTCCTACCACTTACCCAGCGGCTCCATTACCAAGTGGCTCCATTAGCAATATTTGAGGCAATAAATTGCCTCACTCATAGCTATTGCCTTAAATAATGCAAATGGAGACGCATTGTCAATGGCAATGGCAATACTGCCTAGGAGATGAGAGGCAATTATTGATTTCCATCTTCAAGGTAATAAATTGAGGAAAAATGGGATTCCCCGTAATTGTGAATGGCTTCTTTATTGATTTTTTCAATAAAATCGTAGAATATGAGAACGCACATGACAAAATATAGTGAATTAAAATTAAATTTTATTAAAAACAGGGGATTGGAACAGCATTTGCAGTAAAATATTTCTGTACACACATTTTATAATTGAAATTGCCTGGCAATGAAAATGCCCACCCAAGCAATAAATTGCCATTCCTATTCCAATTGCAATTGCCTCAAAAATTGCCAATGGAGCCACAGCGTTAAGTGCCCCTCCGAGCATTATAGTTCTAGCTTAAACCCCTCATCAATTTTTCCCGGAGCAAAAATGTGTGACCTCAGAAGCCTGAACGGACTAATATATGAACTGACCTCCTTGCTGTCACATGCCGGCTCCACTGGGCATGAGCCATGCCCATGACTATGAACATGTCTTGAAAAAACCAATGGAGCCTCAAAAATCCATGTTTGAGCAGTGACATAATCCATACAAATCAGACTGCTGATTGGATTGTGGTTTGGATGTTGGGCATCGCTCATGTCTAGTGGAGCCAGCATGTCAGGTATTTTGTGAGAAGTGCGATAACACATTCGACCGGTAATTGTAGAAAACCAACCATTTGGATTTCTTTTAAATAATTTTTAGATTTGGTTTCGAATTAACTTCCACCGACAGTGTTTCTTGTTTGGTTTTCCTAAAAAATCATTTTTATTTTCCAAAAAGTTGTTTATAACATCAGAAAATATTCATCATGATTAAGGTAAGCAAACCTTTAACGTTTAACATCTTACATTTTCAAGCATTAATTTCGAAAAAAAAATCCAAGATATAAAATTACTGATAAACCATGATTTGATTCCTTTAGTTGGTACAATATTATCAATTAATTAATTTATTTCTAACACTGCCCCATTATACTCAACATTTAAAAACCTTTCATTCCGAGTCCAAAGTCCGTTCATGTCATTACATTCATACATACAACTCCACCGGCGGCCTTAACTTGTTGAATTTTCTCATATTTTTCCTTCAGAACGCAGTATCACTAGTAACTGGGGGAGCTTCTGGATTGGGTCGTGCTACTGCCGAGCGTTTAGCACGAAGCGGAGCTAAAGTCGTTCTTGCCGATTTATCAACCTCAAAAGGTAACGAGGTTGCCAAGGAATTGGGTGACAATGTTGTTTTTGTCCCAGTCGATGTGAGTTCTGAGAAGGATGTCCAAAATGCTGTGCAGGTAGCCAAAGATCAATTTGGGCGCCTGGACTTGGCTGTAAATTGTGCAGGTACTGCTGTGGCTTTCAGGACATACAATTTCAACAAGAGCCTCCCTCATAAGTTGGAAGACTTCGCCAAAGTTTTGACTGTCAACACTGTTGGAACTTTCAATGTTATTCGTTTGTCTGCTGGCCTAATGGGAACCAACGAACCCAACCAAGACGGACAACGTGGTGTCATAATAAACACCGCTTCGGTCGCAGCTTACGATGGACAAATCGGTCAGGCTGCTTACTCCGCCTCTAAGGCAGCCGTAGTTGGTATGACTCTTCCAATTGCTCGTGACTTAAGCAGCCAGGGTATTCGTGTGTGCACCATCGCTCCTGGTTTATTCAACACCCCCATGTTGGCTGCATTACCTGAGAAAGTTCGTACTTTCTTAGCTAAGAGCATCCCGTTCCCTCAGCGTTTGGGTGAACCCTCTGAATACGCTCATTTGGTTCAAGCTATCTATGAAAATCCACTCTTGAACGGCGAAACTATTCGCATTGATGGCGCCCTTCGCATGCAGCCTTAAGATAAGCAAAATATTTTCGAAACTAAAAGTGCATTTAATTTGGTTAAAAAAGAAGTTCCCAATTTTTTATTTGAAATAAAATATATTTGATATAGAAAAAACATTTTTTCTTGATTTAGCTGCAATTAAATAATGTTATCAGTTGTGGGATGGTTATTTTTGTATTCTTATCAGTGCAAGTAGGTACCTATATTATGGACATTGGACTTAAGAGTTTAAGATGGATTCGAGCAGCATTGGTAAAACGTACAATCACGATCGATAGGTGAAGAGCATTTATTAGAAGCTGAAGAAGAGGCCCTTGGTATGACCGTCAATCTGTGAATCTAAGCTTCTTCCTGTAAAGCATCATTTTTTTTAACTAACCATAGACAAACATACATAAATGTAGGTATAATTATGGTTGTAATAAATTTTTCACTAGATGAAGGTAGGTAGGTATAAACATTTTTTTATGGATCGATAAGAATATTAAACTAAAATATATTTAAGGTTAATTTATTAAATCTCCATTAAACTTAAAAACGCCATTAAAAAAAGAAATTTAAGATTTGAAAAAAAAATTCATTTATTCAGTCTCTTTTTAAGTATTTTAATGGAGCTTGCCGTCAGTAACAAACTGAGGATATCATTAGGCGTTTTTCTCTAGAGGTGGCAAAGTATTTATATAATTATAAACTTCTTGTTTTTACTTGCGATATAGGTACTATAGGGCAAGTTTTGGATTCGTGCAAAAAAAAAATTTGAGATAACAATCAAACATGACATTACGATGATAGAGAACACGAAAAAAGTGGGTGGCAAAATTTTGTCTGTCCGTACCTCAACCTACATCCTAAACCACTGAAGCGATTTTCTTCAAATTTTGAACTTAAGGTTTTTTTGTAACTCTCCAGAGGGGAAATTGAAATTTTTTTTTTAGCTCAAAAAATAACGGTACTTGCCATACAACCATTAAGGAAAAGCTTATTTATATCAAGAACGGCTCCAACGATTTTGATAAAAAAAAATCAGTGTATTATTGCACAAAAGCTTTGTTGGAATATAAATAATACTGCATACCAAAATTTTGGAAAAAATAAATTTTGGATTTTTAAAAAAAGATTCAAATTTTTTTTTTGAAAATTCAATATTTCAAAAACGGGTTGATGAATTATTTTGAAATTTCAGTTTTAAATGTATATTAATATATACTCAAAATCGGCATACCAATTTTTTTTTGAAAAATGTTACAAACATTTTATATATAAAAAATTAATTTTTAAGAAAACGGCTCCAACGATTTTAATTTTTTTTTTTGCATATATTCATTTTTTTTCAAGTAATCAAATGGCATACTTTTTTTTGCGCTCTAAGTTATTTATCAGGCTGTTTATACAATTAACAGAACGATTTAAATGCTTTTTATACTTTTTCTATAATTACTTGAATATTTTTTAAAGTTCTTAAGCCCCACACAACTTGAACATAAGAGCAAGTACGTGCGATCCAGTCGTGCATTTTATTTTTTCTAAATTAGATAGTTCAGTAGGGTAAATGAGAGTAAAAAAGAGAAAAGTCTTATATCTTTTTTCCAAATAAAAAATGATCTTTTGTGATCGGTAAATTTTTTAAATACAAGAAAATCATTATATAATTAAAATTTGTTTTTTTAAATCTGCAAATCGAGATATGAACATTTGAAAGTCAAGAATTGCAAAATAGAGGTTTCAGAAATAATTCACCATAAATCAGAATGGTGCTCTAAGAAAATTATTTATGAGTGATTCCATAGAAAACGACCCTTTACGAAAAATCACAAAATATGACTTCGAATTGAAAAAAAAGTACCGTTAGACGGTTTTAAAAGATTGCATGATTCATTTTAAAAGTGAAATTATCAATTATTTTTTTTATCGCCGCTATTTCGCAGCTCGAACCACTTAGCAAAATAGGTCTCCAAAAGTCACTTTTTGTTATCAGAAGCTCAAACCCCTATTTCAATAGTTAATTGTTTCACAATTTGGCAACCGGTGGTATGATCCCTTATCAGAACTCTGTTTTCAAATAAAAAATTTGTATAGTTTTTCGTAGTTTTGGTTCTCATTGCTTAGCTGAAACTGAAGATCAACTATCTGGGTTAATATTTGCAAAAGAATGATACATACTTTTCATGCAATATTTTACAGCACATGAATATTAGATATCGTCCCCCTTATGCCAGAAACATGAATGTGCAAAAATGAAAATGTTGGGAAATCATGTTTGAATGTTTATTGCTCTCGTAAAATTAGTAAGTTTGGTTTATGAAAAAAATATTTATTTGTAAATTACTTTCTCATTTATCTTGTTAAGCTGATATATTTTTTATGTTGACACCACTTCCCTTCCCCGACCTTTGGCACATTCATCTTTCTGGCACAAACAAAAATAAAAAAATTATCTCATTCATCTTTAAATAAGAATGACTTTCCTATAAAGAGAAATTAAAAAAAGCATACTAAATTCAATAAACATATGCATATACAAATGTATATGTTTATTTAACAATAAATGATAAGCATAATTATTTACTAATCACTTAGTTCCCGTTTTCAGAATCAGAATCGAAAAATCAAAGATTTTTAATTATTTTTCTAATAAGTGCATAACTTTAACATAACACACATAAACAAAACAAAGTAGAGTTTTAAGGCCTTCAAATTACATGTTAAAAAAGACATATTATTTGAAAATGACAGAGATATAGCCATTCAAACTTTACCATTTCTTATCATTTTTCGCACTTTTTGCCCGAAAACCTATTTTTTGGTACCACATGAGAAATTTAACATTCCTTGCACCTAGAACCAAATCTTATATTAATCGGACCAGCCGTTATGTCTAAAGGTCAGAAAGCATTTAAAAACTGCCGAAAAACAAAATTGCGAACTTACATACTTTTTTAATATTCTCTATAGTCGTAATGTTATATTATATCAAAATCTTGATTTCGAAAAATTTTTACGAATGCGAAACTTGCCATATTATACAAAAAAAGGGGCTTTCGGGCCAAAATTGTGAAAAATTATAAGAAATAGTTAAGTTTGAATGGGCATATCTGTCAATTTGTAACAAAAATTACTTTTTGAACATGTCTTATTAAAGTCCTTAGTCTCTTCTTTATTGAGGCTATGTATTTCTTCAAAAAAGTTATGCACAATTTATTAAAAAAGTTAGAAATCTTTTATTTTTTTTTATTTTTGGTAGGTACGTTTTTGTTTACTTTTCCTGCTTATATTGTATTATACATTTTTTGAAACTATCCATTTCAATAGAAAATCTAATTTTGCTTGGTTTGCGAGCTATACCAAAAATAATGAAAATTGCATATGGGCCAAACAAACATATTCAATAATATAAAACCTTGCACGTTTCTGGTCAACTCAATGGGCTAATACTGCTGTGTGTGAACTTCAAAAGACTCAGGAGAGTTACGTGCCCTTGTTATAATTTGCGCCCATCCTTCAGGGACGTACACGGGAACATTTTTTGAGTTTTTTTTCCAAATTTCGAATGAATCAAATCACATTCCATCTCTGTGTCACCAGTTTCAAAATATTTGTGATCAATTGTTTTGATCGTGGGATGATTTTGGCAGAGACATTGCGACAAAAGTTTTGTTTTTTGATCACTAGTGTGAGACACTTCGCCATACACATAACACCGATCGATGCACCGACACCAGAAAATCTCAGAATTTTGATTTTTGCACACAGGTGTGCACACCACACAAGTGTGGTGTCTATTGGTCGCTTTAGTAACAATGAGCACGAATGTGAGTTTCTTACATCTGAAGTAACTTTTCTAGCAAATACAGTTATGCCAAATCCAAGAATGTGGCACATTCATGGTTTTTGTGCTGATAATTCCTATCAGTTGGGAGCCAGAAACATGAATGTGCCACATTCGTGTTTCTGGCTCAACTTGATGAGACTGAAATCTACATTCATGTAATTGACATTTTTAAATACTGTGGTTTCCTTGTATGCATGGCATTCTAAGTTTTGATGTAACATAGATTATCCAAAGGTTAATCAACCCACATCATTAACTCAAAATCGGCAAATTTGCACATTCATGGTTCTGGCATGAGGGGGACGATATCTTAAATGCAAATCAACAGTTTTCTAAGGTCACACCCGTAACGCAACTAAATTGCATCCTATATCTGAACCACTAATTTTTCATACTTTAATTAACAAATTTTTTAAAAGGCTTTCAGGTGTCCTATAGAATAGTACAGTTTTTATTTAAAAATTTTGAATAGTATGTGAATAATTAATAAAATATAGAGTCTCACTGTCACACCCGTAACAATGGAAACACCCTTATATATTTTTAGAAAGATAATTTTATAATATAATTTAGTACTACCCGTATTTTTCAAATTTTGAGTTTAACATTTAATTTAAGTGTAGTGAATTTTTCAATTTTTATGATTTTGGATATTTGGATACTTTACTTTCGTTGGTATTTTCTTTAAAAAGTACATTTGAATGGAGATAACGCAAAAGGAGGATGCCAATCGACAGCTTTAGTCCAAACGTTTACAAAACCACTAGTTGGACAAGATTTACATATCTGGTGGCAATGGTTAGAAAATGCACTTTTCAGGTTGTAGCTTTGTATAATATAAGCAACTTCTATAAATGGGGTATCAATTGAAAACTCAGACTGTCTTCTACACACGATACTAATGGTTGGACAGACTTTTTTACTTGCGATTATAGGTACTATAAGGCAAGTTTTGGATTCGTGCAAAAAAAAAATTTGAGATAACAATCAAACATGATATTTCGATGATAGAGAACACCAAAAAAGTGGGTGGCACAATTCTGTCTGTCTGTCTGTTCGTCTACAGCCTAAACGGCTCGATCGATTTTCTTCAAACTTGGTACATAGTGGTTTTTGGTGACTCTGCCGACACGTTTTTTTCATTTTTTTTAGAACCAAAAATAACGGTACCTGCCATACATTTTTACTTGCGATATAGGTACTATAGGGCAAGTTTTGGATTCGTGCAAAAAAAAAATTTCGAGATAACAATCAAACATGACATTACGATGATAGAGAACACGAAAAAAGTGGGTGGCACAATTCTGTCTGTCTGTCTGTCTGTCTGTCCGTACCTCAACCTACAGCCTAAACCACTGAAGCAATTTTCTTCAAATTTTGAACTTAAGGTTTTTTTGTAACTCTCCAGAGGGGAAATTGAAATTTTTTTTTTAGCTCAAAAAATAACGGTACTTGCCATACAACCGTTAAGGAAAACCTTATTTATCTCAAGAACGGCTTCAACGATTTGAAATTTTTTGCACAAAAGCTTTGTTAAAATATAAATAATACTGCATACCAAAATTTTTGAAAAAGTAAATTTTGGATTTTTAAAAAAAGATTTAAAATTTTTTTTTGAAAATTCAATATTTCAAAAATGGGTTGATGAATTGTTTTGAAATTTCAGTTTTAAATGTATATTAATATATACTCAAAATTGGCATACCAAATTTTTGAAAAATGTTACAAAAATTTTATATATAAAAATTTTATTTTTAAGAAAACGGCTCCAACGATTTTAAATTTTTTTTTTGCATATATTCATATTTGTTCAAGTAATCAGATGGCATACTTTTTTTTGAGCTCTAAGTTATTTATCAGGCTGTTTATAATATTAAAAGAACGATTTAAATGCTTTTTATGCTCTTTCTATAATTAATATAATTTTTTAAAGTTCTTAAGCCCCACACAACTTGAACATAAGAGCAAGTACGTGCGATCCAGTCGTGCATTTTATTTTTTTTTGCAAATTTACATAATCGTATTTTTCTCAAAAACGGCTCGACAACTTTTCTTAAAAAAATTCAATAAATTTATTTTAGTAAAGGCTTTCTTTGAATGGAAAACCATTTTTCAAAAATGGTTATTAATGGTACCTCCCAAGGAACCATTTTTAAAATTTTTGATTTTCTTCAAAATGGTATGACCGATTTCAATTATTTTTTTATACAGAAGCTTCCAAAAAATGTTAATAGTTTTGTGTACCAACATTTTTGAAAAAATATTTTTTGGATTTTTAAAAAATATTTCAAAATTTTTTTTGGAAAATCAAATATTTCGAAAACGGCGTCATAGATTTTTTTGAAACTCGATATTTAAGACTTTTTTAGTACTCTCTAAAATATTTTTAGAAAAAATTTTACATTTATTAAAAAATAACGGTACCTTCCATACAAAATTAAAAAAACCGCAAAGGAAAATATTTTTTTGCTTGAAAACGACTCCTACGATTTTGAATAAACTTTTTTCATATACTAAAATTAGTACGATCTACCGTCAAAAATTATAAAATTTTACACATAGCAACTATTAGTAGTACCTGTCATAGAACGTATTTTTGTATTTTGAGTTTTCTCGTTATCAGCTTAACGGATTTAAATGAATTTTTTTATATACAAATTTCAGATAAGATTAAATAATATTGCATATCAAAATTTTCAAAAAATAAGTTTTTGGATTTTTAAAAAAGTTTCAAACTTTTTTTTTGAAAATTCGATATCTCAAAAACGGGTTGACAATTTTTTTTCAAATTTTGTTTTTATATGCACATAAATATAAAGTTTAAATCTGCATACCAAAATTTATTCTTAAAAATGTTTTAACAATTTTATATATATAAAAAATTAATTAAAAAAAAAACCGCTCCAACGATTTTAAAATTTTTTTTCCCATACAATCATATTCCATCATGAATTAAGATGGCATACTTTTTTTTCACCTCAAACTGTCAAAAGAGTTGTTGTAGCTAATTTAAATGTCATATTTCATGCTTCTCTACATTTTTCTCTCATAATTTCCATTTTTGTATATACAATTTTCTTAAACTCGCAGTGTCTTGAACATAAGAGCAAGTACGTGCGACCCAGTCGTGCATTTTATTTTTTATCTAATACAGCGAGTCCAACCATTTTTATAAAAAATTGCATTTTTTTAACATTTCGTTTTACATCAGGGAAAACTGCGTAAAAGAAGGCCTTTACAATTACCCGATGAGATAGGTAGTTTTTCGGCCATCTTCCGGACTTCAAGGACATAATGTTATATTAAACTCACTTCACTGTATCTTCTTCCAAGTACAGTAACTTTTTTGTAATACAGCAACTGATATCCTAAAGAGTACACTGGTAATGTAAAAAGCAATTGATCGTCTTAATACTTAAAGACTTTGGTCTTATCGAATAAAGTTTTTAAGACTCTATTTTTGAAAGTTCTATGAGAGAATCTGAAACCACATACACAAATTTTGCAAAACAAAAAAATGTGCAAATTTCAAAAATTAACTACACTAAAAGTAAAGGTTAAACACAGAATTTGAGAAACACCGGTAACATTTTTTTAAATTATCTTTTTGAAAATATACAGGGTGTCCCGCACCTGAGTGGAAATATTTTAGGGTTGGATTCCTGGGTATATTCTAAGACAAAAATTGTATGGGGGGAAAGTTGTATCTCCCCCCCCCCCCCTTAGGCAGGGGGCAGTTTCTGAAAAATTGACTTAAAATGCCAAAAAAAACATTAAAAATCAACGAAAATACATCTAATAATGTGCTATATTTTTTTTTAAAGTTAATACTTTATTCTTGCATTTGGTTTTTAAATCAAGTTGTTTAAGCGAATAGTTTTTGAGAAATTAAATTTCAAAGTCAAATTTGTTAAAAAAATTGTGATTTTTTTTCTTAAGTCGATATTTTTCAAAATTTTACGTAATTAAGTTTTGTGTTCAATATTCAAAAAAACAAAAAACATTAAAAATCAACGAAAATACATCTAATAATGTGCTATATTTTTTTTAAAGTTAATACTTTATTCTTGCATTTGGTTTTTAAATCAAGTTGTTTAAGCGAATAGTTTTTGAGAAATTAAATTTCAAAGTCAAATTTGTTAAAAAAATTGTGATTTTTTTTCTTAAGTCGATATTTTTCAAAATTTTACGTAATTAAGTTTTGTGTTCAATATTCATTGCGCTCATTTATTTTTAGTCCATTACCGAAAACCAAATGTAAAAATCTCTCTTAGTTTTTGAGAAATTAAGAAAAAACGAAAGGTACTTTTACCAAAAAAGCCCGAAAAAGGGTTAAATTATGGATAATTCATGAATAAATTAATTTTTTCGGGCTCTTTTGGGAAAAGTACCTCTTATTTTTTCTTATTTTCTCAAAAACTAAGAAAAATTTTTACATTTAGTTTTCGGTAATGGATTACAAAATAATGAGGGCAATGAATATTGAACACAAAAATAGCACTTAACTACGTAAAATTTTGAAAAATATCGACTTAAGAAAAAAAAATCACTATTTTTTTGAACAAATTTGACTTTGAAATTTAATTTCTCAAAAACTATTCGCTTAAACAACTTGATTTGAAAACCAAATGCAAGAATGATGTATTAACTTAAAAAAAAAATATAGCACATTATTAGATGTATTTTCGTTGATTTTTAATGTTTTTTTGTTGGCATTTAAAGTCAATTTTTCAGAAACTGCCCCCCCTGCCTCAGGGAGGGGAGATACAACTTTCCCCCTATACAATTTTTTTCTTAGAATATACCCATGAACCACACCCTAAGATACTTCCACTCAGGTGCGGGACACCCTGTATAAAAACATGAAAATTATGAGAGAAAAATGTAGAGAAGCATGAAATACAATATTTAAATTAGCTAATATAACTCCTTTGACTGTTTTAGGTTAAAAAAGAATGCCATCTTAATTCTTGATTGAATATGATTGTATGAAAAAAAAGTTTAAAATCGTCGGAGCGGCTTTTAAAAATAATTAAATTTTGTATATATAAAATTCTTAAAATAATTTTAAGGACAAATTTATGTGCAGATAAAAACCAAAAAAAAAATTGCTAACCCCTTTTACATCGAATTTTCAAAAAAAAAAAATCTGAAACTTTTTTTAAAAATTCAAAAACTTTTTTTTGATATGCAATATTATTTAATCTTATCTGAAATTTGTATATAAAAAAAATATCTAAATCCGTTCAGCCTAGTGAGAAAATTCAAAATAACAAAACACGTTCTATGACAGGTACTGTTAAAAGTTGCTAAGTGTAAAATTTTATAATTGTTTGTAGTAGATCGTATTAATTTAAGTATATGGAAAAAGTTTAATCAAAATCGTAGAAGTCGTTTTTGAGAAAAAAATATTTTCCTTTCCGGTTTTTTAACTTTTGTATGGAAGTACCGTTATTTTTTCATATCTGTAAATTTTTTTCTAAAAATATTTTAGAGAGCAATAAAAAAACTCTCAAGTATCGAGTTTAAAAAAAAAAAAAACGATCATATCGCTTTGGAAATATTTGATTTTCAAAAAAAAAATTGAAACATTTCTTAAAAATCCAAAAAATATTTTTTTTTTTAAATTTAAGTACACAAAAATATTTATAGTTTTTGGAAGTCTCTGTATAAAAAAAAATTATTGAAATCAGTCATATCGTTTTGAAGAAAATCGAAAATTAAAAAAAATGGTTCTTCGGTAGGCACCATTAATAACCATTTTTTGAAAAATGGTTTCCCATCCAAAGGAAGCCTTTACTAAAAGAAAAAAAAGAAAGAGCCGTTTTTTAAAAAAATTCGCTTATTTTTGGTTCTAAAAAAAATGAAAAAAACGTATGGACATAATCACCAAAAACCACTATACACCAAGTTTGAAGAAAATCAATCGAGTCGTTTAGGTTGTAGACGAACAGACAGACAGAATTGTGCCACCCACTTTTTTGGTGTTCTCTATCATCATTATGTCTCATGTTTGATTGTTATCTCGAAATTTTTTTTCCACAACCCAAAACTTGCCTTATAGTACCTACATATATCGCAAGTAAAAAGACTGTCTTATCAAAGTAGTTGGACTTGTGGCAACAACCAACGAAAATCTGTTGTCGAACTGATTTCGTGAAGAGAACTGTCTTACATTAGGTTTTGATAATGTTTAGACCTAAGCTATAAGTTGGTATTCTCTTCTTCAACAGCAGGGATGAGATAAGTAGTCTTACCGTTTCCACTCGCATTTATAGGGGTACAAATTATGATTTTGTGAAAAATAAAAGAATTATTGTGGGCCATGTATTATTGTCTTATTCATCGTGATATGTGTCGTCAAAAAATTGATCAAGATAAATACATTTGTGAAGCTCTGTACTCAAAACTAAGAAAAATTCTGATACATTTTTTAATAAAAAACAAAGTTTTGATTGCCTTGTATTTTAGTTTGCTTTTTTAAACAAAATTAATTATTACAGCAGTTTGAGCTTATAAATGGAAAAGAATAATTAAAGTACAAGGTTGTAGAAATAAAATTTGTGTACATCTTTGAATACCTAAGCGCCATCATATATCAATAAGCATTCAAATGTTTGCATCTTCTAAAAAGGAATTTCCACAGTACTTAAAAAAATCAAATAAATTACCCATTCATAAAGCAACTATTTTGTAACGGCTTTCCTTGAAATCCTTCAAGTATACTTATTCTAAACAATAACAAAACCCAGTTACTAGAATTCTTTCTGACCACATTATACACATTCAAAGACAGGTTTATTGTTTCTTTCTTTAAAAAAAAACATAAGATCACATTCTTTCAAAGTATGATAAGATATTAATATAATCCTTAAATCCTAGGTAGGATTGCCAGATATTGTATTATAAAATAAACTCCGAAATACATCTTCTTTTTTTACAGAAATAAGATTTTGCTAGGGATTTTAAAGCCATTATACGATTTTGATCTGTAATCGAACTATCTACATATACGCATAATTGATTATTAGACCTCGGATTTTGCATATTTGCATATTTTTCATCAGATTGATACCAAACTTGGTATTTAGACGTTTTATCGTTCAAATACAAGAAATTGTAATGCATGTCGAAAATATGCAAAATATATGCAGAAAATATGCAAAAAAATATGCCAAAAATATGCAAAATATATGCAACATATGCAAAAAATATGCAAAACATGCAACATACATACATATATGGAAACGAATTTTATCAAAAATTTTAATTCCTCTCGTTTAATATTAAAGCGCGCGCATTACAGGAGAATATTTTCATGTTTTACAAACAATGAACAAAGAGAAGAATATTCCACTTTCCCTTGTCCAACGCTTTACAATATGAAAAGGTCCAAGGGAAAAACGGCTTAAGTCCACTTTTTGAAAAAAAAAAACTAAGCTAATGATGACATCTTGTAGCTAAATTATAAAAAACAAATTGCCTTATATTCTAATTATGTACTTCCGGTCGAAGTCCTGTCAAAACAAATTAAATTTTAAAAACGGTCCAATGTCGTGCTTGTGAAAATTATTTTATTTTCAGACTATATTTTCAAAATCTAGAGATATCTGAATAAAAAGTAAAAAACCGTTTTAAATTATCATGTCTGGTTCGGTCAGAAAACAATTTCAAATAAAGAATTCGATATTTTGGTTCCAAAGTCGAAAGTCCTTTTGACTGATATCAGCGTATCAGGTAACAAAATTCAAGATGTTAAAATCAATATATGTTTGCATAGTTGAGCACGACTTGTCACTGAATCCCCATCTATATCGGGATATCTTATCTTATCTTACTAATATTAGGCGAGTTCAGGAAAATGAGATCTCAGAGCCCTCAGTAATCTCAGTCTCGTGAACAGGATTCCTCAGAAATTTTGCTGTCAAATAACTGAGGAAAGAAAATATTGGATTCGCTTGCTCAGTTGTTGACACTGAGCCGCCGGAGATCTCATTTTCCTGAACTCGCCTATTATAAATGTGAAAGTTTGTTTGTTTGAATGTTTGTTAGACAATCACGCTCAAATGGCTGAAAAGATTTGAATGAAATTTTGTGTAGAGGCCTATAATGCAGTGGAATAAGCTACAGGATACTTTTTTTAATAATATTAAAAAAAAAAGTGTGGTACAAACATAACCGCCGAAGCCGATTGAACACACTCGTAAGCAGAGCACTAGAGTTGCATGAGTGGGATATAGGACCCAAGCGGAAGTTAAAATCTTTTGAACCAAATGAAGCCGGCCAACTATGGCAATGTTATCTTAAAATTAAAAATAATATAATTTGTACGGTTATTTTGCTAAATATTGATTGGATTTTTGTCTCGGAGGTCGACCACTTCTAATTTTAGTTCCCTTGTTGGATTCTCTGTCCCGGTACAGCAACTCTGTTGCCAGGCAGGCGCATAAGTATGGACAGCATTCTCTACCGCGTTATACATTAAGCTTTAAAAATATTGTAAATAATGAATTTTGTATTGAGTCTTTTCAGTGCTAGACTAGTTTTATTTACATTTTTATTTGGAATCAAAATCATTATTTTATTTTATTTTGGGAAACAAGCCCAACGGGCTTTATTTGCTCGGGTCTTATAGCACTGCACGTCGACTCTGATGAGCGAAATAATGTAAATTGGGAGATAAGGCGAAATTTTCCCATTTTGAGATTTTATTTAGTTAAAGGACAGTTTTTTTAATAATTTAAAGTGCTTGCGGAGGTCCGGCGAAGCATGCGGGTAACAGCTAGTTTAATATAAATTTGCTCCAATTACTTCCTGTGAAGTTGAAAGAAGCTTTTCCGCTTACAAAATAGTTCTGGGAGATAAACGTCAAAGCCCCTCAATTAATAATTAAGATAAAATTATGGTTGTATATTGTTATTTGTAATAATAGAATATGAAGAAAATTTGAAAAGAAATTCTTCTGTTTAAGTGGAGTGACTGAATATTTATAATTCAAGTTAAAGTTCAAGTGACTCTAAAAAAAAACCTATAAAATATTGAATGTATTAAGTATCAGTGGCTCTTCTTTAATATTTGACAGTAATTAATAAAATTTCAATATGGTATACCATCCTCTGAATCGCTTTTATATTATTTTTTGATATGTTAAACATAGGAAATGTGTGCATATTTTGCATATGTTTTGCATATTTTGCATATTTTTTGCATAGTTTGGCATATGTTATGCATATGCATTTCATGCAAATATGCAAAAAAAATTTAAGTATGCATATCGTTTTCAACTTTATTTTCAACGAAACGAATCTTGGTGTCATCAGAACTTAGGTATATTAATCCTTCAAAAATATGCAAATATGCAAAATCCGAGGTCTATTGATTATGCTTTGATTGTATTAAAAGCCTTAAGAGTTGCAACGCATATGTATATATCAAATAAAAAGTCTGCAAAGTATACGTTAGATTATTTATAGTTAAAACTCCCGCTATACAAGATTTTCTTAACTACAAAAAAGAAGACAATATTAAATGATGAAAAATTGAATAATATACATATATAGTGCACTTGAAATAAAATTTACGACTGAGTCGTACGTGCCTGCTCTTATAGTTGAAGTTGATTGGAACTATGCATAGAAAAAATAATAAAAAGCATTTAAATAGTTGTTTTAATTGTATAAGCTACTCGTAAAATAGCTTAGAGCTCAATAAAAATATAAATATAAGTACAATAATTTTTTCATAAAAAATCGTGAAAGTGGTATGGCAAGTACCGTTATTTTTGAAAGCTAAACAAAATTTTAATCCCCCCTTAGGGAATTACAAAGAAACTTAAAGTTTAAAATTTGATGAAAATCGCTACAGTACTTTAGGCTTTGAAACCCACTTTTTTGTGTTCTGTATGATCGTAATGTCATGTTTGAATTTTTGTTTTACATGATTCCAAAACTTAATAAGAGTTATCTTTTTCTTGTGGTATAATTAAGTGTTGAATGCAAAAATAAAGTGGCAAGCCTGGACTGAATGGAAGTGATGTGCATTGCGATTGTGTAGGGTAGGCTATTGAAAAATCATTTGGAACAAAATGTGAACAATTCGTATCCAGCATGGCGCACATTGTAAACATTGTAAAAAAAAGTGCTTTTTGTGGTTTAATTACGAGAATGATGGAAATACTAGAGTGAATCCCACGAAATTGATGTTGGAGTTCAAGGCCATAAAAGTGGCTGAACATTGTAAAGTTAATTAAACAGGCTATTTACACAATGATAAAGTCAATGAGAAAATATGATTACTCAACTACTTATTCTACTTGAAAGTACCTTCTTACAATCCTTACAAAACATAATTCGTCGAACTATACGGGAATATCCCAAAAATAAGGCAATTTTCTTAAAAAATGTCAATACCCTATTTCCATCCAATAATACAAATCTAATGGATTCGCATAGCTAAAGCCTCAGCAAAATGTCTTTGCATTGGAGCTTCTGCATACATTTTTTTATTGAAATCAGTTGAGAAAGTAGAAAATTGAAAAAAAGTGGTTCTATGGCTGGTACCGTTAATAAATTCAGTTTTAAGGATTTTTTGACATTTAGTCCAAGTCCGTTTCGCGCAGGCAACACATAAGATGCTGTCGTTACTCGTTACCCTCTAAGACGCAATATTTTGGTCGATGATTAAGGACAATAATAGAATTTGCAGCACAAAAACACTGCAAATTATATTATTCTAGGGGAATTTGGTTAAATACATGCACATAAAAATTAATAAAGTCCGTGGTCTTGCTGCCGTTAATAACAGTTCGTAGTAAAAACAATTAACTATAAAGAAGACCATGCCTGCAATTACAGTGTGCACAGTTTTTTCTTTCATAATCGTTATAGCGATTGCTTTGTAGTTGTAATAATAACTAACTGTAATTTAACTTGTAAATGTAATTGTGATTTTAGTTGTAATTGTAAAATTTACTGTAATTGTTATGGTAATTGTTGTCTTTATTTTAATTGTTATTGTATTTATAATGGTAATTACAATTAAAGTTGTATTTCTAATAATTGTAGTTGTTATTCTAATTTTAATTGCAAATGTAGTTGTTATTGTAAATTTAATTGTAATTATAATTAATACTGTTATTGTAATTGTAGTTGTAATTTTAGGCAACCATAGAATTGCGAGACTATAAATAGTTCGATAATATTATTATGATTTATTATTTCCTTCTTTTTTGTCTTTTTAAACATTTTCGAAAAATGTTAAAAGAACAAAAACAAACAAATAGGTATACCATTAGTTTGTGTATATAATTTTAAAAAAGGTGTAAACACGCACGAAACATCACTTTAACAGTAAAAAAAAACAGCACACTGACTTAAGATCCACGATAGGTACTTATACCATATCCATATGTACATAAGTTGTGATTTTCATTGTATTTATGTCCATATGACTTAAATCTGTAATGTGATCTGATATAGTACTTTAATCCACATACATGAATAACTGATGACTGATTTGTTTTCTTGATAAAAAGACACAAAAAAAACCACTACCTATTTTGTTATTGAACACAATAAATTGGAGGCGTGCTATGTCAATACCTCCTTAACCCTCCACAGAATCTCTTTTAATCTCAACAGATCAGAGGCCTGCACTGGCCACAGTTAGAGCAAGTATATTCTTCTCTACCTGCTGACTCTGATTCTGATTCCCAAACTGTGTGCGAAAAAGCAAACGGAAATCTTGGCTCATGGTTCACAGGTTCATTTTTCTGCCTACATTTCTAGTTATAGTTGAACCATTGACAGACAAAGAACTCTTGGCGGGTTGTGCATGTGTTTAGTATTTTTCGTTTTTTTTTTTTTCTTACGAGTATTTGAAATAAAGTAACGGACATTATTTTGGGAATCCGGTTTGTTTTTAGAGAAATCTATTGAATAATTTCGTTGTAGTGGCGTTAATTTCTTAGGATTGCCATGGTAGAGTCCACATTTCAAATGAAAACTTTGCAAGACTATGAAGTCATATCGGTAATCGGGAGTGGTGCATTTGGGACATGTTTCAAGGTGCGCGATAAAGACAGTGGTGAGATCTACGCCTGGAAAGGCATGGATTATGACGAACTTAGCGAAACGAAGAAGGAATCTTTAATATCGGAAATAAATGTTTTAAGACAGTTGAAACATCCAAACATCGTGCAATACTATCACCACATAGTCAATCATGAAACGCAATCAATATTCATCGTGATGGAGTGCTGTGAAGGTGGTGACCTTTCACAACTCATCGACAAGTGTCGCACGGAAAAGTTGCGGTTTGAGGAGAAATACATTTGGAGGATGCTCTTTCAAATTTGCAAAGCCTTACAGGTTTGCCATAATAAGATCAAGGAAGGAACAATTCTGCATCGGGATATTAAGCCAGCAAACATATTTTTAGATAAAGAAGGTAATGCAAAGCTAGGAGATTTTGGACTGGCTCGTGTTCTACGCAGAAATGAGAGTTTCGCTGAGACTTTTGTTGGAACACCATACTATATGAGTCCAGAGATTGTAAAAGGCTCTAAATACGACCGAAAGTCAGACGTCTGGGCAGTAGGTTGTCTTATTTATGAAATGTGCTCACTTCGCCCACCGTTTAAGGGAAGACAATTTGAGCAGTTATCGAAGAATATATCTGGAGGAAAGTTCAATTGTATTCCTAGTTGTTACTCTGGCGACATGCAGGAAATCATAGCATTTATGCTTGAAGTGGAAAACGACAGCAGACCCAGCATTGATATAATCACTAGACATCCAGTTCTGATAAGAAATATCGTGGATATTCCAAATGAATTTCCGAAATTTATTTCAATTGACGAACCAGAAAAAGACTCTAGATGGAAGCTGACGTTTACCCCAAGAATAGATCTTTCTAGCACCGCGATAACTCATTTTACTGTGAATGAAGAAGTGGATAAACATGTAACGGGAATTTCAACACCAGTTTTACGTTCGGAAATATTCAATTCGACCAAGCGAAAAATTATTCCTCGAACTCTCAATTGCTCTGACCCAGAGCTCTATGAGAGTATACGACAGATTGAAGAGGAAGGAGATCCCACAATTAAACCTACAACAACGGGATTTAGTCCCACTGTTATTACACAGACAATTTTCGAAAAGACACTACAGGATCGATTGCATGCAATACGTGCCCATGAAAGTCTACTTCAACATAGAGAAGCCAATCTTCTAGTTCGTGAGAAAAATCTTAATGAACGGGAAAAGCGTATTCAGGAGATAGAGAAAAACTTAGAAATAAAGCAGGCTGCTTTGGATCTTATTTCCAAGCAAAAGCATGTAATAAGTCATGAAAGAAAATTTAAGCCTCCTCGTCGGACATTATCAACACGCAATATCGCCCCTGCTAAGGACTGCGATGCTACGTATTGTAGCATCGAGCCTAATGAAACAATCGTAGTACCAACTGTTGCAAAACTCAATCTAGCCGCTATGCCACCACCAAAATCCTTTGCGCGAAAAGTTACCTTTAAATCTCCAAAGAAGTTTACAAAGTACGACATTGAAAATATTCCACCAGCACCAACGAATAGTACATTACGTTCCAGTGTATCGTCCAAAACCAGCGATGAATCTGATGGCGGACATATCCATAAAAGAAAATCAATTCTTTCAATCTTCGGTCTCAGCAAGGTTAACAAAGATAATAAATCAACAACAAATCAACAAGAATTCAGAAATTCCTCCGAAGTAATTAATAAATGCCAGCCAGAGGAACCATCTTCAGTTTGGACTTCGGAAAATAAAAGAGCTGCGTTCGATATGCTGGCAGCAATGAATGCCGCTGCTGAGAAATTTGGAACAAACGATAATGGAAAAATTGACCTTCGGAAATGTCGTCAGTCAGTACATGAACGAGGAGCATCCTTGCGACGAAACCAACATATTCGAAGGTCAGTTATTGGCTTATCTGCTGGATTGACGCAGGTACCTGATCATGGATCTCGTATAATAGTTTGAAGATTCGTTTGTTTTAAGTTAAATGTTTCTGTTTATATAACGGCAATAAAAAATTTAATTTGGGTTTGTGATAAATGGTAATGTGATGAAGGGATATTCCCAAATTGTAAAAAAAAAACAAACAAAATTATCGTAACCTCGTAGCGATTAAATGTGTTATTTTTGAATAAAAAAGGTGTACATATGTACATACATACATTATGTACATGCACATATGTATGTATATGTATGATTTGAATAAATACATTTCTGTTTATCTGAATGAAGGTTTATGGTTTATATGGATATGGATATAAACATTCTGGTAATATGAATTTATTTCCTTTTTTAATTGATTATTATAGATGGACCAATAGCACATTGAAATGAATGTGCTTGTTATTGGATTGGAAAGTATCAATGAAATTTACCGCCAACTGCTTACTGTGTCATTGAATCAATTTTTCTATTTAACTTTCCAGCAATTTTTAGTTGATAGGAGAAAAGGGAATGAAGTAAATACAAAAGAAATCTTAAATTCAAAATTTGAAGAAAATCGCTTAAGTGGTTTGGGCTGTAGGTAAAGGTACAGACAGACAAAACTGCGCCAGCCATGTGTTCACTATCATCATAATGTCATGTTGCATTGTTATCTCGATTTTTTTTTGTACCAATCCAAAACCTGCCCTATAGTACCTTGTAATATGTACATTTGGAATGGTCATGTATCTCAACTCTGCAATTTTTTTTTATCTAATACCTTCCAAAATTTGCATTACATATTAAAATTAAATTCTTCATTCTGAATTTTCATTTAAGTTGTCCGCTTTGGCTCGCTAAAAAAGCTTGAAAAGAAAACCAAAAAAGGTTTGTTTGCTATATTCGAGAAATTATAAATCAAATTTTTAAAATACTGAGAAACTTCAGCTTTGGATTTCGGCGTGAGAAGTCAAAAGATTTCGAGAATTCTAAATGAATTTTAAATAAAGGGAAATAGGACTTTTGGATTCCGGAAGGATTTAAAAAAAAAAATATTTCGTGATGTTGCATACCCTCAAAAATGGAAAAAAACGTTTTTTAATGTTTTTTACTTGTGATATATGTATGTAGGTACTGTAGGGCAAGTTTTGGATTCGTGCAAAAATAAAAATTGAGATAACAATCAAACATGACATTATGATGATAGAGAACACCAAAAAAGTGTGTGGCACAATTCTGTCTGTCTGTCTGTCTGTCCGTCTGTCCGTACCTCAACCTACAGCCTAAACCACTTTTTGTAACTCTCCAGAGGGGAAATTGAATTTTTTTTTAGCTCAAAAAATAACGGTACTTGCCATACAACCGTTAAGGAAAAGCTGGGCAATTCCATGGTAACTCACGTTGCATTTGGGAGAGTTTCACGTTCTCTTTCATTAAAATTTACATACTTATATATATATAAATAAAACAAAATATAAACTCTATACATGGTAATGATTTCGACTGTTAGGAAAAAATAAAATGTTTGCGAAAAATATATTCTTTCTTAGAAAAAAATACTAAAACATGTTGGTAACTCACGTTACCCTATTCGGACACGGGTTTTGTAGCAGTACTGTGGATATTTTCTAAAAATTAAACAAACCAAGAAAGATTAACTGATTTGGTGAATTAGATAAAAGAATTTATCAGCCTAAATATATCTGTACACAAATTTTAAATTATTGAAAATATTTTATACAAATTTAATTAAGTACATGGTAACTCACGTTAGTCGGTAACTCACGTTATTTCACGTTTTTAATTTAAAAATTTAGGGCTAAGCCTTTTATAATTTTATTTTATTTTCAGCCGTATGCTTGTTACTTGTAGGATATTTTTTATTTCTAATGTTAAAACTAGCGATCAATAGACAGGGGGCAAGATAAATTTTTCATTTTTCTATCTTCATGTCCACTTTTTCATGGAATTACCCAGCTTATTTATCTCAAAAATGGCTCCAACGATTTTGATAAAAAAAATCAGTGTATTATTGTTAATATGATGTACCTTAACGTAGGAAAGAAAATCTCCAAAAACATTTATTAACGGTACCTGCCATATAACGGTTTTTTTTGATTTTTGGTTTTCTCATTTACCGCTCATCCGATTTTAATAACATTTTTTGCACGGAAGCTTAGTTAGAATATAAATAATACTGCATACCAAAATTTTTGAAAAAATAAATTTTGGATTTTTAAAAAAAAGATTCAAATTTTTTTTTTGAAAATTCAATATTTCAAAAACGGGTTAATGAATTGTTTTGAAATTTCAGTTTTAAATGTATATTAATACATATATGCTCAAAATTGGCATACCAAATTTTTTTTGAAAAATGTTACAAAAATTGTATATATAAAAAATTAATTTTTAAGAAAACGGCTCCAACGATTTAAAATTTTTTTGCATATATTCATATTTTTTCAAGTTATCAAATGGCACACTTTTTTTTGAGCTCTAAGTTATTTATCAGACTGTTTGAATGCTTTTTATACTTTTTCTATAATTACTTGAATATTTCTTAAGTCCCACACAACTTAAACATAAGAGCAAGTACGTGCGATCCAGTCGTGCATTTTATTTTTATACAGAAGCTTCTAAAAATTATAAATAGTTTTGTGTACCAAAATTAAATAAAATGCACGACTGGATCGCACGTACTTGCTCTTATGTTCAAGTTGTGTGGGACTTAAGAACTTTAAAAATGCATTTTAATCGTTCTTTTAATTGTATAAACAGTCTGATAAATAACTTAGAGCTAAAAAAAAGTATGCCATCTGATTACTTGAAAAAATATGAATATATACAAAAAAAATTTAATATCGTTGGAGCCGTTTTCTTAAAAATTAGTTTTTTATATATACAAATTTTGTAACATTTTTCAAAAAAAATTACAAGTTTTGTAACATTTTTCAAAAAAAACATTTGGTATGCTAATTTTGAGTATATATTAATATACATTTCAAAACAATTCATTAACCCGTTTTTGAAATATTGCATTTAAAAAAAAAAAAAATTGAATCTTTTTTTAAAAATACAAAATTTATTTTTTCCAAAATTTTGGTATACAGTATTATTTATATTTTAACAAAGCTTTTGTACACAAAAATGTATTGAAATTGGATGAGCGGTTAATGAGAAAACTGAAAATCAAAAAAACCGTTATATGGCAGGTACCGTTAATAAATGTTTTTGATGATTTTTTTTCTTACCAGAAAGTACACCATGTCGACAATAATACACTGATTTTTTTTTATCAAAATCGTTGGAGCCGTTTTTGAGATAAATAAGCTTTTCCTTAACGGTCGTATGGCAAGTACCGTTATTTTTTGAGCTAAAAAAAAAAATTCAATTTTCCCTCTGGAGAGTTACAAAAAAACCTTAAGTTCAAAATTTGAAGAAAATCGCTTCAGTGGTTTAGGCTGTAGGTTGAGGTACAAACAGACAGACAGATAGAATTGTGCCACCCACTTTTTTCCTGTTCTATCATCGTAATGTTAAGTTTGATTGTTATCTCAATTTTTTTTTTGCACGAATCCAAAACTTGCCCTATAGTACCTATAAAAAAATAAAATAAATTGGGTGGCGCAACAGCTCGTGGAGAACCAGGGCCTAGTGACTTACAACTCACAACCATTTCTGTGTGCGTGTTGTTGGCAGGAATGGAGGGGACCTACAGTTTTTTGCCGAGTCCGAACGGCTAGATGAGAAGCACTTTTTTATGCCAAGTATACTCTTGGAGGATTTGTCAGTTCCTCGCAAGAGGCAGTACCTCGGATAAAACATTTCTGTTTTTAGGTGGCACGGCTGGGAATCGAACCCACACCTTCGACATGACCGTCCTACGCACTAACCATCATCGGCTCGACAACTTTTCTTAAAAAAAAATCAATAAATTTATTTTAGTAAAGGCTTTCTTTGGGTGGAAAACCATTTTTAAAAAATGGTTATAAATGGTACCTCCCAATTAACCATTTTTTTAATTTTTGATTTTCTTCAAAATGGTATATCCGATTTCAATTATTTTTTTTATACAGAAGCTTCCAAAAAATGTTAATAGTTTTGTGTACCAATATTTTTGAAAAAATATTTTTTGGATTTTTAAAAAATATTTCAAAATTTTTTTTGGAAAATCAAATATGTATTTCGAAAACGGCATCATAGATTTTTTGAAACTCGATATTTAAGACTTTTTTAGTACTCTCTAAAATATTTTTAGAAAAAATTTCACATTTATGAAAAAATAACGGTACCTTCCATACAAAAGTGAAAAAACCGCAAAGGAAAATATTTTTTTGCTTGAAAACGACTCCTACGATTTTGATTAAACTTTTTTCATATACTAAAATTACTACGATCAACCATTAAAAATTATAAAATTTTACACATAGCAACTATTAGTAGTACCTGTCATAGAACGTATTTTTTTATTTTGAGTTTTCTCGTTATCAGCTTAACGGATTTAAATGATTTTTTTTATATACAAATTTCAGATAAGATTAAATAATATTGCATATCAAAATTTTCAAAAAAAAGTTTTTGGATTTTTAAAAAAAGTTTCAAACTTTTTTTTTGAAAATTCGATATCTCAAAAACGGGTTGACAATTTTTTTTCAAATTTTGTTTTTATATACACATAAATATATAGTTTAAATTTGAATACCGAAATTTGTTCTTAAAAATGTTGTAAGAATTTTATATATAAAAAATTAATTTAAAGAAAAACCGCTCCAACGATTTTAAAATTTTTTTTCCCATACAATCATATTCCATCATGAATAAAGATTTACTTTTTTTTCACCTCAAACTGTCAAAAGAGCTGTTTTAGCTAATTTAAATGTCGTATTTCATGCTTCTCTACATTTTTCTCTCATAATTTCCATGTTTGTATATACAATTTTCTTAAACTCGCAATGTCTTGAACATAAGAGCAAGTACGTGCGACCCAGTCGTGCATTTTATTTGTTTTGCAAGAGCTTTAAAATTTTAATAATATTGCATATCAAAATTTTGAAAAAAAAGTAATTTTTATTTTAAAGGAAATATGTTTTTACTAGTTTTATACATTAGGGTGATAGTTAAAAAAAAAAATATCTTGGATGGGCCTAAATCGGCTTTAAATAAAGAAAAACCATAAAAATTCCCTAATTTTTGTCAGATTTTTATTTTAATCACCTATAGTCGCTGTAGGGGTTAAATTAATTGCCTATTTTGCTTCCATAATAGATGATTCGCGTGAAATCTACCGAAAAAATCTCTGCGTGTAGGTTGAAAGTAGATAAGGAAAAAATCTTATGAGAGGGTGTTTAAATTTCCCCCCGCTTGTACAGAAGGGGCAGTTTTATAAGAAAAATATACTTTAATAGAAAAAATTATATTAATAAAACAACGGCAACACTTACAGTATTGTCTTGTAGCTTTTTGGAAAACCAAGAGTCCAATCTTACGGTTTATTTTCAAACAAATTTACTTTTTTATCAACAGTTTTGGCAAAAAAGTTTTGAAGACAAATTTTTAAAACCGAAATCTCAGATTTTCTTTGGGTAGCTCAAAGATTGGTGCAAAAATCTCAAAATCAAAAAATGTCAAATGGTAAATTGTTTGAAAAAAAAAAATTACTTCCAGCAGTAATACATGTAGCTTTTTTTAGTGTGATGGAACTACATATATACTTATGTATGGACATTAGGGTGGTCGTTAAAAAAGGTCACCTTTGATGGGGCTAAATTGGCTTTAAATGAAGAAAAAAAAAATCCGTAATTTTTTCAGATTTTAATTTTCATCCCCAACAGTCGCTGTAGGTATTAATTTAAATGCCTATCGTATTTTTTTGCATACTAGGTAGACAAGAAAAAAAAAATACTTAAAATGGAAAAAAATATATTTTAAAAATAATGGCAATACTTATTGTATTGTAGCTTTTTGAAAAGCTACTTATTAAAACTTTTAATAAGAAAATGAATTTTCCGATAAAACTTGGAAATTTGTCAGTAGCATTGGGAAAAGACCGAAATATTTTGTTTATATAATTCATTTGGAAATTTTACTACCATTCATTTGATAAGTGGTCCACTCATAAAATACTGTTGCCCAAAAAACTATTCACGTTGGCGCCTACCTAGTGACTGAACATACTTTAAGCGGAGCAATGGGGTTGTGTGAGCGGGACAGAGGAATTAAAATCCTAAGAACCCAAGACGCAGGCCACTCAAGGTACTGTTGTCCCAGAAAACTGTAAAAAACATCCAAAATGAATTATGAAAATAAAATATTTCGGACTTTTACCTATGCTGGTGAAAAATTTTAAGTTTTACCTGCAAATTCTAGAATTTCAATATTTCGTTGTTTCAATAATAATAAACAACAAGTCATATCGTCACCTGATTGCAAGAACTAGGTAACTAAATTTCATAAATTTTGGAGATAGCAACGTTCATCCTATATTTGTCTACAGCAGAAAAAAATTTGACAAAAAGTCTTGAAAAGTGTACAAAATACCTAATACCGGTTTGGCCGAGATATTGTAAAAATAGAAAATCGAGTTACCTAGTTCTGGGACGATATAAACATGAAAGAGGGATAGATTGATGCGTTGATAAAAGGAGGTTATTATTTTTGAACTTCAAGTAGATACGCTATTGACATCAATGAAACAACATAAGCAAAACAGAAACAGTTTACAGCAAAATGTTTAATAAAATTTTGTATGATTTCATAAAAATGATTGATAAATCCCTTTCATTTTGATGTTCGTTGCAAAAGAGAAAATAACTCTAAAAAATCGTGAATTCTGATGTTTCGAAATGAAGCCGAGAAAACCTTTTTGTGACCAAGTCTATGTTTTAAATTAGGCTTTTAAATAAATATAAATGTATCTATTTTTGTTTGTCAATCATTATGGTTCTTAATGTTCAATTTAATAGATATTTATAATGTATGTATTCTCAGGTATTTTCTTGAATATTTTGGATCAACTGCAATACTCCCATTTGAAATTTCAAAACTTGTCTCTCGTTAAAATTTTTCAGTGTTGGTAAAACTCCTTTGATGAAGGAAATATGTCGGTCTTCTTGTTCTCTAGTGTTTACTAATTGGGATATTTCCGATTCAGCGGGATTGGATATTGTGCTTTGTGAGAATGAAAATGAGGGCATCTCATGGTAAACTGATGCTTGTTTATTACGAGTCCCATATTTGGCATTAGTATTATAACTTATTGATTTCTTACCAAAATCATTAATTTCTGGTTTGTCTTCAATACTTTCAGTATCTGTTTTATTCTGATAATCCAATTCATTTGTAAAATTAACTGCTTTGAATTCTTCCTTTGAATCCGATTCTTCCAAATCTGATTTAATTTCAAATTCCGAATGTCTAGATAATTCATCACCAGTTAAGGTTTCGGTTCTTGATCGAGATTTACGTTTTGTTCTTGGCTTTATTTTCATTCCTTGTTTCAAGAACAATAACTCTTTGTCGTAAATATATTTCTTGTGACCTTTTTCGCCCCTAATCGTTTTGACTAAGTTTTTTCTCCAGCTGTCTTTTACATTTCTCCATTTCCTTATGACAATCCCACCTGTAATAAAAGTTTGTATTTTATATAAATTACGTGAAAATACAAGTCTTAGACCATAAAGTAAAAAACTACGACAGCACAATTTCTAAACAAAAAACTAATCTACTATCCGTCTTGATGTTATACTTATATGCAACAGGAACAGTCCTAAAATATGAACCACCCTGTAATGTGATTGATATTAAAAATAAATACCTACTTACGATAGTTATTTCTCTCTGCTTCGCTCAAATTTACATAAGCTCTGTTGTACTCCGAACAAATTTCATCCCAAGCAGCAAGGGTTGCATCTTTATTCTTAAACAATTCTAAACGATGGTCCCAAAGAACAGGTTTTTTTTCGACTAATGGAATTATTTCTTGAATATTCACTTGCCTGAAGTCCTCATTCATCATGAATTTTGTATATTACTCGCACGTCGCACATAAATACAAAATAAATACACTCCTATATGGGTTCGCCTCCACTCAAAGTAAAATAGTGACTGAGAATACTGAAAAACTCAAACATGTATATTTTATAAGATTCTCTTGCGGTTGCCGGTTGGCGACCGGTACTGCTGAACGGAATGTATCTCATGAAAATACTAGCCAATGCGGTTATTGCCTCTTGCCGGTCGGTTGATATCGACCGCTTTTTGTAGTATGTTGTGCACCTGTGTATCTACTACTCTTTACAGAGCATAGATATACTTACGTACATATGTACCTATATATTTTTATGGTAGACTAGCCGACCCGCCCAGCTCCGCTCGGGTACAAATCTTACCCCTTGAACAGAATGAACGTAGCTGCAGCTGGTAGCAAGAGTTGAATTTAGTTTAACTTCAGCTACACCATACATTCCTTGCTACATTTACAGCTTCTCATTGTGGCACTGTATACTATTTTTGTATCTTTCTACTTTGACAGTGCTACACGCGACAACTACAGCTACACCATTCTGTTCGGCCAGTTAGTTTGGTTTATATTGAATGTTATAATTATTGTTTGTTTGTTACTGAGCGCTGATCTCAAGATTGGCTGAAAATCCAAATGCGGGGCCACTTGTCTCTTTGGCTCTGTCGTGTATGGCCAGCTGTAAGAAACTACAAAACTGAATTTTCAAACCCATTTGGTGTTAGACAGGTTATTATTTCAATAATTTTGTATGAAAAATAGCAACTTGTGTGTGTTACCACCAAGTATATAGGCTGGAGTTATAGCTATTTAGTTATTATTTAAGGATGGCTTTAGTAGTAAAATTTTATCAACATTGTTGCAAATAAAGGGGTGAAAGAAAACTGATATTTTAATAAAAAAAAAAATGAATTTAGATGAGGGTATCTTTCCGAAAAAAGAAAAAAAAACTAAGATTAGTATCGAGTCCACTATTGTGAGTTTAATAGTTGGCATATAAGGCGATTTTCTTTTTTAGTTCAGAATATAGCTCTGAATAGAGTAGTGAAAAAAGCTTATTAAAATGATTAAAAAAAAATAGATATGTATAGTGAAAACTTTGCAATACTTTATTTACGAAAAAAAATATAAAACGACATGCGATGATGCATTAAATCCTGTAAAAATGCCTAGGTATAATACGGAGCGATATTTTTCATTTCACATGTAAGTTTTTTTTCATATTTAAGATATGGGTAGTGATATTTTTTAGGTAAATACATTATCGTAGAATACTTTTAAACTGATATAAATACTTCTTGACAAAGATACAAAACCGACATGATAGATAGGAGCAACAGCAGAAAGAACTACGGGCGCTTAACGAATTTGAGCGCCTTGCAATCACCAACAAAGGCGAACCCGCCCTGGAGTACAATTTTTCATTTGACAGTTCAATTTTAACTTAATCCCTGGATTAAAGTACATTTTTATTTCCAGCTAATTTTCTTTTTTTTTAAAGCCAAATGCCATGAAATACCACATTAAAAGTATTCTACGATAATTTATTTACCTTAAAAACATCACTTCATATTACTTTATGTGGAATTATCAGACACAACTCACTTGTGAAATGAAATGTTTGTACACTCCTTATAATAGGCGTTTTTACGGGATTTAACGTACCACCACAAATTGCTTTATATTTGGTTTAGTAGCTGCAAGTATTCACTATACTTATTTTATTTCACTTTTTTATTTATTTTAATAAACTTTTTCACTTGTTTTTGTTTATTGATTTGAAATCTCAATGCACTTCCCTTTAAAATGACAGATGAACCTCGATTTTTGTTTTTATTTTTTGAGATCTTGCTGCCTCACTCACGTACACTATACAACGCTTCCTTTATTCAACGAGTCGGCATGACTCTTTCTCTTTCTTAAATAGGTTGATAAAAAACTGGACGAAACATTTGTGTATCCTAAAGCAGCGTCCACATTATGTTGAATTGTCTAGGCCTACATCTTTCATCTACAATAGGTGTGCTTTTTTTCTTGCCCGAATGGGCTTGGACAAAAATAACGACGTCGGGCTTGGCGATTTACATGTTAAATGCAACAACAAACCAAGCCCCTTTGGGCTTAGCTATTCCCAGAGAATTTTCAGGACTTAACATAAGTCCAGATAAAAACTGTGTTACCGGCACGAATTTCATACTTGTTATCGATAGTGTGTATGGAAACTCCATTTTTGTTTCTGTGTTGGCATAGCTAAGCGCCGATGCCTTTTTGTTCGTCTTAGCCCATTCAGGGAAGTAAAAAAACACACCTAATGTTGAATAAATGAATTGTCACTAAGTGAAAGAAGAAAAGGAGAGAAAGAAGAAAAACCCAAGTTTGGGAAACTTGGTGAATATTTCACGTTACCAAACAGGCATATTATTAGCAAAATCGTGTCACTGCGTTTATACGTCGTCTTAATGACAATACTTAATGACAATCAGCTCTGCCATTTATTTTATGACGAAAATATTGGCGAATATTAAAATCAATGTCATTAATGGAAAGTAAAAGTCAGTTTGTTCACAGCTTATCATCTTTAAGCAATGATTATTACAACTGGTAATTCATCGAATGTCGTTATCTAACAATACTTTGCTACATGAATCCATAGTTTCATTTGTTTATTATCGAAAGCGCTAATCAGCTGATTTTACTTTATTACCGCTATTAAATCAAAGACTTTTAAATTCATATTAAAATTAGAAGTAACTGTAACAAACTGGCCATTAGAGCCAGTTGTACAATCTTGGTTCAAATTTTGATCCGTGGTTCAGCTATTTTAACTCCGATTTCGGTGGATATGTATGTGATAAAGTCGAGTTGTACAATAGTTGAACTAACTGACGTTCAACTATTGTACAACTCGACTTTATCCGCCAAAATCGTTGAGTTAAAATTACTGAACCACGGGTCAAAATGTACACCTTGCTCTTAACGGAAGAAATATAGGCAAATTTTTGCTCGTGAAAAAAACATGGGTTGAAGAGTTGTTTAAAAATTTTTTTTTTGCATTTTCAATACATGTAGAATACAAACGAAACATAAAAATTATTTTCCTTATACAAATAAATCACCTTAATTTTTACATTCATTCAACCAAAAAGAATCAGAGGCAAACGCCGTGTTTTTTAGGGTATTTTTATCTTCGCTTAAACAAAATTTTCATGTTAAATACAACAATACAGAATTATACCAAATTTTTGCTGTATTTTTAATAAGTATTTTTTTAAGTGGAGATAAAAATGCTGTAAAAAACACGGCTAAAGAGTCACTATGTAATTCGGTCGTCCAACTTGATGTTTCGACCAGCCCTGTAAAAGAATAGTTATGCAGACATGTTAAATTTAAAATGAAGAGTGAAAAGAAATCTTGCTGAACTGATTTTTTCTTTCAATTCTATAAAGTAGAATCCGGCACAGATTCATTAACAGTAACATTTATTGTTTTGGTATTAGTTTTTATGTTTTACCCCGCCGTGAATTTTTTTATTGAAATTATTCAAGCAAACTTGAAAATTTAAATTTATCTACTTAAAATCTGTGCAAATTTGTATAAAATTTCAAGCTACCAATTTCATGTAAAAAAAGAAAAAAGTTCACCGATGTACACAATTCAACAGTGTGTACGCCGCTTTAAAGATACACAAATGTTTCGTCCACTTTCCTGTCATTTAGGCCCCAGTTATAGCTATCATTGAAACTCATCATTGAAAATTTTAATGATTGATTTTAAGACGTTTAGGAAGTAAAATCGTTTATTATTTTGATGAACAAATAAAGGTTAAGACTTAATTAATATTTCTAGCCAAAAAAATATTTCAAATAGGCCCAACTTTTGACATAAAAAGACTTTTCTTATTTCAATGATTGAACTACCTTACCAATGATCATTGAAAAATAAAAAGTCAATTTTTGTTGAAAGTTGGGCCTATTTGAAATTTTTTTTTGACTAAAAATATTAATTAAGTCTTGAGCTTTGATCGTCCATCAAAATAATAAATGATTTTGCCTCCATGTTTCAAAATCAATCATTTAAATTTTCAATGATGAGTTTCAATGATAGCTATAACTGGCGCCTTAGAAAGAGAAAGAGTCATGCCGGTTATTAAACTCTCAATAGTGGATTCGCTGCGAATCATAGAGTGTTCTCTTTTTTTCCGTCAAAATGTAAATAGTAGATTCATATAAATTCAATTTTAAAAAATACATTTTTAAAGTTTTTCATATTTAAATTGCGGAGTTTTAACAAAATTTTAACCCTAAAATGATCCTCATATTATAAACTTTCAACCATCAAAAGAAAGTTTTGGAATCAGGTATGTAGTTTCTGAGATTAGCCCTCACAAACAAACAAACAAACAAAGCAAGATTAGAGCTTTATTAATATAGATATTTCCTAGGTATCCGGTTTCCGGTCGCCTGATGTGATGAGGCATATATAAATGTATTGTATGTGCAAACATATTATGTATTATTATTACATAGAACAATTTTTTGTGTTATTTCTACTTTATGGATCGGCTGGCACTCAGTGGGAAATAATTGAAATCTGAAAATAAATGTGTATAGTATAGTAGGTAGTACATTATGTATGTAATGTATTTGGTATTGGTGTGAGCAGATTAAGTAGGTTATCCACTCTGTTAGTAAAATAGTAGATACGTTCTGGTTTAAAGGAAGCTGGTGGATTAAGACCCCTTTGCTGATACGAAACTTAAGCATTTATGTTCTATTTAAAAGCTTATGTTCTACTTTTTCCTCTGTGTAAACTGTCACATAATGGCTTATGTTTTACTTAAATATTGAAGTTTCGTATCAGCAAATGGGCCTAAGGCTAATATATATAGCGAAATCTGTATTGGGATTAAGTTATCATGTGTTTTCGGTAGCGCGGTGTATATCGGCCACTAATGTGCTTGGTATATGGTCACTTCCAGTTGATGGCAGTCTTTCAATTAAAACATAATCATAGACAGACTTAACACCACTATAGGAGTCTGATGATCGAGTTGGCACTTGTGAAATAGCTCGTTGTTCATTCAAAAATGTTCAATGTTAATTAATGGATACTTCGTAACCTGCACTGCATTTGTATTATTTCAATTCACATACAAAACCCCCTTTAAAAAACAAAATATTGAATTTACTACAATTAATGGCCTGAACCTGAATAGAGTACTACAACTGATGCTGCAGCTGCAGCTGGAAAAACTTTCAAAAAATGTCGTACGTAATTTTTCTACGCGCCCACAAAGCTTATGTGCAGCTTTCTGACATTTTATCATCGAAAATAAAAACAAAAATGGATAATGGTGAAAAGGAAGCTAAAATTACTTTACATCTTTATGGGAGATGGAAAAGAGTTTGAAACTCACTTCAACCCCCATATAAATACTCGGTTAGGCTTGGAATTTTAAAACGTCAAAAAAGCAGCAAGCAAAAGTTAAAAGTTGGCTAACTTGTCCAGTTTCGTCTGCAGCTGCGTCGTGTTGTATTCGCACCATTGAATTTGTGTGTATCCAACATTTTCACAGCTATTCCAGCTATAGCTCCAATTTCAGCTCCGTCTCCATTCTGTTCAGCCAGTAAATTTCATACTCATTTATGGCAATATAATAACATATTTTAAACGGCTGCTTTTCCATTTTCGACTTTCTCTACCACAAAATCTCTACCGTTAAAAATATAGAAAAACAAGTTGACCTTACAAATCAAAAGATTCAATCACATCGAATAGCAAAATAAGAATCTCAGGCATCCATACCAATTTGCAAAGATGAAATAATAATTTGTTATTATGATTTTGTAGAATAATAATCAGAACTGCGAGTTCGGATCTTCAAGAAATACTTTTATTTAATTCAATCTTTCTGATATTTCTCGCGGTATACCTATTTGCTAAAGGTTTATGCAGTTTTAAAGTTCGATCAATCACTCTTATTCCGGTAGTCGTTTTATTAAAAACCAGTAAAACGACACAGCGCTTCAGTAAAACGACTAACGTAAAAATGGTGAGAGTACTAAAAGAACGGAGATAATGCTTTTTTTAAATTCCATTCAAACGTCACCAGCCGGCTCAGAAGCCGTGTCGTTTAACTGTCGTTTTAGTAAAACGACTATAGGAATAAGGGTGAATATCGGGCAACGGGCAACAAAGTTCGTTCTTTATAAAAACCTTACGTGTGGTATTTATTGGAGTACAAGTCCTTATACACAGCGTCAACAATAATAATAATTTTATTTTCAAAAGAATTTTTCGTTCACGCTGCCACTCCATGCTAGTAGAGATGAAGGAAAACGAATAAAAAGAAAATTTGGTTTGGTATATTTCTGAACCATCCTGAGATCCTATTGAATTTTAGGATGTCCATTATTGTTTTTTCTGTCGAGGGGTCAGTTCATTGAAAAAGTATTGTCCAAGAGTCACATTTCCAGTCTGATGTAGTCTAAAGGGCATAAACAAAGAAAACGCTGGGCAGTTACAAAGTATTTACAAAATAGTTTACAATTTTCAAATCAAAACTTTATACCTAATAGGTACAATTTTAAAAATAAGGTACCACTAATAGATGGGATAACGTAGTGTTTATTTCTATCGTACTTTTTCTTGGCTCTTTAAAGATTCCCCGAAAATTAAAAATTTAATTACGCAACAATAACCAAGAAAATGTTCAGAATATTTCACTTTAATTACTCATTCTTAATTTTTTTTTATTTTTACAATAGGCATACGCAGTTTTGTTAAATTACGACTAATTCTACCAAGATGGAGATTCGCCTGGCTTAAGCACTCGATGGTAGAGAGCACTTTTGTCTCGGAACATGGTCATTCTTTCGGTTTCCTTATTGTCCAAAAAGGCTCCGATAACCCCACCAAGAATCGGCAAGCCGAACCATACCCATTGCTTTGTAACTCCGATAACCATCTTGTTGATTTAATTTGCTGCTAGTAACTCTTGTTGTTGAGTCTTTAGGGATTGCTTCCACTTGCGAGTGTGGGACCAATCAGCGTATATTGTTGTAATTGCGAAAGTTGGGAAGAATATTACTGCACCGTATCTCCGCGCAAATGCCGATAGGAAACCTTTGGCCATCAATCTGAGAATTCACAAAAAAAAAATAAGTTGCTCAAGTTACGTAAGGTGAGTCTTCATTGCAAAAGCAAAGACGGAATGTAAACAAATGTTTTATTTGTAAAGAAGAACAAGTATATACATATAATTTGTATAGTTTTTGTATATTTTCTATTGTAATTATTTTTTGTACTTACTTTCCATTAAAAACACAGGGAAATGTGATAAAAGTGACTTGATTTTTGTGAAAAGTGACGGTTTGAAGACTGACAGTTGGATTGTCAATTTTAACAGAAAGTGGAATGTAGATGTGGAACGAAAAATGACACAGCGGCTGTTCTTTGGTTAGTTCGATTTGATTTTCTCATGTTGAATTCCTTCAACCAAAAAATCGATTCTGTTAGAAAAAAATCGATTTGTTTACCCCGAGGCCACACGAGCAAGTACTTGCATGCAAGTTGCAATACATTCACATTTGTTCACTAACACAAACAAACCCAAGCAACTTGCTTATCAACTGGCATGCAAGTTTTGAAGCCAGTAGTGAAGTAAGTTGAGAAGCAAGTTGGGAGACAAGCAAGTGGAATGCAAGTGGAAAGCAAGTGGAATGCAAATTACGAATTTGACAGGCAGTGTATGTAGCCAACTTGCTTGCAAGTACTTGCTCGTGTGGCCTCAGGGTTAGAAGAAAAAAATATTTTTTCTAAACAAATGAAATCTTTCGATTTTAAAGTACCTCTACACTATCCCACAAAGTATTACACATGTCAGAATAAAGTGGGAAGAAATTTCATACGACTGCCAAATCTGTGTGATGTAACTGACTTTCATATTTTCCTTCCACACTTGCATCAAAAATCAGTTTCACCATAACCTCAAACGCTCAAGTGGGATAGAAAGTGTGATGGTTTTAGAACCGATCCTAAATATTTTCATGTATTAACACATGTCAAATCGTGTCGGATGCGCTGTCAAGTTGTGTGTGATGAAATTTCAAATTTCGTTTCCACACTATTATACATGATTTCTTCATACTTTTTTGACATGTGTTAATACTCAGTGGGATAGTGTGGAATGGCTATTAGCAAGATTTACACAGACTTTCACACACACTAGTAAGATTTGACATTTCTCTGGAGTTGAAAGTTTTGTTCTGCGGTGCTTAATGCTATGTTTCCTCCTAAGGTTTATCTCAGTTTAGATTAAATAAATCTTTTTGGTGTTTCCACCGCACAAAAATATTTAAAAAAGATTAAATCTGACAACACTTTCAAAAATACAAATGGCGCTTCAATTTTTCTTATGAAGTGCGAAAGAGACAGAATGTTTTATTCGTGTCAAACAATGAAGAACTGAATCGAGTCTCGAATGAATCGTTCAGCACCATGTTAAAATAGGTTAGTTCGATTTGTAAAGCTATTTGTCCTAGGAAGATTTAGGGCCAGTTTGTTCACAACTTGTCAACTTAAATCAATGATTATTCCAGTTGATTATCATTGAATGCGTTTGTTCAGCCAAATTTTAAACAGAGAATCCATGATTTGAGCACTTAATTGCAGAAATCACTAATTCGCCGATTCTGTCTGATTAGCACGATTTAATCAAAGATTTCCTGGAATTTTGTTTGTTCATCATTGGTTATTCCCAAAGCGTAGGTATAAAAAAGAAAAACAAAATCTATACAAGAACATTAAAAAACAGAAACCATGTATCGTTCATCTCGCAAAATAAAACAAACAATTTGTCAAGATTTTACTACTAGTTGTAGTTATTTTATTTATTACCCAAAAAGAAGTGGCTTATTATAAAATATGTATAGAAAAGTTCCCATCACTAGATTACACAAAATGCCAGCACTACCTACACACTTCAACTATACATTTGGAACAAAAAAATCAAAACAGAAAGCAATATTAAAATAAAAACAAATTTCACGTGGGTAGTTATTTTGTAAAGTAATATAACAGGAAATAGTCGTAAATCGAACAAAAAATTAAATTTGAAGACGCTGATTGTTTTTGTACACAAAAATGTTTTTTTTTAGAAAGCTCACTTACACTAAACTAATGTCGTTTTCCTTTTGCCAGTAGGGATTTTGATCCGAAATTGCTAATTTTTCTTGGCAAATAGAACACACATTGGGATTGATTTTTTTTGTACTTGTATGCGTAGCATATCAAATTTTCAGTCATTTCGTTGACGTGACCAGTGATAGAATGCGTAGGGAAAAATTCCTATGAGTAGGTATTTAATGTAAGAATTCATGTGATTGACGGTGTTCATATCAGCTTCACGTGAGGCGACTCATTTTGACGTCTCTCATTTTTATTTCACTCTCATCTCTTGGAAAGAACAATGGCCAAGTGAGGTATAACTTTTAAATTTTTTGAAAAAATTTGCCCCACCTCACCATCTCTTTCTTCCCAATAAATAGGAATGAGATAAAAAAGAGAGACGTCAAAATGAGTTACCTCACGTGAAGCTGGTATAAACACCGTCAATAGTTCAAAAGATTTTAACAGAAAAGTTAAAAAACTTGCCAACCATTTATAGCTCGTATTAAAGGAGTCTAATCTTTTATCAAAAACCAACGAAAAGTATCTTTCCAATTCGGCATAAAGAGAAGTCATCTATTTATAATGCACTTTAATGAAATGAATCATCCATCTTTTTTCTATTCATTTTACCCAAATGTGTCATTTACAGGGAATGCGCTCAGTGCACACTCTTCACTTACGAAAGCAAAAGTGAACGAAATAAAAAGAAACAATTAGCAATTATGAGCGCGTCATATAATTTGCTTGGGTTTTCGTATGACAATTTCAGAGCCCCTCCTGCAATGAAAGTTTTACCTACATAACAATCAAAAATGAAATACAATTTAGGGATTTTTTTATCTTTAGTGGGAATTTTATTTTTACCATATATTAACACTGAAACAATTTCAATTTATTTTATAAAAAAACAAATTTCAAAGCCAGCACTTTATCTGGCCGGATTTTTGTTAATAATGCAATTCAATGCATGTGCGTTTTGTAAATCCAGCCATTTGGTCATGTATAGACACTTGTTATCCCTACGGAGTAGGTATTAAGCATCCCTGAAGGCGTTTGGTAGCCGCCACGCAAAGAAAAACTCTTGGACCACTTCACTGGTGATAATTCTTTTTCTAACAAGAGTCCAGTACACCAAACACATAAATCACATCACACCCGATCGAAAGCACATTGAACTGTTTCAAATATAATTAATTGAATAATTGAATAATTTAATTTATTGCACAAAAAACAATTTACAAAATTCCGAATTTTAAAATAAACAAACTCAATGACAATTGACAAATCTAATGAAATGAAGTTTCGACAATTGTCACTTTACTTTGGTGTGTGTGCAAGTACGTGTAAATCCCTCTTAAAACAGGGATTGTAGAGATTGATCCCTGACACACAGAAATCGATTTTTTTTGTCAAAAGGAAAGCGAAAACGTGACAGGGATCAAATAGAGATCAAAAAAATCGATTTTTTTGGTCAAAAGGAAAACCACATAAGTTAATGGCAGAATACGTCTGACAATTGATTTGACAGATAGACTGGAAACTGGAAAGATTATTGGAAAAACTATGATTTATTAATCAAACAGAAAATTCAGTGAACAAACACTTTCTGATTATCACAGATTCATAACCATGGGTTTAACAGAATCTGTGATAATCTAATTGCTGATTTAACCCACTGTGAACAAACTGGCCCTTAATAAGATTAATTTCTAATCTACAAGATTAACGAAATATATTTGTATGGTAAATCTTCAAGATTTAAAGAAGATTTGAGGTAAATCTTATTAAATCTCAGATTAGCGTTATACTATGGGTGATATGAATAAAACGGAGCACGTACTAAGAGCAGGTACTCCATGAGAATCAGAGGAGGTGCTCAATAAAAAAGTACCTGCTCCCATTTCGTATGAATTAAATTATAAACAAACTCGAGAGCACCTCCTCATTCAAACCGAGTAGCTTCTCTCATACCTCAAACCAAATTATATTGTTTTTGACATTTAGAATTATTTTCGATGATTTATAATAAAAAAATTATTTAAAATATGAACATTTTTCTGTTTGGACCCGCGTTTTTTGTGAAAAGGTTTGTTCGTTGAAGTTTAAACACGGTTGAACCAGGTTTTCTTGACAACCCCAAAAATAGTAAAAAAAACATGGGTTTTTCGGTTCTCAAAAAACACCAAAGGGTCTTCAATTGTGTTTTTGAAATATACATACATATGTATGTATGTAAGTCCAGTCAAATTGTATTTTTCCATGCAAATTGTGGAGTAGTTTTGATTTGTTCGCTCCTTTACGTTTTCGGGCGTGTGTAATCCGAATCTGAGGTTTGCCAACAAAATTTCGTGCTGCAACATGGAAAAAAAAAAATGCATTTTCTGGGAGTTTTTCACTAATGGATCGAAAACTACCAACTATTTGAAAATTACATCAAATTACCATTGAAAGTACATACACACAATTTTCAATAAATCCCTATTTAAGGCTTTTTTCTGCAACAACCCATTTGCACTCAAGCGCTAGTCGAAAATTGACGTATTTTTACTATTTTCGAAAATCCAAAATTTGTATTTTAGTCTGTAACATGAACCAAGATATACTTTTCTGATGGTCTTTAATGCACTGAGTTTGAATCTGGCCTTGAAATAACTCTATCACGTCACGTTTTTGAGATATTCGAATCTTAAAATTAAAAGAAAAATGCATTTTGTATACAAATGTTGGGTTATTTTTTTTGTTGTTCTCGAGGTAATTGTTTTCGAAAAAATGTTTATGGCCATTCTGAAGTATGGACATTTTACTTCAAAATTCTTTTTGAACCTTTCAAATACCTCCATTCGTTTTCGAGAAATCGTTGGTTTTCGTCTTACTACCTACATAATCCAAAAAATAAGAAAGGAACAACATTTGTTTTAAACCCCCCACCACCCCTCTATCCTTAATTATTAAAAAAGAAATGGTTCATTAAGAAATAACATTTTCTGTGCTGAATTTATAAAGAATGCAATAGTATTTTTTTTATCCTTCTCTTTTTCTCTTATAAAATTTAACCTTGCGATTAAAAATTTGTATAAACTTCCCCATTCATGAAGCAACAAACGCTATTAACGCTATTAAACGCTATTTACTTCAACGTTGAGCAACCAACTAATCTAACTTACAAATGAGGAGCAGGTGCTCGTCTCGATAGAGCACGTGCTTCGGTTTATTCATTCCGTACAATGGAGCAGGTGCTTACCCTGAGAAGGTTCTCATCAAACATGGAGATGCTCAATCGTTGAGCAACTTCTCAAGTATTTTATTCATACCAAATGAAGCACCTGCTTCGAAAAGTTGAGTTTTGAGCAGGTGCTTTGTTTTATTCATATCACCCTATGTTCCCACCAAAATGAAATCCGAGATTTCGGTTGAAAACTTTTGATATTTCAAGGTGATGGAACAAGATTTAATGAAAATTTCAACGAAATCTCAATGAAAATCCTAGATTTCAACGAAATCATAATGAAATCCCACTCCACCAACTCAAGATCTCCATATTTTTCAGCTGAAATCTCAGATTTCGTTTTGGTGGGAACAAGGTATTAGGTGGAAATGTAGCATAACAAATATTCAAAAGTGTTTCTAGTTAATAAATTAAAAACAAATACACATCTTAAAAGTTTTTTAATTCATCAAATGGCAGTGCATAATTAACAAAAAGTGGTAAAAATAGTCGATTGATGATATAAAGCGCGCTTCCGTCGACGTGTTCCTCGATTGATGTGTTTTTTGATGGATTTTGGATTGTTTTTTTTTTTTTTTTAACTTTAATGGCCGCACAACAATTTTTGTTTATTTCTGCTATTATTTCCGGAAATATATTTTTGTTTTTAATCGTATTAAATTACGCGAAAATCTGAATGAACTTTTGAGTATTTGTATGCGCATTAATTTGTTTACTTTTGCCTCAAAACTTGTGTCAATGACCAACGCACACAGTCACATGAAAAATTTGATTTTTTTAATAAATTGTTTCCAACCAAGAAAAGAAATCGATATCCAATGGTTGAAAAAAATTCAACATTAAAGTGCCTTACATTTAGTTGCGAAAAGCGAGTTGCGAATGGTCCCGAATTTTAAAATTTCTTTCACATGAGTAAATATGCATATACATACTTAAATGCGTTTTATTTCTTCTTGAAAACCACACGTCTACAAAAAACACCCTTTATTTGGTGTTTCCAAATGGTTGCTAAGAAAAATTTGAGGTTATATTTGAGCGAATTTTTCACTCGCGCAGATTTGTGCAATGCGTCCTGATGTGAATTACGAAGGGCCAGTTGTACAAATATTTAATCCGTGGTTCAGAAATTTTAACTCACTGACTTTTAAACTAGTTTTAGGCCGTATTTTCTTTTTAAAATTGTAGAAAGGATCGTTTATTCACTTTGTCTAAAAGTTAAAACTAGAATTTGTTGATATTTGCGCTTGGAATTGAAAATTCGCAGGTCGCGAATCATGTGAAAGGCACTTTAACCTCAATTTTTGTTTTTAGCACCCACTTTAAAGTACCTCTACACTATCCCACAAAGTATTAACACATGTCAGAATAAAGTGAGAAGAAATTTCATACGACTGCCAAATTTGTGTGATGTAACTGACTTTCATATTTTCCTACCACACTTGCATCAAAAATCAGTTTCACCATAACCTCAAACGCCCAAGTGGGATAGAAAGTGTGATGGTCTTAGAACCGATCTTCATGTATTAACACATGTCAAATCGTGTCGGATGCGCTGTCAAGTTGTGTGTGATGAAATTTCATATTTTGTTTCCACACTATTATACATGATTTCTTCACACTTTTTTGACATGTGTTAATACTCAGTGGGATAGTGTGGAATGGCTATAACTGGTTTATTTTTATTACAATTCGCGTTTGTCAGCGACCACTCGTGAAAGGAATGTCAAAATCAATAATGTTTGGACTAAAGCTATCGAGATAGATAGTCTCAGGGTAGTTTTTCTATTTTAAAAGCTTTTTATCCCTACAAAAGCAACTCGGTTGAGTATTTATTTCTTAATAAATGTTTCAATTGAAAAAGAAAATGATAGTTAAAGATGGTAAGAGATGATTGTGACGTCACATTATTGTGTCTAATGAGCATAAGCGCTACACGTTATTTGCTGCATGAGTGAGCGATTTTAATGACAGATTGTATTACAGCGATTCCTTTAACTACAACAACGTTCCATTCTGAACTGTCATTGATTAAAGCGTGTTCAACTCTAAAAATAATGGTTTTAGCCAGCACCTAAGTTAAACAATAGTTAATTAGAGTCAAGTTTAGAACCTTAAAATAGACTGCTAATAATTTTGCGCTTTTAATAATTTTGCGCTAATGATTGACAATCTTTGTTTCTCTTTTAGTTTCCTTTCAGTTGCGAAAGCGCTTTAAAACGCTGGTTACAGAAAGAAAAAGTTAACTTTTTCAACTGCATTAAAAAATTTAACCGTTAGATATCTAATTCTTTTTTTAAAAAAACTTCAAAAATGTAATAATGAAAAAGGTTGTAGATTATAATTTTAACGTTTTTAAATTTTATTCAACTAAAAAATAATTATCTTCTCTTTTCTAATTCTTCTTTGCATTATTACGTAAAGCCTTCTTTCTCGTAGCTTGTAACTGATTGAACACCATGTTTTGAGCAAATTCTCTACCCAAAACAGACGAAGCGGTATCAATTACTAGTCCCATTACAGCATGCGGCCAATATCCTGTAGTTTGACCAGAAATTCCCACAGTTTTTAGAGCTGCGCTTACATAGCAGTCGGGTGATGGAATCATAGCACTTGTTTTGCGAACTTTTGACATATTAGTAGCAACAAAACCTGGTCGAATACTTTGTATTATGATTCCTTGATCCTTGTATTCTTGCTGTAAATCTTCACTGAATTTATCCACAAAAGCCTGTAAAATTAAATTTTATTCAAAAGATGGTTTCTTTTTATATAAAATAGAAGTTATTACCTTTGTTCCACTATATATACAAAGAAGTGGATTTGGTATTACAGCAGCAAGTGACGAAACATTTATGATGACACCTTGTTTTTTGGCCACTAATCGTGGCAAAATCATTTTGGTCATATATGTTACCGAATGGATATTAGCTGCAACTATATCACGAAGGAAAGTTTTATTATCATCGGTGTATGTGAGATAATATTCCGGATGCTGGTAGCTAATGCCAACATTATTGATCAGAACACCAATATCAAGCCCTTCGAGATTTTTCTGAATTTTTTCGTAAATTTCTGATCCCCCAGTAAAGTCTACATCAATTGTCTTAACGTCTACTTTGGTTTCATCAGCTAAATTTGAAATGTTTTAATAAGTGAAAGTTAATGAAAGATAATGGATAGATTATAGACTTACAAATTTCTTTGGCAACTGCTTCTAATTTAGTTGGTGATCGACTAATGAGCACGACATTAAGACCCTTTTTGGCAAGCTATAAGAAAGAAATTAATGATTTTGTTATTACAGTTTTTGAAACAAGTTATAAAAGTGAGTATATTTTTGATCGCTCGTTTTAAAACTGGTTTTGAATTGCTGCGCTTTCGTTTTTCTAAAATAAATGAAGACCAGTAGGAATGACCGTGTTTTCGTTGTGAACCCTAAAAAGAAGGGGAAATCGCGACTAAGCAATACGTTTGAACAGAATAATAGGCTCTACTCTTCAGCTGAAGCTGACCAACAAGCAAACCTAAAAGTTATTAAAATTCAAAGAATCTTAAATAGAAAAGTATTCATATATAGAATTTGTATTATAAAAAACCTTCTTATATAAAAGTATTCCGTTTAGATGCAACAAAAATAACAGAAAAAAAAAACTAAGTTTCAAGACGCTGACGATTCATATTTGAACGAAACTTACTAAATAAATGCCAATTTTTAACAGATCTGTTAATGCAGGTACTTTTTGTTATCTTTATCCCAAATTTCAAGAAGATTAGATTAAACGAGAATTTTGAGGTTGTGAACTTTGATCACTTTTGTAAAAGTAGGCAAAAAATACGATTTTTTGTTGTTTTTAGTGAAAAAAGTTTTTTTTGTTTAAGAATACAGTTTCTCTCAACATAGTCGGCGGGTTCAGCTTTAAGAATAAAATAGGTACGTCAGTTAGGAGAGGAGGAGGGGCGAAGTGGGCAGGAGAACCCAAGGTAGTCAATTTTATCAATTCAGTCAACGGAGGCCTTTACAGATCGATGATAAAAAATGTCCTTTGGACCAAATTGGATGATATGGATGTGAACGACAGATAGTTCCAACAGGACATCACTACGTGTTACAGCTGATGCCGCAAAGCACATTATAAAGGGTGTTTTTTTTAAACGTGTGGTTTTCAATCTGGCAATACTTTTTTCGGAGTTGGTCTTTTTGAGAGCTTTCACTTGATTGATGCTCAGTTTGGTTTGCCATTATATAATGATAGACCTGAACAACGTTTGCATATTTTTATGATGAGGAAATTTTTCACGATTTTTTGACATATCTATGTATCAATTTTTTGGTTATACCTACGAAATCAAAAACTAATTTTCGCCCCTTTTACGAGTAAACAAAATTTCTGCATTTAAATGTTTTGAATTCAAGCGTTACTGCCATAGTTACAAGCGCCCTTTTGCACTTAGAGGCCTTCCACAACAAATTAAAAGGTCGAGTGCAAGAGTGGCCTATCTGATCGGTTTATAACTGTATTTTGAAGGATCATGAAAGAAAAAAATCAAAAACCTTATATTTTTCGATTATATTGCAAAAAAAAAAAAAACAAAACTTTGTTATGATCTGACCAAAATGATATCCGAGACTTCGGTTGAAAACTTTTGATATTTGAAGTTGGTGAAACAAGATTCATGGACATTCGAACGAAATCTCAACGAAAACTGTAGATTTAAACCAAATCTTAATGAAATCCCGCTCCGCAAATTCAAGATACCTAAATTTTTCAGCTAAAATCTCAAGTTTCAGTTTGGTGGGAACATAGTATTAGTTTAGTACAAGCGTTTGAAAGTAATCTGTTTCTTATAAGAGCTCTTCTGAAAATAATGAAAGATGCAGTTAGGTCACTATTGCGCCCATGGCCTGAAATGAAAATCACATCTTCGGAAAAATGAAACACTTGTTCAACTTAAACGCTTATGTTCTACTTTTTCCTAAACTGTCACCAAAGCTCTTATGTTGAACTTAATTATTTAAGTTTAGTATCAGCAAATGAGTATAAGGCATGGTTCACACGGCAATACACCCCATGTTTTTTCGCATTATAAATCCGTGCGAATGAGCAGTGGCGTATACATTCTTCATAGAACCTTTCACACGATCGTTGTACTTTAAGCATAGTTTACAGTTCCCATGTGAAAAAAATATCAAAATTTTCAAAACGATTTTCCATCTATTCTGTGCACCAAATTGAATAATATTCAAGGCAAAAAGCGTTTGCCTTGGCCTTAACCACCCATTGAGTAATTAATTTACCCTTAATTAATAAACTATAGGCCTAAAAATGGAAAATAATTATTTTTGGATGCAAAAACTATTTGCATGCTAATAAAGCCTTGAGGTGAAAAAAAAATTTTTTTTTGGAAGTGTAAACCGACCATCAAAAAAAAATATTTTATTCACCACACCACACAGGCAAAACAATTGCCGGTCCATTGTTTTGCATGACATTCCATGACAGCAATATTTTTTTTTTGCATGAAACTGTAAACTAATCATGCAAAAATTAATTTTGCTTTTCAATTTTACCTCAATTATTTTTGACATGCGAGAATATTTGCGTAGGTTTTTTTTTTATACAAGGGAACTGTAAACTAGGCTTAATTTATAAACTATAGGCCTAAAAATGGAAAATAATTATTTTTGGATGCACAAACCATTTGCATGAAAATAATGCCTTGAGGTGAATATATTTGTTTTAAGTGTAAACTGACCATCCAAAAAAATATACAGTATTGGCCTTACTTTTTTCGCATGCAAAACAATTGCCGGTCCATTGTTCTGCATGACTTTCCATGACAGCAATAGTATTTTTTGTAAACCAGTCATGCAAACAATTAATTTTGCATTTCACCACAATTATTTTTGACATGCGAAAATATTTGCATAGATTTTTTTTCGCACGGGAACTGTAAACTAGGCTTTAGCCGTTTGGATTTGTGCTGCGAAAAAACGTGCGGTGCATTGCCGTGTGAACTAGACCTAGGAATTATTCTTTCGTCATTCCTCGCGTTCCAATGTTTATTCGCTATGCTATCTAGTTATCCCAAAAATTTTGAGATAACTTGAGTTGTTGTTGCGTCAGCTGTTATCAGCTGTTTTTTAACAAGGGATTACAACAACACAAAGCTATCCGGATAACTGAGAATAACCAGCGGAACGTGCCCATTTTATTGTAAAGTGAAATTCGATCGAGTAATTGAATAAAAACAAAATCACACTTACTTTCAAGAAGACGCATCTCATACAAATTTGGCGGGTTGCAACAATGGAACCCGCTCTCAGAGCTTTTCCTCTTTCAAGAATTTTCTCTCGGAGCTTTTCATAAAACTTCAAATGAGATGCCACACCAAAGAATATAAAGTTACCAAGAAATATTATCTGGATCTTAAAATAAAATCCGATTCCGAAAGCTCTTTTCGGAATAATAATAAAAAGAACGAAACAAAAAATAATTGAGAGAAAAGCTCTTTCTCATACAATCTTGACAAACACCACGCATACCATAATATTCACTATTCGTATTATAAGGATAGTAAAAAGGAGGATATTTTTGACTGTATGTGACATCTCATTTGACGTTTTATGAAAAGCTCTGAGAGAATGTTCTTGAAAGAGAAAAAGCTCTGAGAGCGGGTTCCAATGTTGGAACCCGCCATATAAAATTTTTCAAAGCAAACATTTTTATGAGATGCGTCTTCTTGGTAACTTTATATTCTTTGGCCGCACACAGTCAAAAGTATCCTCCTTTTTACTATGAGAAAGAGCTTTAATCTGAATTATTTTTTGTTTCGTTCATTTATTATTATTTCGAGAAGAGCTTTCGGAATTGGATTTTATTTTAAGATCCAGATAATACTGTGGTAATAAGTTAAAACAGCTTAAGTCAATTTTTGTCATTTTCCAGTATGAGCAAAACAAGTTTTGTATATTTTTAAAACTGACTATTTTATCTATTAAAAAAAAAGTACTGGAGCCAGGCAAATTAATTTTTTTTTTCAGAATAGATAGGAGCAATACCCAGTTAATCCTATCTTTGTTTTTGTAAAAAGCCTTTTAACTGAACTGCTAAAAATCTTTTAAAGGGACTTAAGCCATTTTAAAAAAACGCTATCCAATCAACATGGTAGCTTATGTGACATAAGATGTTTTAAAAATTTCTTTGGTGACATTTTTGAGTCTAAAGTCGACTTAAGCTTTTTCAAAAAAATTGGAACACAAGTTTTGAACAACTTATGTCGACCTAAGCGATGAATATCTATCAAATTAAAGTATCATAATAGCTTATGTCACGACTTAAGCCACTTTAAAAAAATGCATTCTTTATAAGATTTGTAAGATTTTTGGTCAATGTAGACATAAGCTGTTATACAATAGCAATTTTTGTCCAAAAAAACTTAAGCTATTATGTTTTTATTAGATAAAATGTTTTATATTTTACGTAGAGGAATGAGACCTGGACTAAAAAAAAGTTTAACAAATTGTGCATTTTTCAAGCAAAAAAACTCGATTTTCACTAAAGTCGACTTAAGCTCTTTCAACTTATTGCCACAGCATAGGTTTGTTTCTTTACTTTTGTGATAAAGTTTGGGAAAAAGTGCGGGAGAAAAATTTGGGATTGAGCTTTCTGATGTTGTTGTTGTAATGTTTAACCATAAATGAAAAGTAAAGAAACGCATTTGGGATGTTTCTGGTTTGTTGCGGTTGAAAGTACCTATTTAACTTCGTTGCTGGTTGGCTCACCGCATACAAAATTATACAATTTCAATTATTTTTACATGCACTTATCATGTTGGGCTCTATTAAATAATAAAGGAGAAACACTTTACTTTATATTTGCCTCCATTGTATCATTTTCATTTAATTTAATTAAACTATTTTATGTACGCTACTTGAAAAATTTAATTTCAAATTTATCGATCAGCTGATTTCTTATTTGAGAAGCAAGAAAGTGCAGTAACTAAAATGTTCGGGTAGATTCTTGCTGGAGGGGAAATGAAAAAAGTCAAAAGCTCTGGCATTTTTGTTCCAAAAAAATAGTATAGAAACACGTTTTGGGTAGATTTGGGATACTTCGGGATCCCACGGGCGAGTAAAGAAACAGACCTAATACTTTTTGGTAACTTTATATTCTTTGCTAGAACCTATTTAGTATAGGTACATGCTTTGTATATCTAAATCTAATTCTAAATTAGATATACAAAGGTACATCCCTACCATGTCTTCTTCATGTTTTCCTTCATTCAATTTAATTTTAAATTATTTTCAAGCTCTGCATACTGCATTAGAAGTTCAAATAAAAATTAAAAATAATGACAAATGGAAACATGCACTTGCAACTTACATATATCAAAGCGCGTAATTATCTACTTAATATTCAATAAATTTTGTTTGCTTAAATTCTCAAGTTCTAACATTTCCGCAAAGTAAAAAAAATAAAAAAACTATTAACTACACACGAAGAGTAGGTACTTTCGGTGTTGCTGTTCACATTTGTTTGCTTTAAAATTTCAGTTTAAACTTTTAAATAAAATGTGCAAGGTGCACATCGAATGTCATCATTACGAGACAAATTTGTCAGGTGATATTTAAGCATTTTTATTCATAAATAATATGAATTCGGTTGGATATGGTAGCTATAGTTAGATATGTATGTGGAAAAGACAACGATCATAAAAATTCCATTAAAAATAATTAAAAATAGAAAACGAATTACCCTTAGAAGTATAGTGGGTTACATAAATTAAAAATTAAAACGACGAAAATCCATGACAATTTATAAGTCTATAGAATTTGAAATTCTAAAACAATTGCGATCGTAATCGAATAATTCATTCAATGAACTTTGATTGACTTTTCTCTTTGTAGGCCACCTTAACAAAAAGAGGAAAGAAAATTGTCTGGGTAAGCTATTTTGTATAGGTAGTATTTACCTCTACTTTATATGGGTTTCAATTTATTTGACTTGCTGCATATTATTATGTAGGTATACCTGTGGGATAATTTGCTTATAATAAAAAAAATCATTTAATATTCTAGACATGCCAATAAACAAAACGATTACGCATTCCTCCAATTGAAACCATAGAACTAATAAAAAAAGTGAATTGGCCTGGCTATCAACAATAGGTGTATTGGATATGTTTTGATGGATTACAAGTCCAGTTAATCTTTTTCTTCAATTAACAAGTGGGTGTCTTGAGTATAAATATGCGCTCAATATTTTAAAATGTTATTAAACTGGATATGTAATTTCTACGAAGGCAGCCGAGTCGAATGTGATAGAACGATGATAGTAAAACCGGAAGCAGGGGTCATCCATATTGTTATATGGCAGTTGTAAAGGGTCTTTCCATAAGGAAACTCGAACTTTATTGGGTAATAGCGGTCATGCTTTTTGCTGTGTGTGACAAATAACCATGGAAGGTACTAGAATTGAACAACGTGTGCAACTGAAAATAATTAGATTTAATTTTACAAATCGTTGCTCTGATCTGATCTGATCTGATCTGATCTGATCTCTCGACACATTGTTAAATTATTTTTTATTTGGTCAAGTGTTTTTTTTTCTCGCAAAATAACGTTTCGCCGTTTTATTATTTTGCGAATTATCGCTAAGCCGTCTTATTATTTCAATTATAAAAAGAGTGCTGAAATGGTTGAAATTGAAAAACTTTTTATTTCTATTAAGACAATGATCCGAAGTAGAGTTGGGCAGTTTAGTTCATTTGAGTGGATCAATTTAGTTCAATTCACGCTACTGAACTAGTTCGTTCAATTTGGTTCAATTTAGTTCAATAGTCCAATTAACAGAAGATAAAAAAACAAATTTTGTGGAACGGCTTTAAGACATACGAAAAACATACAAAAATGTTGTGAAATTTCAAAGCAAAGAAAAGATAATCAGCCTTATTATGAGTTTAACGTGAACAAAATTTCACCCGGAAAAATGTACATTATTGTCTTTTTGCCTAATGTGAGTTTCAACCGAAAGATGAAAATTTCCTTTTTTATGAGTAGGTATACTCATTTCGGGCAAATGTATTCCAATTCAGAGCTTGAACTGTCACTTATTTTTTAACGGCAAACAAAAAATTAACAGAGGGTACTGGTGCCCTTTGCACAATTTTTTTGTTTATTTTAGGGCAAGAGAATTTGGGGGAAACTTATATGTAATAGCTTTTAAAATTCCGAGGGAAAAAACATTTTCCGGGTGAAATTATTTCAGGGGGAAAATCACAAATCACAATACCTAAGACTGATTTTTTTTTAATTTTGTGCTCAAAGGTTGTGAGCAAATTGAGCTAATCGTGAATTTTTCTTTGTCTTTTGTCTTTCTAATTTTGAAAGATTCTTTAGATAAGCTTACAAAGAAAACAACAACAATTGACTGTGCTTCTAGAACAGAAAAGAATTGCTGCTCTGACGCGTGTGACCCCTTAAATGAATGTAGCTGCAGCTTGTAGCAAGAGATGAATTTTGTTTAACTTCTGCTACACCAACAATTTCTTGCTACATTTACAGCTTCTCATTGTGTTACTGTATACTATTTTTGTATATTTCTACTTTGAAAGTGCTACACGCCACAACTACAGCTACACCATTCTGTTTGGCTAGTGATTGTTAAAAATTATTTAACTCTTTGCCTTACGTCTGGCTCTGGATTTTATTAATTTAAATGAGATTGTATATGTATATTCTAACTTTGATAGTCAGAAGCGCGTTGTTATCACGGGTCTATTTGATTTAGCCAGTTAAATTGATTAAAAATTTGGCGTTTCTTCAGAAAAGTTTTCTATATTGTTTAGGAGCTCTTTCATGGCTGTTGGGAAACGTTAAAATCTAATAAATAGAAAAACTCTCGGACCATAATTAATTTTGAAGTCTTATATTCCAATTTACAGACTGTCCAAACCTCTGAAAATTTTGCTTACAAATATAGATAAATAAATCCATGTTCAACATCATCAAATAAATGATTTTGACGTTTGCGAATAAACAGGAGACAGATATAATATTGCTATTCGGAACTTGAACCCAATAATGGTTCATAGAGCGTCGGAACGTAGTTCAAACTCACTTCAACTGAGGTCTTACGCTCTATTGAAGAAACCAGAAACTCCAAAGAAAATATAAAAAGGGATAAATTAATGAGCTTTTATCTTTCTTTGAAAAAAATTCTGCGAACTAAATGAGCTAGTGAACTAAGTTTGTGAACTAAAGTTCACTACTTCACTGGAGTAAACTAGCTCATTGAACTACTGAACTAAGTTCACTAGTTCACTGGAGTCAACTAGTTCGTTCGCGAACCGTCAACAAGAAAGGACACCCAACATCGACGTCTCGGACAGAACGTCACTATAGGCAGCTATAATTTTAAAGTGGTCAGAGGCTTTGTCTACCTAGGATCTGCTATAAACTCAGCGAACAATACTAGTGCTGAGATCAAACGAAGAATCGCCAATCGCTCTTTCTTTGGACTAAGAAGGCAATTGAGAAGCAAAGCCCTCTCTCGAGCAACTAGACTACCCCTGTATAAGATGGTTATCATCCCGGTCCTGATGTATGGTGCGGAGGCATGGACACTCTTAACTGTGAATGAGAACGCGTTAAGCTGTTTTGAGTGGGTGATTTTTGGTCCCGTCTGTATAGATGAGAAATGGGGAAAAAGATACAATAACGAACTGTACGGGCTGTACAGCGATGCCGACCTAGCCTCAAAATTGAAAATGACTGAGATGGCTGGAGCTAAAACGAATGGACATCAATGCTCCGGCCCGAAAAGTCTTTGAACCCAACTCCGTTTGACGACAGCGCCTCTAGTTGGTTGAGCACTCTCGACATCGAAAAATCTTGATGTTTCGCACAACGGTAGGCCTTGTGGTACATACAAAGGAAAAAAAATCGAAAATCTGCTATTTTCGATATGGGAGCACTTCCGATTGTTGTTGTACGATGAAAATAGGTAGATCTGTAAGGCTTGAAGTACTTAGAAAGAAAAAAAAAAGAAAATTCGGAATTTTCCGTTCAGAGGGCGTGTTATCCACCCACTTTCTAAAAACTTCTTATAAGCTTTGTACATATATGGAGCACTTCTGATTGTTGCAGAACGATGAAAATCGGTAGAACGGTAGACTTGAAGAGCATACAAAGAGAAGAATAAAAAATTGAGAACTTCCATTCAGGGGGCGTGGCATCCACCCACTTTCTCAGAATTGCTATTATTTATGTGGAGCACTTTCGGTTATTATAGAATTATGAAACTTTGTAGAGCCGGTAGGGCTTAATTTTCACCGGGCAAAATAAAATCTTTGCAAAAAGGTGTGAAATCACAACAGAAACATAAATGTAAAAAAAAGCCAAGTTCTTATATGTATCTACAAGAAATTTGTGCGTACAAAGTTGGCCAAAAAAAGTAATGAGATCTAAAATATATGTCAAGTTCATGAAATTTTAGACTTTCTCACTATCGACTTGATATAAAATAATTTTAAATTAAAAAAATAAATATATTTTTCTTTGAAAATTTGATTTTTTTTTTTGAAATTTAATTTTGTTTGCACATGCTTTTTTTTTGAAAATGCTTTGAAATTTAAATAAATAGAAAAAGCAGCTTCAACTATGCTTTTTTTTTGTTTGCGCAGATTCATATTTGTTTAAGGATTCAGATGGCATTATTTATTTTCATGTCAAACTGTTTAAGAAGTTGCATTTTACATAAATCAATACACACCATAACTAATCAACAGGGAATAATTGCTTATTTTGTTATTTATTTGTAGGTAGATAACCCAGCACCTACATATATTTTTATTTTATTGTATTAATTCAATAATCTGCAACGGCAAAATCAATAAAACCACAGAACTTCTCAAATTACTGCCAAAGTATATCATTGCATACCTCTACTTCATGTTTAAATAAATTTAGATATGAATAGGAATGTGCGTCATACTCATAGATACTACAAACAGAATAGTATAGAAAACGAATTACTAAAATCTTGCCAAAAATTGTTAATGATTAATATTACATGTAGACTGTTTTCTGGATTTGTGTATGTTAAACATAAACCAAGTTTTTTGTGGGTTATTTAGTCCATTGAAAAGTTACATTTGGGGTTGCATTTGTCAGAGGATGCAAATCTATTTAAGATATTAAGGGGGGGGGGGGGGGTCAGTTTAAAGTTAAATCCAAGTTTGTGGGAATGCAGCCCTTGTCCCGGGGCCGCCATCTTGGAAAAAGGGTTTCAAATGGTTTTTATGGTTTATCTGACGAACTATAGGTCTAAAAAAAAATAGTTAACATTTTTTGTTGCAAATAAGATTATATAGGTACAACTTTTGTCATGTGACTTTTTTTGTAGAACCAAAAATAAAAAAGTTATAAGTGAAAATCTATGAAAGTTTGAGAAAAAAACTTCTATTGGTCGATATAACTTTTTTTTCTAATCATTTAACAAGAAAATGACATAAGACCATTTTTATAGATTGTGTTTTAAGGAATAATTTTCAAATTTTACTTTTTAAAATATATTCATTAGTTAAGGTTTAACAGCGCTGCGGAACGAATACTCTTCAGTATTCATAACTATACTCCTAGATAAATATTAATGATTTGTTATAGTTTTGAATCATCTTTTTCATTTTTTTTATGATAATATTTTTAAGTATTGATGGTGCAATATTGTTATTGATTAATTATTGGCTCTTTTCCCCACCACCTACGAGGTAAAGTCTGGAGGCGCGTTTTCTTACGTGGTATCTAAAGACATAATCCAAGGTGATTTTCTAAATCAAAACTACTCAGTCCTGGTTGACTTTGTATATTAAATATTAACCGGAGAAGAAACTAGCGTCATTGTCGGTGGCTCATCTTCAAAATTATTTTTCTCAATTAATTTCGACAGCTGCATTATGTTGCTGCGAGTCACCCCAGAACAATGGAAGCACACTGGAGAACATTTCAGGCCTGCTTTTCGGCATCCACACATCGCTCCACAGCTTTCTTTGCATCTACAGAAAATTAATGTTAGGAGCTCAGGGGGTGCTGGGTGTTTTGAGCTTGCACTGCCATCAATATTTGTCCACATTTTTTCATGCCCCAGTCTTCAGGATCGTTATAATTACCAAGCCACGACTGGACCTGATGGTAGACTCGGAACTCGGAAGCTGTGGAAGCGGGTTGTATCTTGTGTTGAAGGAAGTGAAGATAAATTAAGTGTTGTTTTTGTACTTGACTTGGCGAATTATTGACATCTTAGGCTGTCAAGAGAATTATCATCTTTATTACCACCATATAAAGAGATGAAAAAACGTTCACCAATGACAGTAAGTAAAGCAGGGTAAACTCTTTTGTTGAGGAACAACGCCGTTGTTGCATTATTGATAACACAGGTTTACAAATATGGGTTAACTTTTCGACACGTGAAAGTAAGAGTCGTTCTAAGGGTAAATTTTTGCGCTGAACTCAAATCCGTTGTCCGTTTTTCAGCTCCCCAAAAATGGCGAAAAAACGTTTCTTTTGCACTTTCAAACGGTAATATCTCGAAAACTAGAGCTGAAAGCGAAAAACGGATAACGGATTTGAGTTAAGCACGAAAAACTCTTACTTAGTCATGTCGAAAACTTTGTAAGCCTGTGTAGTTAAAAGGTTTATCATACAAATAAAATAAAAAGCTGATTAAAAATTATAGCAAATCATTCATATTTGCGAGTATGTATAGTAGGGTGGTCCTTATTTTAAAAACTTTTGAGCACCCGTTTTTTTTGTTCATTGACATCTTATAAAACACTACCCTAAAGTTAGGGATTATTTAAATACTGTTTTAGCTCCAAAAATAACGGTACTTGCTACACAACCGTTATGAAAAACCTTATTTATCTTAAAAACAGCTCAAAAGATTTCGATAATAATTTTTAAAATGTTTGTATAGTTACTGGAATATTTTTAAAAATTCTTAATTTCCAAGCTAATTGAACTTTTTGAGCGAGATCGTGCGACCCAGTCGTGCCTTTTATTTTTTTTATTTTGAGGCAAGAGTAGGTAACAGATTTGAAAGTGTACTTTATTAGTTCTGCAAATCAAATTTTAAATAGCACCCGGTTTTGGTCGGTTTTATGAAAATTCAAATTTTCAAACTCATTGCGGCACGTGTTAATACAATCCGATTAGCATGAAATTTTTTTGGTACACGTTTTTAATGTAGAAGAACAGAAAAAAATGGTGCTCAGTAAAAACAAACAATTTTTTTTTTCCTCCATACAAATAAGGACCACCCTAATGTATAGTTATGAATACTGAAGAGTATTCTTCCGCAGCACTGTAAAACCTTAACTAATGAATATATTTTAAAAAGTTAATAATGAAAATTATTCCTTAAAACACCATCTATAAAAATAGTCTGATGTCATTTTCTTTTAAAATGATTAGAAGTTTTTTTCTCAAACTTTCATGTATTTTCACTTATAACTTTTTTATTTTTGGTTCTACGACTAACTTTCATTAACAAAACTCACCAAAATGTAGTGCAAATAATACTTGGGGAAAAACTTATTAAAATCGTAAGAGCCGTTTTTGAAATGAATATAGGATTTTCTTAAGTGTTTTATGAATAAATACCGTTGTTTTTGGAGATATACAAACACTCATGTACCCTTCCTCCAAAAGTTCTACCTTGCCAAAACTGCATTTTTGTTTTCAAAAATCAAGCATCTTCCATGTTTAATGGATTGGTCTTTAACCTCAGAGAAAGGATTAGATCCTCTTAATGTTAAGGAAAATACCATGAGCAATACAAAAAAGTGCTTGAAAATGTATTGATTCCAAGAATTCGAAAGTGGTTTTTGACGAAGCTCCCATATTCATGCACGATAGTGTTCCTTCATGGAGCTTAGCGAAACACCCTTTCCTTTCTCAATCAAAAAAAAGTTAACGTATTGGACTGGCCTAGCAATTCTCTGAATATGAATTCCCTACTGAAGACTTGAGAAGTTGCAGAAAACCTTACAACAACTAAAAGTCAGCTGGTGGAAAAGCTTAATACTAGCTGTGTGTTTTTGCATGTCCATATAGAGTTAGGCGAAATAAACGACATCGGGACAGTTCAACATTTGTTTACCTTTTGCATTGGTCTCCCATTTTATTTTGAATTATCTTATCAACAAACATTTGACATTTCTATATAAATTATCTATAGTTTGACATTAGCGTTTTTATCAGGACAAAAGTTAACTCCAGTTAATTATCTGAACTTAGCTAACTCTATATGGACATAGTTGTTGTTGTAACATGTAAATCGTTTTGCTTTGCTATCGTTTTTTTCACACAATTTTATTTGGATATGCAAAAAAACAACTTCTAAGTGACAGGGTGGTAAAAAACTCAAAAATACCATTTAATCATGTATGAATAGTATGCCTCAAAGAATAAAGGTGCATAAAAATGGCAACTCACAAAATATTAGAAACAAGGTGACTGCCTATATTCTATGATTTTTGGCACCAAAACTTAAATTATTTTTATTTTTTTTACTAAACCACTAACTACATAATAAGCAAACAAAAAGAGACCAAAAAATGTAAGCTATCTTGACAAAAACATTTAAAGTTAAACAAAAAATTTTATTTTTTGCTTGTGCCTAATAGTATGGCACGGTACTACTAGAAATGGTGATATTTTTGCAGTTACATGTATTTAAAGTAAAAAAACATGGCGGTTCATAATGGGATAAAATACCCCATGCCAATGATAGCTATTCATTTAATAAGATTTTGCGTGAATGACAGCTCTGATTTCTTAAGTGCATACATTCTTGGTGAAGCATTAAAGTAAACTTTATCTTTGACATAAACTTGAAAAAAAATCGATTGGTGTTTAATCACCCGCTCAATTGCAGTCTCCATTTTGAGAAATCAATCACCCAGGAAATTTTTCGCTCAATAGACTCATTACCGGTCGTTCTGCTGAAAGTAAACGCCGCTAACTTTCATAGCACTAATTTCAGCCAAAAAAAAAATGCTTAGCGAACTAGTGTTCAGAAGACCCTATTCCTGAGTTTTCTAGAAATGAGCACACCTGAGTTTTTGGCTACAACGTTGCCCTCTTTGGACGAATACGAGCTGGAGTCTTTAAATCAATAAGGCCTGGCGCCCACTGGGCAACTTTGGTGCCGGCAACTTTTAGTTGCTCGAAATTGCCCACTAAGCAACTTCCGAGCAATTTTTTGCAACTGATTGTCAATGTGAAAGCGTCGTGACTCGTGAAGAAAATGTAAATGAAAACAAAAATTTACATTTATTTAATTTTGGATATTAAAATTATTAAATCAGTTCAGAGCAATAAGTTTGATTTTGGCGATGTTGCTGTTGCTGCCCAATAAAAGGATTAGAAAAATTCAGAAATCTATACTGCCGTCATAAGGAAAAAGGGCGTATCTCCTTTTTAGTAGTTTTACATAAATGCATTTTAATGATTTTGCTTTTCTCGCCTTCAAATTTAATGAAATTAAATATTTTAAAGAACGATTTCTTATATTAGAAAAAATTATGTTATTTTACTTTTAGTAGTAGTTATAGTAATTTTGGTGATGACTTAGAAAAATGAACTTTTGACTTTTAGGCCTTGTGTAGGCACATAAGCAACTTGATTGAAACCTGAATTGAAAGTTGCGTTCGTGATTTTTAGCCATTTGCAGTTGGAAATATGAATTTTTAACTTTACACAAATATACTATACTACTTAACGGTTCCAATTATGGTAATAACTCAATTTTTGAATTTTGGTGATTACGCCCTTTTTACTTGCGATATAGGTACTATAGGGCAAGTTTTGGATTCGTGCAGAAAAAAATTTCGAGATAACAATCAAACATGACATTACGTAGAGAACACGAAAAAAGTGGGTGGCACAATTCTATCTGTCTGTCTGTCCGTACCTCAACCTACAGCCTAAACCACTGAAGCGATTTTCTTCAAATTTTGAACTTAAGGTTTTTTTGTAACTCTCCAGAGGGGAAATTGAAATTTTTTTTTTTTAGCTCAAAAAAACACGGTACCTGCCATACAACCGTTAAGGAAAAGCTTATTTATCTCAAGAACGGCTCCATCGATTTTGATAAAAAAAATCAGTGCATTATTGTAGATATGATATACCTTTTGGTAAGAAAAAAAATCACCAAAAACATTTATTAACGGTACCTGCCATATAACGGTTTTTTTGATTTTTGGTTTTCTCATTAACCGCTCTCCGATTTCAATAAAATTTTTGCACAAAAGCTTAATACACTATCAGATCTTTGCCGATTTTTTTTTGAAAAAATAAATTTTGTATTTTCAAAAAAAAGATTCAATTTTTTTTTTTTTTGAAAATTCAATATTTCGAAAACGAATTGATGAATTGTTTTGAAATTTCAGTTTTAAATATATATTAATATATACTCAAAATTGGCATACCAAATTTTTTTTTTTGAAAAATGTTACAAAAATTTTATATATAAAAAATTAATTTTTAAGAAAACGACTCCAACGATTTTAAATTTTTTTTATACATATATTCATATTTTTTCAAGTAATCAAATGGCATACTTTTTTTTGAGCTCTAAGTTATTTATCAGACTGCTTATACAATTAAAAGAACGATTTAAATGCTTTTTATAATTTTTCTATAATTACTTGAATATTTTTTAAAGTTCTTAAGTCCAACACAATTTGAAAATAAGAGCAAGTACGTGCGATCCAGTCGTGAATTTTATTTCTTAGGGCAGCAGTATATGTAAGATACGTTTTCCGGCAACGCAGTTGCTCAGTGGGTGGGGGCAAGCAACTTAAAAGTTGCCGGAAAAAAGTTTCGCGAGCTACTTTGTGCAACTTCATAATATTTCCGGAAATTAAGTTGCCTAGTGGGCGCTCTCCCCTATAAATAACCCAATGTACTTGAATCAGGAGCAACAAAAAGTTGCTTGGGCGAGCAAGTAAAAGTTGTCTAGTGGGCGCCAGGTCTAAGCCTTCCCGAAATGTCAAAACTTATCAATTAAATTTGATTTAAAGCTGGCTGAAACGGCGGGCGTGAGATGGCAACCAAAAGCAGTACGAAATGTTCATTATTAATTAAGTGAATTTTCTATTTCATCACATTCTGCGAGTGTACATCGATTCATAATTAATAACCGCCTAGTTTTTACTAATCAATAGTGATCGCAGTAACAGATTTTTTTATTGAAAGTTAAGAAATTCCGTGGATTTAAATGAAACCTCTTATTGGAAGACCCTGTAACTTCAAACCGAAGGGAGAACAAGAAAATAACATTTAAAATTTTTGATTATACAAACGACATAGTTTTCATCTTTGGAACACCCTATTTATTGGTTGTTTTATTTTTTAAAAGCTTCGATATAAAGGCTCTCCCAAACCAACGCAAATTTGCAGCGAATCATTCACAATAGCACAAAATATGACAAATACACAACGCCAAACAACAACAAAAAACAGTCGTCGGCGAATGTTTCGCGTTGGTTTGGGAGAGCCTCAATTTTTTCTTTGTTATTATAACCGTGCGAGGAGATTTCGAGGTATGTAAAGCTGACATGTTCCTTGTAATGTCACCTGATTTTTCCATTCAGCAATGGAAGAAGCGGTTAATGTATATAAATATCGACCTACTGGATTTTTTTTTTTAACTAAGGGGGACACCACTTTTGCACTCCCACCCACCCTCAATTTCATTAAGTAGCGGGAAAATTTTTAATTGCTTTCGTAGCTCCTAATTATATGCAATTTATTTAATTCTACTATTTATTTACATTGTGATTTTGTATCTATGGTTTTTATTTGATTTATTATTTATTTATTGATAATTTTTCCAATATTAAAAAAATAAACAAATTTTTAAATTCATTAAAATAATAAATATTGTTCTTTCATCATTAATACTGCATACGAACATGCGCTTAGTGTATCAATTTATTTAAATAGTTTTCTGAACTAGGTAGGTACATTAGTATTAAAAGTTTGTGCACGAATACCGGCATGACATTACTCAAACAATGACTACATAACGAAATGTATTTATTTACAAGTGCGGCCATTCACAGACTTTAGTTCACCGAAATATTTAAAAACTTCTAAGTTGAGTTAACTTAAACTCACAAAAGAGAAATCAAAACCAACCCTTTTTTAGTAGAAAAACTAAAATGCATGACGTAACAATTCTTATCTCGTATGATTTATGAAATTATTTTTGATGAAAAATAAAATTCAACAAAATAGAAAATTTCTTACCGCCTTTGCATATGCCTTTCCGATACCATCTGTGGCCCCTGTTATCACTGCAATCAGAAACGAAGATATACAAAATATTCGTGTCAAAATGAGTTCGTTATAAAATTTCACAATAATTCACATATTTTGTGTTTCAATTATAAAACATACCAGCCCATTCACCCAACCGCTTAAAATCAACCCTTGGCCCTAAGAATTTCGGTCCAAGAATATTTGAATATAGCCAAGGTAAAACTTTTCGCACAATGTGATAGGAAACAATTATAAGGGCGAGACTTGTAGTAATGCCCATTGAGGAGGAGGTACCACACATTTTTTCAGTCATTTTCTTAAAATAGAAAATATTTCAAATGTGACTCCCGACAATTAGCTACAGACGACCAACGTTTACGTTATCACACCAAATAGGAATAAATTCAATCGAAAAACAAAATTCAATACTAGAAAGCACTTGGGCTATGGTGTTCTTTGCCTTTGGAACTTCCCTTCCGGAATAAGTAATTCGAATACTATTACCCCACGACCCATTGGCTTTCTCTGCCTGCAATGGAAAACACATTTTTTATCACTCACTGCCCTAATGTACTTGTATTGAGTTGGAATTCACGAGGACTGTGCTGAGCTGATTGCTGAATACTAACTACAAAAAAGAAAAAAAAAAAAAAACAACAAAAATCAGAATTTATTCATTTAGGTATTGGTGTGTTTTCGACGACGAAACGTGACAAATATGCGCAGAACATCAGGCTATCCGTACTATGCGGTATGCGCAGTTCTCAGATTTCCAGCACTGCTTATATTGCTTTTCCCCTATTTTTTCCAATTTTAATTTAGGGAGCAATATTATATGCACGCGTGATATTCAGAACTTTGCTTCATTTCGTCAGCTGTTTGGCTGATAGCCGTGTCGTATTGGATACAAATAAAAATTCTACTCGAATATGTACAAATGTACATAGTTTGAACCTTAGCACAAGATATCATAAATGAAATACAACTGATAGTGCTGCTAGAAACTTGAAAAGAAATAGCATAGGTGGTTGAATAAATTTGATCGTTTGGTAAACTTGGGGTTACTTCACTTTTTACAAAATATGAAACGATAAGGGTAGAAAATAAGGGGTGTAAACATAGGTAGGTATAAAAGTTATGACAAAGTGGTGTCAACAGTAGCGTATGCAGCATTTTTTTTGGGGGAGGTAGAGGCTTGATTTATGGGGTTTTCTTTTAGTAAATTAAAATTTCTCAAATGATAAACGATCTTAGATTGACTTTTCTTTGTTATTTTATTGTGTTTGATTTATGTCTGCGAAACAGAAGCGATAAGACTTATCTACTGATAGCTGTCAATTTGTCTGGTGTAAAATGCTGTTACTAAAAAGAGGAGTAAAGGCTCTCCCAAACCAACGCGAAATTATAGCGAATCATTCGCAAAGGCGTTTTTTTGTTGTTGCTTAGCTTTGTGTATCTTTCAAATTTTGTATTATTGTGAATGATTTCGCGTCGTCGGCGAATGATTCGCGTTGGTTTGGGAGAGCCTTTAATCTGCCGAAAAGTCCAGATCTGCAAAACTGAAATCTGATAAATAAAAGTTGATTTTTTTTTGCCCATTGGAAGGCTTTAACTGTCAAAATCAGTGTTTTGAAAGATCTGTAGGTATTGTAAAAAAATCAATTTTTGGTGCCAAAAGAAAATCACTTAAGATGAATGATTTTAGAATTTCACTACAACTCGTTTTTCATGAATTGTCTTTGTAAAAAAAAAACTGACCTTTCAATTGAGTTAAAATTAAAATTATGTTGAATTTAAACAAAGATTTAATTCTTGATACAAATAAGGTGGATGTATACGTGAAAACGTATAACCTGGGGATACGATAAGTTGGAATCAAATTGACAAACGTCTTTAAATTAACAAAATTGTCTTATAACCCACCGCAGATCTAAAACTCAATTTTGCCATTAAAAATAAAACAATCTACATATGAGGTCGTGAGCACAATAGTGGACCAACTGCAATTTTATTAAAATTGTTTTTAGTACGAAAGTTTAATCTGTAGATACCATAGTGAATAGTAGCTTACTTCTCCCCATGTCATAATATCACCTTCTCGAATATGGTGCCGCACTAAAAACGTTTTTATTCATCAGGGCGTATTTTTTTATATTCAAAATGCATATCACGTAGGTGCAAAGAAAACCCCAAATATTTTGGTGTATTTTTGACTTTTGTGCTACTTGAATAGTTGAAGCGGAGGGTAGATTATTATTAGTTGGAGCAGTTAATTATATGGCATTCTGCAGCTCCTATTCAGAAGTTCTCCGTTTTGAACCTTTAGCTGCAGCTCGAAATAGGAACGCAACCATCACTGCCCCCATGAAACCTTATGAAAGCCATCAGAAATTTTATTATTCTAATGCCAATTATTTTATTAAATTCCCATCAAACATAAATTTTTGATGATATTTCTGAGTTTCCCGACCTGAAAAACACTAAAATATCCAATAATGGGCAACCATCTTGAATAATCAATAACCAAAATGTTCCATAAGACCTCATTTACAGATGTTCATTGCAATTAGTTCTAGACTAATTTGACTAGACCAAAGTAGGGGTCAGCAAATTCCTTTAGGTCGAAGTGCTTCTATTTAACCGAGTTTCAAATTCAAATTCTTAACATTTCCAGTCTTATTTATTAGATTTTCTTAGACGATTGACTATAGTTGACAGTGTCTTAAAAGCTCTAAATAGTTGAAAGTATAGGCTTGTTCAGGAAAATGAGATCTCAGAGGGCTCAGTGTCAGAAACTGAGCAAGCGAATCCAATATTTTGTTTCCTCAGTAATTTGATAGCAAAATTTTTGAGGAATCCTGTTCACGAGACTGAGGTTGCTGAGGGCTCTAAAATCTCATTTTTCGGAATTCGCCTTATGTATGTATATCAATAATGCTTTTTTTAATTGAATAAAATGTCACTTCAGTCAAGGCAAAAATAACCGATTCAGTTGTCAAAGTTAGACAACTTTTTGACAATAGCGAAAAAGTTTATAAATAAATTAACCGAGTTGGATGCCTGTTTAAAGTTATAAAAAGTTTATATGTAAATACGACTGTACTTCTTGGAGAGGTCAATCTTTTTGTGGTTAGAGTCCGAGAAGATAAGAGCAGCAAAGTTCAGAGCAACTGGTTCGGTAGCTTTGATGCCTCAACGTTTTGTAATATGTGTGTCTTTATTTGGAAAATGGAATTTTTGATATGCTATTGGATTCCAAATGGAGGGGTTTTTCCGAAAAACAAGTGAAAAACATCATCACGTTTCTGAATCTTCCCAATTTTTTCCAGTTTCAGTCAAAACTCAAAAGTATTGTGGTATTGTGCATACTTACATACGTCAAAGTTCGTATATAAAAAAATTTGTATATTCTGGCAGCTTTGGAAAGTAGGCTTTACGAACCTATTTTGGCGTTTAAAATGGGTTTTGATTGCTTTCTGGCGATTTTAGCAATTCAAATCGAGTTTTGAGCACACAAGACCCTTCGATATTTGTTTTCTTTTTTCACACTAGTGGTACCACATTTCAAGTTTTAAAATAGTATCCGTAAGTTTGAAAAACATACAGGTACAAATTTTCAAAAGAAAATTTTGAAGTTGTTTTTGAAATTTTTTTTGAATTACTAACACAATGTTAAAGATTAAAACAATTTGATTCTTAAATTGGTTTGCCTAATTTTGGATTTGAAAATTTGCAGGAATATTAAGGGTATTAATAAACACCTCGTGGCTTGATGGTTAGTGCGTAGGACTGTCATGCCGAAGGTGTGGGTTCGATTGCCACCTAAAAACAGAAATGTTTTATCCGAGGTACTGCCTCTTGCGAGGAACTGACAAATCCTCCAAGAGTATACTTTTCATGAATAAGTGCTGCTCATTCAGCCGTTCGGACTCAGCAAAAGACTGTAGGTCCCCTCCATCCCTGCCAACAACACGCCCACAGGAATGGTTGAGAGTTGTTAGTCACCAGGCCCTGGTTCTACACGAGCTGTTGCGCCACCCAATCTATCTATCCAATCTATTAATCAACAAAACCACATACCTACTAAAAACATTGAAGGGAGAAATTAATAGAACTAATTTTAGTGCTAGCTTTAAAGTTTTTTTTCGGAAATTATTTTAGGCATAGGGTCTATTCCGTAAAACTACAAAACAACAAGACTAAAGGCTCCCCCAAACCAACGCGAAATCATAGCGAATCTTTCGCAAAAACAGTTTTTTGTTGTTGCTAAGCATTAAGTATCTTTCACATTTTGTATTATTGTGAATGATTTCGCGTCGTCGGCGAATGTTTCGCGTTGGTTTGGGAGAGCCTTAATAATTATTTGTAAATGATGTAAACGACAGCTTTAGTCCAAACATTTACAAAACCGCTGGTTTCACAAGCTCTTCACGCTTGCCTAAGTTAGAAAATACATTTTTCAGGTTGCATTTTTTACTAAATATACCTTTCATATAAGGAATTTCAATAAAGTTTGTATAAAAAAAAAGCTTAGCCTATTCTCTATACGTTTCCGATGTTCGAACAAACTTTTGTTGGTAGTTTTCACGAGTTAGGAAATCTTACGTACGTGTTATAATAATAATGCACATGTAAATGCAATTTAAAGTTAGCCCCCTCTGGTGAGTTTTTACTTTTAAATACTTTGTACTCAACGATCTTTTATGTTCGTCACTTCTTTCTCAACTTGCGCTAGCAAAACGCCATCTAATTAAATTTTACTTTTATAAAATATAAACCGAGACTTTTATTTCGATTAATTCCAATAGGTTATGCGCCCAGGCACTAATATAAGTTGAAAAATAAAACGAATATATTTTATTAAAGTTATTTATGTATAAAATGGAAGCTAGAATGGATGTAACTACTTATACTTGACTGAATGGAAAGAATTGGCCAACGTGGAAATTCCAAATGACGATAGTTTTGAGATCCAAAAACCTCTTAGAAATTGTAGATGGAACGCTTACGAAGCCAACAGACGCTGCAAAGCTTACAGAATGGCAAGGTAAAGACGCATTCGCACAGGAATTACTGGTAACCAGGTTAGAAGAAGGAATCCTAACACACTTGTTAGCATGTCACAGCAGTGCCGAGATGTGGGAGAAATTAAATACAATTTATGAGCCAAAGTCGAAGGTTAGTATTCATTTACTTCAACAGAAATTCTTTAATCTCAAATTCGAAGAACCAATGTCAGCCTACATTTCACAAATCGAAGATATAGTGAACCAACTCAAAAGCATGGGTGAAATCCTTTCCGAAACAATGGTCGTGACGAAATTGTTGATGTCACTACCAGTAAAGTACAAACATTTCGTGTCTGCTTGGGAGTCCGTTCCAACAAAGGACCAAAAGTTGAATGAACTCATTTCAAGATTACTCGTGGAAGAGGAAAGAACCAGCAGCCAAAATGAAACGACATCGTATGACGTAGCTTTCGTGAGCCAACAAAGAAACAAATACCAGGGACGATTCAACAGGCAAAAACAAAACAATAAGCAAGAGCCAAAAAGATTGTGTCACTTTTGTAAAAAGCCTGGACATTTCATCAAGGACTGCAGATACAGGATACAAAAAGAAAAAGAACAAAATCCTACTGCTTTCATAGGCTCCGCGTTATGCAGTGGATTGGATTTGCAACAACATACTTGGTATTTGGACAGCGGCGCTAGTCACCACATGACGTGCAACAAAGATTGGATAAATAACTATGAATTGGTTGACATGATGATAACCATAGGCGATGGCAGAGAAATTAAGGCGGTAGGTAGAGGAACTGTTTCGATTTCAGCGTACAATGGGACCAGTTGGGTGAGAAAAGACATGCTAGAGGTGCTACATGTTCCAGAGCTGAAAACCAACTTATTCTCTCTTGGCAAGGTGTTAACAAAAGGCTATAAAATCGAAGGGCTGTCTGATGTTTGTAAAATCGTAGATTCCAAAAGCATTACTCAAGCAATTGCATTAAGAAGAGGAAGTATATACATTATGGAATTCAAAGTTGAATCGCCAGTCGCATTGTTATCACAGTCATTGTCGTTTTGGCATGAGAGCCTCGCACACCAAAATGTTGTACAGTGTAAAAAAGTATTAAGTATGCATAATATCCAAGTAAGTGGAACCGATTTCGACTGTTGCGACGCCTGTCAAAAGGGCAAGATGCATCGTTTGCCTTTTAAGAGCAGCACCCATTCAACAACAGGTGTTTGTGAAATAGTCCATGTCGATCTCAATGGGCCAATGGAAGTCACAAGCATTGGTGGCAGTAAATACTTTTTAATCTTTAAAGATGATTATTCTCATTTCAGATTTGTTTACTTCCTTAAGGACAAGACAGAAGTTGCTGAAAAGCTAAGAGAATTTATTGAAGTCGCAGAGAATGACACCGGCATGAGAATAAAAGTATTGCGATCCGACAATGGGACAGAAATTTCAAATGCTAAGGTAAGAGATATTTTGAATACAAAAGGCATTAGACACCAGCTCACAGTACCGTACGCACCACAACAAAACGGGAAAATTGAGAGAGAAATGAGAACGATTGTAGAATCTGCTCGTGCCATGTTGCTAGGAGCGAGTCTCGACAAAAAGTTTTGGGCTGAATGTGTAAATACAGCAACATATATAATCAATCGCACTGGCACTAGTTCGATTCAAAACAAATCCCCTTACGAGTTGTGGTTTAAGAAAATACCACAAATAAATTATTTTAAAGCCATTGGTACTGTTGCTTATGTGCATATTCCTGATGAGAAGAGGAGGAAATGGGATGCTAAGGCAATTGAAGGGATTTTAGTTGGTTACACAGAAAATACAAAAGGCTATAGAATTTATCTAAAAGAAGAACGAAAAATAGTAACAGCAATAAATGTGGTATTTAAGTCAAGAGACACAGATGAAAAACAAAACAGGGATAAGATACATGCAAATGAAAATTTGAATAAAAGAGGCATGGTAGTTACCCATTATATACAAAATACAGACACAGACATACAGGAAAAACAAACTGAAGAAATAGTTGAAGAGAATGAAACAGCAAATGACACAAACCGAGTAGAATGTAGAGTAGATGTTTTTGATAGCAACATAGATATAGACACAGATACAAACAACATAGAAATTGAAAATGAAGTTGGGATAGAGGATACAGAAACAGAAAATGTGACACGAAGTGGACGAGCAGTCAAATTACCAACAAAATTTAATGAGTATGAAATGGGTTGTTTGTTGATGGCAAAAGAATTAAATCAGCCAAGCTATGAAGAAGCAGTTAAAGGACCAGATGGACATTCGTGGACATTAGCGATAAAAAACGAACTAGATGCATTAAAAGAAAACAATACATGGATAGAAACAGAATTACCTAAAGGAAAGCAAGCTATAGAAACTAAGTGGGTATTTAAAGTAAAATCGGGAATAAGAGGCGAAAATGAATTTAAAGCGCGTTTAGTAGCAAAAGGCTTTCAGCAAAGAGAAGATTTTGACCACTCAGAAATTTATGCTCCAGTCGCCAAGTTACCTCCCCTTAGGATTCTATTAGCTATAGCTTTAAAATATGAAATACCAATCTACCAAATGGACGTTAAGTGCGCCTTTTTAAATGGTTCCATCGATGAAGAAGTGTACTTAGTCAAACCAGATGGTATGGAAAATGACTCAAAGGTATTAAAGTTAAACAAATCACTGTACGGTTTAAAGAAGTCACCCAAATACTGGAACGAAAAATTCAATAGCTTTATGACAAAACTTGGGTTTGATCGATGTAAATCCGATTATTGTCTATATTTTAAACCAGCAAGAAAATTGTATGTATTATTATACGTGGATGACCTGATAATAATAGGAGAGCAAGAAACTGATGTCGATAAGTTAAAAGCAGAACTTAACCAAACTTTCCAAATGAAAGACCTAGGAAGGGTTTCAAATTATCTAGGGATGAATATAAAGCAAGACAAAAATAAGATAACTATCGATCAAAAGGATTATCTGAAGAACCTTCTTGTCAAATACAACATGGACAATTGCAAAGCAGTTACAACTCCGATCGAACCTAATACAACAATCACTAAAGAACCTTCTAATAATTCAGAACTTACAACAAGATGCAGACAATTAATAGGATATTTAATGTATTGTATGCTGACATGTAGACCTGATTTATCTTTTTCAGTTAGCTACCTCAGCAGATATCAATCATCCGGTAATGAGCAGCTTTGGCAGGCACTTAAAAGAGTTTTGCGCTATATTCAGGGTTCTTTGGACTTAAAACTGGTTTTTGAGCAGCGAAAATCTGAAACATTGGTTGGTTACGCAGACTCGGATTGGGCAGGTGACAAAGAAGATCGCAAATCAACATCGGGCTACATTATGATGGTTTACGGCTGTACAGTTTCCTGGTCGTCATCAAAGCAGCAGTGTGTGGCACTTTCATCAACCGAGGCCGAGTACGTGGCTTTAGCATTGGGCGTATCAGAGGTTTGCTGGATCAGAAATTTATTGATTGAAATTGGACTTAGTGGTAATAATGAACCCATTATAATTTTTGAAGATAATCAATCCGCTATTTTTGTTTCTAAAAACCCAGAAAATCATAAACGCCTTAAGCATATTGATATTAAATATCATTTTGTCAGAGATAAAATTTTGAAAAATATTATTGATGTAAAACATATTGAAACTAACTGTCAAGTTGCTGACGGACTCACAAAACCATTGAATAAGAATAATTTTAACAAGTTTTGTAATATGATAAATCTAAAGTAACTTTTTAAATAATTTAAACTTTTAAATTGAGGAAGGGTGTTATAATAATAATGCACATGTAAATGCAATTTAAAGTTAGCCCCCTCTGGTGAGTTTTTACTTTTAAATACTTTGTACTCAACGATCTTTTATGTTCGTCACTTCTTTCTCAACTTGCGCTAGCAAAACGCCATCTAATTAAATTTTACTTTTATAAAATATAAACCGAGACTTTTATTTCGATTAATTCCAATAGTACACCTCTCGAACTATAATTCATAAATAATTATTAGTCTTTTAGTTTTATGAAATGGTCCCATAATCTGATCAAGTCTGCAATGAATTTGACAATTTTGACGGCTGGAAGTTTCCAATCAAATTTTTGTCAACTACTCAAAAACTCGAAAAAATTAAAAACAATCTAAAGCAATAGTTTTAATAATGATTATATGTTTTCTGGTTGCATTATTTAAATCTGACATCAGGCTAAGAATTCTGAGGGAAAAAACTGTTACAATAGCATTATTTTTTATAGGTATATAAGAATATTATAATAATTACTACATAATAGTGGTAGTATAACGGTTTTGCAAACTGTCAACTATTACAATTTTTTGATAGTCTTATACTGTGTTCCCACCAAACCGAAATCTGATATTTTAGCTGAAAAAATTGGAGATCTCGAATTGGTGGAGCGGGATTTTATTAAGATTTCGTTTAAATTTCCTTGAAATCTTGTTCCATCAACTTGAAATATCAAAAGTTTTCAGATTTCAGATTTCGTTGTGATGGGAACATAGTGTAACCTTAAAACTCATATTTCCAACTGCAAATGGCTAAAAATCACGAACGCCTTTAAAGGCTCCCCCAAACCAACACGAAACATTCGCCGACGACGCGAAATCATTCAGAATAAAGGCTCTCCCAAACCAACGCGAAACATTCGCCGACGACGCGAAATCGTTCACAATAATACAAAATATGAAAGATACACAATGCTAGGCAACAACAAAAAACTGTTTTTGCGAATGATTCGCTATGATTTCGCGTTGGTTTGGGAGAGGCTTAATACAAAATTTGAAAGACATACAATGCTAAACAACAACAAAAAACTGTCCTTGCGAATGATTCGCTATGAATTCGCGTTGGTTTGGGAGAGCCTTAGCGAATCATTCGCAAAAACAGTTTTTTGTTGTTGTTTAGCATTAGCTGCGTTTTTTTGTATGTCCATATGGAGTTTGGCGAAAAAAACGACATCGGGACATTTCAACATTTGCCTTGGTCTGCCATTTTGTTCTGAACTATCTTACCAACAAACATTTGACATTTCTATACAAATTATCGATAACACAACGACAATGGTAGTCTGGCAATACCGTTTTATCGGGACAAAAGTTAACTCCAGTTAATTATCTGGATTTAGCTAACTCTATATGGACATAGTTGTTGTTGTATTACATGTTAGTAATTGTTTTGCTTTGTTGTCGTTCTTTTCACACAATTTTATTTGGACATGCAAAAAAACACAGCTATTGTGTATCTTTAATTTTTTGTGCTATTGTGAATGATTTCGCGTCGTCGGCGAATGTTTCGCATTGGTTTGGGAGAACCTTAAAGGCTCCCCCAAACCAACGCGAATCATTCGCCCTCGACGCGAAATCATTCACAATAACACAAAATATGAAAGATACACAATGCTAAACAACAACAAAAAATCGCCTTTGCGAATGATTCGCTACGAATTCGCGTTGGTTTGGGAGAGCCTTAAGGCATCCGCAAAGTCAGTTTTTTGTTGTTGTTTAGCGTTGTGTATCTTTCATATTTTGTATTATTGTGAATGATTTCGCGTCGTCGGCGAATGTTTCGCGTTGGTTTGGGGGAGCCTTTACTCGCTAATTTGTCTTTTTTAAATTGCGTGTTTCTAATAAATAAAGGCTCTCCGCGAAATCATAGCGAATCATTCGCATAGGCGGTTTTTTGTTGTTGTTTAGCATTGTTTATCTTTCATATTTTGTATTATTGTGAATGATTTCGCGTCGTTGGCGAATGTTTCGCGAAATCATAGCGAATCATTCGCAAAGATAGTTTTTTGCTTAGTATTGTGTATCTTTCATATTTTGTATTATTGTGAATGATTTCGTGTCGTCGGAGAATGTTTCGCGTTGGTTTGGGGGAGCCTTTAAGGCGTATAGCGAATCATTCGCAGAGTCAGTTTTTTGTTGTTGTTTTGTATTATATATCTTTCATATTTTGTGTTATTGTGAATGATTTCGCGTCGTCGGAGAATATTTCGCATTGGTTTGGGGGAGCCTTTAATACGAAATTTTCTTTATCATGAGTTTTCTTGAATTTCTAGTTTCTTACTTCTAAGTTCAAATACACTATGTCGTATTTACAAGACTGGAAAACTGCCAGCCCGTAATTATACCAAAAGAAGGCACTTTACATGACTTGCACATTTCCAGATATTTTCCAGTATTTTGAAATAACTGCCAAAATAGCCTATTTCTCACACCTGTAAATGCAGCACTTTTTGTTGCAATGAGGTTCATGCCAATCTAAAGTCTCTATTAAAAAGAACACCATCATTTTATTTCCATTGTGAATGTGAAACACATGACACATCGGTTCGTTATTGTGAATGAATATGTCATAATGCGGCAAATAGATGTCAACTAAAATTTAAGTGATAAGAAAAGAACAGCCCTATCAATAAAAACTGCTCAGATATCATGTAATTCACAAATTAACTAAAACGTCAATCAGAAGTTAGTTCACGAATTAAAATTTTATATCAATAAAAATAGGTCTGATCCTTTACTTTGGGTTTCTGTGATTTTTAGTCCAAACTTGTGTCAAAAAATTTTTTTTATATGAACTTTGACACAAGTTTGGACTAAAATGCGCAGAAATGCACAGAAAATCACAGAAATTCAAAGTAAAGGAACAGACCTAATATAAACTGCTAATCCACGTTAAGTTCAAAAACTTAACGAAAATCTACTACAATCAACAAGAACTCTGCTCTTTCCAAAGACTATTTATGGAACTGCACATACACTTTCTCACTAAATGTGAACTTTCGCACATGCACTCTCTCAATTGAGGCTGTAGATAGCATGTGTGTCACAAGCGTTTGTTTCCTTTTATCTCTAGTTTTTGGCAACAATGACAGAAGTATTTTTAACTTAATTACTCGTTTAATTTACCTACTTTGGTGAGTTAGTTTAATGCCATGAATTTTGATTTATTGATATGATTTGCCACTTAACTCACTGGTCAAAGATAATTTGTGTTTCATTTGCGTTTATGAATACCGGTGGTCCGTTCCTTTTCTCTAAAAATGTTAACAATTGTTGATGTGTCAAAAAAAAATGTTGGAATGTCATTGTTAAGAATGTTACACTTTGTAACATTTCATTTAGGAACGATCAATGTTGAAAATATTGTTGATCTGTCAAACGGCAAGGTTGAAAAAAGAAAATCGAAATGCATTTAGAATGAATAATCAAGAAAAAACAATTTATTGCATAAAATCAATTGAAAATAAATACATATAATTTCTAAATTAAATTTCTATTAACTTAAACAAACTATGAGCACGAATTTCTTTAACAAAAAACACGGAATTGATAAAATGCATTGTAGAAAAAAAAGTAAATTTATCATAAAACAATTCAAAGCTCAAAGAAAACACAAAATTCAATTGAATTGAAAACACATATTTGCAAAAATGCAAACAATTCCAAATCCAAACAACGAAAAGTAAACAAAAGATAATCACAAAATGAAAACATTGTAGTTTCAGCTGCTTTTGACAGATCAACACTTTCAATTCATGTCGAGGAGATGAGTTGGAAATTGTTACAAAGTGTAACATTCTGACACTTCAACATTGAGTTTAGGAACGATTTTATGACGTCATAATGTTACACGATGTTACAATTTGAGAATTTAGGAACGATCAGTGTTAACAATTGTTAACAATTGTTAACATTTTAGAGAAAAGGAACGGACCACGGTGGAAGTGTTTTAAAATTAAATTTCTTTACAAAATAAAATAGAAAAGAAACACAACCAAAACTTAAAATAAAACTATGAATAATGTGCAAGTGCCGCTATTGGTGTTAATTAATTAACATCTCACCTAAGCTTTAAAAATATCCCGCCACAATGAAAACCAAATCAATAATTTAAAAACCAATTAAAATAAACAAAAACTGCATAACATTTTTATGTGGAACCAAAAATGAACAATTTAAGCAGTAAGCTACATATATTTACAATCGAATATCCAAAGGAATTAAGGAAATTCATTTTTTTTTCTAGCTGTCCTGTTGATTGTTTTTGTGATTTATATTCAGACTGCAAGCCCACAAACCAATGCTTGTCGATTTAATGAAATCCTCAAGAACCCAAAGCCACTGCAATGTAGCATATCCAGTTGGAATTTAGCTAAATCGATTTACATCCTTTACGACGTCAATCCGCCAGAAGGCTTCAATCTTCGGAGAGATGTCTACATTCGTCTGGCCGTATTTGTGCGTAATCTGCAAATGCAACCAGGTTTTGAGTTTGTAAAATTGGTATTGCCACCGTTCAGACGATTGTACCATTGGAAATCTAGTCATGTCTATCAGGACAACGTTCTGTGGTCTCGGTTTTTTGATATACCTAGCATGAAGGCTTTCGCACCTGTGTTGGATTTCGATGAGTTCGTCACCGAGATTCACGAAACTCTCGTCGATCCTAAGCGCATTCCCGTTGATGTTGCCTATCAGCTGAAGCACTTCGAAGATATGTTCGAGAATGGTGTATTTCGCGATAAATACGAGCTGGAGGATTGCATGAGAGAAGAATATATGCGTGGCTATCTACTGCATCAACCTCAACTGATTGATAACAAGTTTTTTTGTTTAAAATTTCAAGGAGGAGCGAGTTTACTGACCGAAGTCTTGCAGAGTTCTATTCAAAGGTAAAGGTAAAAGTACAAGTTATTTAAGCTCATTTTCGAAGTTATTTTACAGACTTCATAGTTCACCAAAGATATTTGCATTGTTGAATGCAGAAATAGTTTTACACGATCAGTGGGGAAGAGATGAATTCTGGATGGCACGGCGTTCAATGCGATTCAATCGGGAGTTGGTAAATATAGCAAATAATTTCCGAAGAGATTACCTCAATTCAACTGATGATACCGATGCTGTTCAACGGCCCTATAGCTGGAAGGATGAGAAGGTAATTTCATTAGAACACCAATATGGTTCGCCATTTATATTTCCATTTCTATTGCGACAGCCTTATAGAGGAGCCAAAGGTGGTGACTACTTGTGTGTGCATTTGCGTCGTGGAGACTTTATTCACGGCCGCGAAAAAACAACACCAACTCTGAAGTCAGCTGGAACACAGATAAGAAACAAAATGCGGGAATTGGCTTTGGACAAACTGTTTGTCTCCAGCGATTGCTCACAATTCGGTAATTAATTAATTTCATAAATACAAAATATGACAATCTCAATTTTTTTTTTGTTTCAGAATTTAAGAATCTGAAATCTTACCTTCAAAGAGGAAGAGTGTACAGGTATATGGCAGAGTCATTGCACCAGAAGTCTGTAATAAAAGATGGTGGCATAGCTATTATTGATCAAATCATTTGTTCACATGCTAGGTGAGTGGCCTTAGTAAACCGATTTGACAGTATGTATATTTCACTCGCTTGTTGATACAGTGTTTTGACAATTATATTTTTGTTTAGTTTTAAAGGCTCTGTAATTTCTTAAGACATTCGTAGGTAGGTAGAAATGGAAATGGAGCCGTGTTGTTATCTTACTCGTTTGACCCTTATATAAAAGTGGGTTTGTGGTGAGGGATGTGTGGACATTTCCGTACAGAATCACTTTCTACGTTTTGAATTTGAAAACAATATTTCAAGCTAGACAATTTGCTGGTTCCTGCAGAGAAGCCCAGTTAAATGTTTGCATGCAACATTCCAGTGAGCCTTTGACTGCTTATTCCGCATGATATGGGGTCAGCAATGAAAGTCACCATCAGCTAATGAGAGTAGGGTTATGGTTGAGATGAACATGATAAAGAAGCTACCCATGTTCGTCTTAGAGCCATTTCGCCGCGAAAAAAGATCAAGTCTATAATCCTCAGATCGGAAAGTTCGTTAATTTCGTCAACAAAAATGCTTTTCCAAGTGCTGTTCCTCTTACATTAACTAAGAAAATTAATTACCTTTTTGTGCTGCTCCCCACAACAACGATAGTGACTGTTTTGAAGAATAGCCAGCTTAACCCCATGACCTCCTTTGGGTCTGCATTTGAGATCAGTTGTTCGGAATTTATTATAGATGGGTCATATCTTCACTGATATGGTTAAACTTCTCCACCAAAAATTAGATTCAGAGAGAAAATTAAAGAATATATTGCCCCTCACAGCTCCAAGGAGAATTCTAACTCTTTCCGACAATGACCAATGAAGTGATGATCATTGTCTGGCCAGTTCGTCTGGCCGTTCATTTCTCTAAATGGCTGTAGGACCTGAAACCCATATCAGAGTGATCTTGAGGTTAATATTCAGGCTTTCGAGCTCTCTTCAACAGCTGCCTTACTGTCTGTGAGGATAGCTGTATCGCGGCTTTGATTTGGAACTTGTATATTAGTATTTTACATGCTTCCCTTGTTATTAAGCTTAAAAAACGCTGTAGCCGAAAGGCCTCAGAGATATCAATTTACATGGAACATTTTTGATTGAACACTAATAACTTATTGGGCATCACCAAAAAGTTTAAAGGCTGAAGTTAAAGCTATTTCACACTCAAGTTGTTGTTCATTAAAAAATGTTTCAATTTCTCACTACAGAAATTGAGCCGACAGCAGATTTAGGGAGTTGATGTTCAATCATCTCAGCCTTTGGAAATATATAAAATAAAAAGAAATAACCTCGCTCTATCTTTCGTAAAACAAATTAATTAATTTTTGTTGTGTTTATTTATCTTCCAGATACTTTATTGGAACTTTTGAAAGCACATTCACATACCGCATTTATGAAGAACGTGAAATACTAGGGTTCCCAAAACATACAACATTCAACACATTTTGCAAAACCGAAGACTTAGAAAATTGCGCAAAGAATTCCATATGGCCTATAGTATACTGAATAAGCTTTAATACTTTTTTATTTACAAAAAAAAACTCTTACTGCTTTTACTTACCACTTAAAGAAACAAATAAAACACAATTTTAAACCAAAAATAGTAATTGTTGTTAGTGTGTGATGAATTTAGAAACAAGGTCAATTCCTACAACCAACCACCCACTAAGGCATTTTATTGTTTTGCATTTCATTTTAATTCGATAAATCTTTCGATTCATGCGGATTCAAAGCAAAATTCTTTAAGAAACCCACAGCACAAATGACACTTGGCTATTTATCAGATAAGTTGGATGATGTATTTCACACATAATTGGCCTTTGCATATTTTGATAAAACAAAAGCAAAGTGCATGGTTCAGTTGCAAATGGAATTTAGTTATTCTTTCAACGACAATTGTGGTGGACGTTGTGAATTTCTTGGAATATCCTTTTTTATTAGAAATAAAGTTCGTTTTGAATTGAGTGTATTAAAGTGATTGAAGTGATTGGATAAATAAATAATATGAAGGCTTCATCATTTTCGTTGCGTGTAATGCGCCGTGTAAGTAAGCTCAAAATATAATAAATACAAAAAAGTGAGTCAAATAAAACGTTAAGGTAAGTTACATAAATGGCCTTCTATGCTGGGAATTCAGAATAAATTTCGAACTTCCACAAAGATACAGATTTTAAGGACACTTCAAGGTAAGCTTTTAAATATATTTTTATTTGTATACATGCCTCGATGTTTCTATTTTGATTGGTCAAGTGAGAAAAGTGCTATAGTTTTTAACAATAAAATTACATATGGAAATGAAAAAAAAAATGCATACATAAATCATAATTGAAGTAAAAACGTAAATTGTACCGTTTCGTTCTCCTAAGGTGTGATTAGTGGTTAAATTAATTATTAGTATAGTAAAATTAATTATTAATTTTTATTATTATTTGTAGATTATTACCATGTTACAGTAAAAAAAAAATATCACTAGCTCGCCGAAATAATAAGGGAAAGAGGAAAGAAAGAATTTTCTTTACTGACTATCTTCTTTACTGACCATATTCTTTACTGACCATCTAATCTTGTGCTTCAAATAATCTCAGTGCCAATATCAAATCAGATAGAGCCCCTTACTTAACACTCATATTAATTCAAATATTTCGAACATTTAGAAAGTCAAAAAAAAGAAAAAAGGAGAAATAAATTCAAGGACAAAATAATAAAATTTTACTTATGTATCTAACAACGCTTTTTGAAGCTAGTGCTGTGATATGGTGGTTTTCCGAGATCCGAGCTGTGTTCTTCTAATTATAAAGTAAAAAAAAAAAAACAAAAACATTTTCCTAGTTTTGGATTAATTAACAATTATTTCTTTGTAATTTTGATTTCATTTCTTCAAGCCATGCATAAATTTAATTGTTCAAAGTGTCTATTGTGAGAGATCAAATAAAATATAAGTTTAATCGAGCTTAAAGAAGGATATCTGCGCACATATTAATCATGGATCCATGTAAGGTTCTTTATTACTTATTTATATAAATTACAAAGTTTCATATCAACCAGACACCACATATTTTCATATTCAGCCCAATTCCAAACAACAATTCCCGGGGAAATATTTCTCTTTTCCCTTCTCTCTTATTGTAAATTGAATAAGAGAGAAGGGAATAGAGAAATATTTCCTCGGGAATTGTTATTTACAATTGGGCTGATTTTAAACAAAACAAAATTATATCTTAATTTGTTATTTTAAATTTAAGAGATGCCTTGAATAATAATAAATCAGTTATGTTAATGTATTTAATTTGGGGGATTGCTGAAAATGTTCGCGGATCAATTGGATTAGGGTAAAGAAGAGTTAATTATAGGGGTAATATCAAAAGGCGAATACGAATGTTATCAAAAGGTGTTTATTAGGATAGGAAAAATGAGTTCGGGCTTACAACATTAATGTACCTATTGCGAATGTCTTAAAAGTCCGTGCGAGTTACACAAATGCAGGTCAGCAAACTTGATAACGGGACATTTGTGTTGCTTCCGAATCCATAAACTGCCAATGCATTACTTTCCCATGGGAACTTCACTCCGAATGTCATACATATATGAAATTAAATGCATTGTCCTGTTTATATTAAAATATAGAATAAGTATACGATGGCTAGAAGAATGAAGGTATTGGCAGTCGTTGATTGAGTCCGAAGCAATTATAATTTATAAACATAAATCCGTAGTTTCCCTTTTATCCAAAAATACATTCGCATACCTAGGTATGTAAATGGCGCAGTCGTTTTTATTTCGAAACGTAATAGCCCAGGAAAATTAGACAAAAAAAATGGCCAAACTTCGAAGAAATTGCGACAAAGCTGATTTTTGGTGGAGTCGCTTTTTATGACGTCTTAAGCATTTCCTGAAAAGTACCCTAAATTTGGCCCAGGGCAAAATTTTCTAGAGGGGTGGAAGGGGTTGAAGTTCAGTTTTTTGGTAATTGCTCCTAAACTATTGGTTTTATTGAAAAAATGTAAAGGCAAAAATTAAAGCTTATGCTATTCTACACAAAAAATGTTAACATACTTTTTTTCGTAGGACCAATAGTTTCAGAGAAAAACGTTAGAGAACTTCATGGTGCTGTGAGCTTAGTCCAAGAAATTTATAAAATGTTTGCTTATCGCTGGGCAAATTTTGTTTTGTAATTTATGTTAAAGTACAACTCCTAATTGTGAAATCAAGTTTTTGGGGTGGTAGGGGAAAGGGAATGGCCGCCATCTTGAAAACAAGGTTGATTTTGTTTCTGTTTAATCATCAACAAAATTCACAAATAAGCGAAAAACCTTAAAAAACGTCATTTCATCTCCACCATATATGAGGCCTTTGATCCGCTGTAACTTTGAGATTAATGAACTTACAGAGTTGTTTAATGGCTCATTTTTTAAATAATTTAATCGTCTAAAATCTGTTCCTTGGTAATTTTTTTAAAAAACGCAATTTCAACGAGTTATTAAACAAAAACAAAATCAACCTTGTTTTCAAGATGGCGGCCATTCCCTTTCCCTTACCACCCCAAAAACTTGATTTCACAATAAGGAGTTATACTTAAACATAAATTACAAAACAAAATTTGTCCAGCGATAAGCAACAATTTTATACATTTTTTGGACTAAGCTCACTGCACCATGAAGTTCTCGAACGTTTTTCTCTGACACTATTGGTTCAACGAAAAAAAGGATGTTAACATTTGTTGTGTAGAATAGCATAAGCTTTAATTTTTGCCTTTACATTTTTTCCAATAAAACCAATAGTTTAGGAGCAATTCGCAAAAAAACTGAACTTCAACCCCTTTCACCCCACCTAGAAAATTTAGCCCCGGGCCAAATTTAGGGTACTTTTCAGGAAATGCTTAAGACGTCATAATAAGCCACTCCACCAAAAATCAGCTTTGTCGGAATTTTTTCGAAGTGAAAGTCTAATTTTCCTGGGCTATAACAACCGCGAAAAAATTAGTAAACCATTAAAGTGTGACTAAAAATCAGTTAAGGCTCACCCAAACCATAACGCGAAATCATAGCGAATCATTCGCCACGATATAAAATATGAAAGATACACAATGCTTAACAAAAGCAATAAACTGTCTTTGCGAACAATTCGCTATAATTTTTTTTTTTTGAAATATCGTTAAAACTTTCTGAAGGACGGAATTTTAAAATGTTACGTATATGCCATGTAAACCACGTACATAATAGTAATTTAGTTAATTTCAGTTTTATTTAAATCTGTTCAGTTGTGTTATTTTAGGCATGGAATGTAAAAAAAGTTATTTTCTGGATATGTAGTTTTGAAAATGTACTTAATGAGGCTTCCGTTATTTTATTTTATTAAATAATTAATAAATAAATGGTTTAAAAAAGTAACTATTTAAAACAACAAAAAACGCTTCGTGCTTTGTTTGGGACCTAAGTATGCTTAAAACAGAAAATGCTACTGAATTCACCCTTGCGTTTTTAAGAGAATGGTCACATTGGCCACTTTTCAAAATGTTTGGTATAACTCGGAAACTTATCTGAACTTGACAATTTTACTTAAAAAAATATTGTTAAAAACTGAATTTCCTATCAAAATGGATAGTTTGAAACTATTTTATAAACATGTTTTAGCGTAAAAGGTTAACAAAACAACAGAAAAAAAGTCGAAAAATCAAAGATCTCTAAATTTTTTACTTAATTGTGTATACCTACATTTTTTCAGAGCAAAGATAGGTTCAAGACATGTTTGAACAAAATATGTAAAATGGAAGCTCAAGCCTTTAATATAACATGTTCAAAAAGCCATTTCAATTCGAAACTGGCAGAAATGGCTATACCATTCAAACCTTACCATTTCTTATAATTTTTCGCCCAAAAGTCTATTTCTGTAATTTATTATACATGATAAATCTCACATTCCTTGCACTTAGTACCAGGTCTCATATTAATTTCCCCAGCCGTTAAGTCTGAAGGTCTGGAAGCATTTAGAAACAGCAGGATAGCAAAATTGCGGGTATGTGGTAAATAGCTAGAGGTTAGTCGTGAAGTCATATTTGATTAATATCTTGAGTTCGAAAATGTTTACAAATGTTAAATTGGCCATGTAGTACAGAAAAAGAAGATTTCGGGCCAAAACTGCGAAGAAAGATATCGTAAGAATGGGTATATCCAGGGACGGATTTAGAGGTCTGGAGGCCCTGGGGCAACAACAATGTGGAGGCCCCCTGGTCCCTCGTTATTTTCCAAATAAAATGAAAATTTTTTTCGGTCGAGTGTTTCAATAGTTTATTTCCAGAAAATTTCCATTTCTCGGTGAACCAATTAGGCCCCAGTTATAGCAATCATTGAAAATGGTCATTGAAAATAATTCTGTTCTTCGATTTTGAGGTGTTAAGGAATAAAATCAGTTAATATTTTGATAGAGAATTGAAGCTCAAGACTAAATTAATATTCCTAGCCAACAAAATTTCAAATATGTCCATTAGGGTGGTCCATTTTTAATATTTTTATAAATTTTTGTGGCCCACCCTAAAATTTTGTTACATAGGTATGTTGCATTAACCATGTGAAATTTAAGCTTATTTGCTCAAGGGTAACCTGGTGCTCAACGACTGTAAAGATTTTGCTTTGACTAACGTGAAGTTAGTATTGATCTTTTATATTGTGTCATAATATGTCTGTTTCTTTTTAGGAAGAAGAGAGTTATCATTTTTGTTTTTGTTTCTTTTTACTACTAACCGTTAGTTTTGTATTGTTTGAAACACGCAAATTTCGTTTGTTTATTTGCAATGTGTATGAGTGATCTTTTCTAATTAAAAGCAATAATTCACTTACGGCTTATTTCTTCACAGAGTCCTATCGTTAGTACCGGTATTAGTCCTAAAAATAGTACTCAAAACAGCATATCTCATTTCTTCAAACACACAAGTATGAACAAATGAGAGATACTAATTTGAGTATAAACTTTAGGACTAGAACCGGTACTAACATTAGTACTCTGTGACGAAATTGGCTGTTAAGGTTTTAAAATAAAATAAAATTAAATAAAATAGATTTTCTATGGGATTCAGGTCAGGACTCTGCGCAGGCCAGGGCAAAAGATTGATTTGGTGATCACTAATCTACTGCTTCACCAGCCGGGAAGTGTATTAAGGATCATTATCGTGCATGAATATCAATGATAATGGTAATTATCGTCAGCAAAGGGCTCCATATGGTTTTCCAAAATGCTCTTGTACTGATGCTGGTCCATTTGCTGCTCTATTTTCGCAATAGGGCCTACACCATATTACCCACACCACCATGTTTCATAGTTTTAACTGTGTAACGTGGATTAAGATCTTGCTTTGGTGGACGCCAAACATGACGCTTTCCATCAGAGCTCGAATGGACCAGCATCAGTACAAGAGTATTTTGGAAAACCATATGGAGCCCTTTGCAGACGATAATTTACCATTATCATTGACATTCATGCACGATAATGATCCTAAATACACTTCTCGGCTGGTGAAGCAGTGGATTAGTGATCACCAAATCAATCTTTTGCCTTGGCCTGTGCAGAGTAGTGACCTGAATCCCATAGAAAATTTATAGAACGATGTTGAATATCAGGTTGGACTAAGTAAGCCAATGAATCTAGCAGAACTTTGGGAGGCAATTAGGCATGGCTGGAACAGCATTCCTATTCGCCTAGAGGCGAGTATTCCTTGGTGGTTTAAGGCTGTTGTAAAGCAGAAAGGGTACCCAACAAAATATTAGAAAAAAACTACTTGTTTTAGTGATAAATTATTTAATTTCGTACTTGTGCTAATTCTGTGACCACCACATATGTTACACCAACAAATTTTTTTTAAAAGATTTTTTGTTGTTATTTTTTTGAATTCTTTTTTTGTATATATTTATGTTTTTCAGCGTTGAATTAATGAGTTCTCAATAAATTATGTTCCAAGAACATAGCAAAATTAAAGATCTTCCTTATTTAAATCCGATCCACTTATGTGTACTAATTCTCTGTCCAACACTGTATATGATGTGTTAAGACTTATTTTTGTTTTGTAATAAATCAACTTTTTATACAAATTAACGCATTTCCTTGAGTTTCCTGGATTTAACTTAACTTCATTTTTTCGTCAAAATGTGGCATTTCAAAGTTGATGAGCACCGTCTTTCCATAAATTTAAAAGGCTGAAACTTCACACACATGTTGTTATAGGAAGGTATAACAAAATTTTAAGGTGGGTTGCCATCTAGGATATAGTTTTTTTTTTTACCTCATAAACGTGAACCACCCTAATGTCCATCCTTCCACATAAAAAGTCTGAATATTTCAATGATCATTTGTATAAGGGAGTTCAATCCTTGAAATACTCATTTTATATTAAAGGCAAAGCCAAAATGAAAATTTTGTTTGACTAGAAAAAATATTTAAGACAGGAGTTCTTGTGTTTGACTAAAAAAAATATTTAAGACAGGAGCTCTGTTTTGGCATCAATTTAATCACTGGAGCTCTGTTTTGGCATCAATTCAATCACTGATTTCGCCTTTAAATTGTCTCAGAATCAATCATTAAAAATTTCAATGATGAGTCTCAATGATAGCTATAACTGGCGCCTTATTTCACTGTCACGTCAAAAGGCTAATCTGCATTCAGCAGTGAATTTGATAGTAAGTAGGTACGAACTATAATTCTGAAATTTTTGTGTGCCTTTTGTCTCGATAGCTCTTGATCTTGATCGATGCGTTCTGTGACTTTTTCCTGTTACACTAAACTCATGACTGATTTCGATTGAGTCTTTGAAATTCATATTCGTAGACGATCAGATGCATGTCTTCTCACTGAATTTGATGTTTAATATATTTTCCGCGTAGTTGGAGAAGCTCAAAGCCAGAATTGAAGGTCTCTTAATTTTTATTGTGGCGTGTAAACAAATTCTTTGAACATTTCCGAAGAAAGTTGAAACTTTTTGCGCGATACTGCATGGCAATTGAGAAGTTCTGTGGAACCTTTTTCATCATTTCATTTTTTACGCTGTCAGGCCAAAGATCAATGTCATTTTTGAGACCACAAAATTCTGCTTGCTCTTGATTCTGAAAATCAGTTTTAGAAAAAGACTTCAGAAAAGCTGCACCTGAAAAAGCCCATAACCAATAAGAAAATAAGTAGTCGTTGAGTTGAAAGTGGAGCAATAGGAAACATAAGCAGAAACACAAAAAAGGGCTATGGGGGCTAAGAATAGTGCACATGGAAAATGAGAAAAGTAGAGAATCTTCAAGCTTAGTATTAAAAATTGTCCAGTTACGCAGGTTAGGTACATGCACTCAAAAAATAAGAGATAAAAGCAGGAGTAAATTGAACGAAATTATTATTAATCACAATAACCTCTCCGTAACTCGTTTTTATGTTCTTGTTCTTAAGACTTGCATTTGGTTATTATCTGTTTTTTTTGTACGGTATGTACTCGTCGGAATTTTAAATTCCATCCATTGTGGATGCCCAGGGCTGTAGCCCCGGATGCCCTGCCTTAAATCCGGCACTGGGTATATCTCTGTCAGTTTTGAAGTAAAACTACTTTTGAATCATGCCTTATTTAAGCATTGAACCTCTATTTTATTTCATTTTTGAACATTAGGGTGGTGCTTATATTGTTTTTTTTTTTTTTTAATTCCGATCTGAATAGGCCTCAAAAGGCTCTTAGTAGAAACAAAATTTCGTATTTTTTTCAGATTCTTATTTCACCCCCTTCGTCTCCCTCTTTTCACTTTAAGTTACTAATGATGGGTTAAAGGGGATTCTTATAACACACAAAAAAAAAATATCAGAGCTTATAGATTAGATTCAGACGAGAAAAAATAATCATATCGGAGGGGGGTCTATTTTCCCCATTCAGGCGGGAGGGGTAATTTTCTAAAAATTGTTCCCAAATATATTAAAAAACAAAGCGAACACTTACAATGCAATTCTATAGCTTTTTTTAAAGCCACGGATCCACTCTCTAATATGCATTTTAAATAAAATAATAAAATAGTATTCAAACTTAAAGTTAAAAAAAAAACTTCAAAAACTATCCACAGTAAAAACTTAATTTACAAAGCATATACGAAAGTGGATTCGTGGCTTAAGAAAAAGCTATACCATGGAATTTTAAGTATTCCCACTGTTTTTTAATAATTTTTTCTATTTTGGGTCAAATTTTTAGAAAATTACCCTTCCCGCCTGAACGGGGAAAAATAGACTCCCCTTCGATACGATTTTTTTCTCGTCTGAATCTAATCTATACGCTCTGATATATTTATCGTGTGTTGTAAGAATCCCCCTTAACCCATTATAAGTAGCTTAAAGTGAAATGAGGGAGACTAGGGGGTGAAATAAAAATCTGAAAAAATTAGGGAAATTGTTTTTCAATATTTTGAATTGAACGAGGGCTATCCAGGACTAAGTCAAATTTAAGGACCACCCTAATGTACCTACATATGTCTTGAGCCTATCTTTGCTCCAAAAAAAATTATACGTAATTTATTGAGAAATTTTGATATTTTCGGCATTTTTTCGGTTGATTTTTGTTAATTTTTCCTGCTAAAATTTTATTATAAAATTTTTTAAACCATCCATAAGGAAATTTATTGTTGAATTAAGTTATGCCAAGCATATTGAAAAGTGGCCAATGTGACCATTCTCGCAGAAGTGCAAGGCTGATTTTAGTAGTATTTTTGGTTACAAGAATGCTTATCTATGCGATGAGTGGATAAACAAGACATTATGTATTATGCCCACTAATGAGTCTAACCTCTTACCAGATACTTAAATAACTAAAGCTGTTTTTTGATTTTCTTCGGTCAATAACAAAATAAAATCTCTTTTTTTTCTCTTCTTAATACCTAAATCATAAAACCTGATGATAAATGTAAATCACCCCAGCTTACCCTTGCATTCCTTTGACCTTTAAAATACTAGTGAGAATCATACAAATACATGCCAATATTGAATTGAGCCAAAACAAAAGTTAAATCTCACAAAGTATATGCTGCTGCCTATCTTTCTATCTGTTTGAAGACTTTGACAAAATGCCTACCTGTTGGTTACATTTCCTGTTTCCTTCCTTATACATTTGGCATGACAGCAAAAGTTGAGTATGACCAAAAAGCTTTAGTTGTGTGGCTGGTGCTTTCATAAAAAAAAACAACAACTTGTTACTTGCGCTCCTTAAAATTTGAATGTCAATACATACGAAAAAGCACACGCTATTCCATACCTTTACTATGTATATATGTATTGGTAATACAGAAGAACTTTACCTCAATCAGTTAACATATAAATCCACAAGTATCTGCAAATGTCGACATTGTGCGAAGAATTTGGCACGCACCTCCCTATAATTACTCTCTTCTCATTGCGTTTCATCTCTTTATATTTGTTTTTGTATTAAACTTGTTAAGTCCTTTCATCTCTCTCTCTATGTCATCAAATAAAATCAGGGCTGTTGTTTTGAAAACTCAAATGGAAATATCTGAGATGATTCGAGAAAATTAAATTTCGGTGAACCAGCAGAGTTAAAATACTAAAATGTAGTGTAGCAAACGAATCATTTTTTGTTTAAGGATATAAGAAAAAAACATATAATTTGGTGCAGTTCATAAATATTTTCAAAAAAGCCACGTTCCCAAGCTTAATATACAGATGGTTGTCAATTTTGACAGATCTGTATAAATTGCAACCACTTTTAAGATGTAGAAGATGCTATAAGTGATGTCGTGTGTTGTAAGCAGAAATACAAGCTGATTTTATTGTATTGTATTTATTGATTTCAAGAACATAAGTATATTAAAACATAGTGTCTTATTTTTTATACTTTGTACAATATAGGTTATAAACTGAAACTAAAAAAAAAAACAAAATCGATTTAACTTTATAAACTAGTAAATAAAAGATTAATTAAAAACTAGAAAAAAAAATCTGAAGTAGAGAAAAAATTAAAGAATTGTAAAGCTTACTTAAATAATGATTTTAGCTTCTGAAATGGATCTTTAAAGAGTTTTCAAAGGATTTGCAGTTGTTAAGTCTTCTTAGGCTGATAGGTAGAGAATTCCATAGATCCACTGTGTGCACAAAGAACTGTCGTTTTGAGTTGCGGTAGTTAAAACTAGGTGCAATTAAGATGTTACTTCTCACCGATGTTGGAAATATAATTTTTTCAAAAAGATACTTAGGAACTTTGTTCTGCATTAACTTAAATAAGAAAACAAGTGCTTGGAAATCAAGAAACTTGCCAAATGGCATATTAAGGATACTATTTGCATATCTAGAAACATGATCAAACCGATTGAGGCCATAAACAAAGCGGGCAATATTGTTGAAGGCAACATCTAGTTTTCTTTTACTTCTGCTGTCTAAACAGTAGAAAATCAAGCTGCCGTACAGAAGAACAGGAAGAACAAGGGTTTTTGCAATTATCATTTTAGTATGCACAGGCAAACAGCTTCCAGTTGTATGTAAAACCCGCAATGCAGCGTACGTTTTTCCCAAAGCACAAGAAACGTGATTTTCCCATGACAAAGTTTGATTAAAAACAATTCCTAAGTTTTTAACTTTTTCAACGTAGGTGAGTGAGGACAGTGCCATTTAGTTCAATGTTCGGAAAATATGACGTTTCAAGCGCTGTATTACTTATAGCAATCGCCTGACATTTATTTGAATTTAGTTTCAAAAGGTTTTGATGAGACCATTCCACAACACGCATCAAATCTTCATTAATTCGTGCGGTTGCATCCTCAACCATTCCAATCCGATAGCTCAAATAAATTTGGACATCGTCCGCATACATGTGGATTTTACAGTATTTGAGTACCGAAGGTAGATCGTTGTTGAATAGGTTAAAGAGAAGTGGACCTAATATTGATCCTTGTGGAATGCCTGCATGCATTGATAGGAAATCCGAGAGTTCATTATTTACAAGAACTGCTTGAGTTCTTTCAGATAAGTATTCCTGAATGAGACCAACGGCCGAGTTTTAAAAGGAGAAATTGTATTTTAACTTTTTTAAGAGCGGTGCATGCGGAACTGAGTCAAAGGCTTTAGAAAAGTCGAGGATAACCATCGTCGTAACGAAATTTTTATCTATTTCTTGTCGGATGTCATCGACAATTTTTAAAATCGCTGAGGTACAGCTGTGTTGTGGTCTAAAACCAGATTGGGTGGGTGAAAGAAGTCGATAAGTGTTTAAAAAAAAGTAATCTGTTGACTCATTATCTTTTCAAAGGCTTTAGAGATGAAAGGCAAAATGGATATAGGACGGTATTCTTTCTGTTTTGAGTTGGGTTTCTTAGGAACTGGGATAACTTTGGAAGCTTTCCATGGTTTAGGGTAGCGGGAAGTGGTTAAAATGGTATTGAAAATATGGGATATATAAGGGGAAAGGAATGGAAGAATAATTTTTATGAATTTAGGATGGATTTTGTCGCATTTGATTTAATCGCACTAATTGCGTTAAAAACTTGCATTTCATTGACTCTATGAAAGCTAAAACTTGGTGAGTAATCAGACACAGTGGTACTGACGATAAAGCCATCATCTACAGTAAATCTTTCGCTGGAGGAGGAATTCACGAATAACTTGTTCAGCTCATTACCATCGCAAGCTTCATCTGCGCATTCGCGCTGTTTTGAGATACCAAGGGATTTGATATTCCTCCAGTTTTTGAGAAGTAATGTTATTGAACTTAGAGGCATAAAATCTTTGCTTTGAATTTCTTATCTCAACGTTAACAGAGTTTCGTAACGTTTTATAATAAATAAAAAATGATGGAACTGGAAATCTTTTCCAACTGATGTGGATAGGAGTCTTACATTCAAGGATAGGGGGTGAACAGGGTATATACAATAATTCTAGACAGCATAAAGCGTTTTTATTTTTTTTTTAGCTCTGAGTATAGCACTGAGCTTTCAACAAAGATCAGTGTTTCTTTTTTAGCTCCAAGCACTCAGAGCGCTCAAGTAGAAAAGGTGGCATGAGCGTAACATTCGCTCTCTGCAAAATTAGCACTGAACGCTCAACTTGTGTTTCTTTTTTAAATCAGAGCTAGCTCGGAGTAATCTCCATGAGCTCAGAATTAAAATACTGAGCGAATGGAGCAAATAGCTGAGCGCAGCCAACTTCACTCTTTTTTTCAGTCATTTCAATTGGACACGTTCGACACAGCGTTGCCGGAAATATTTTTTTGAAAGTGCCATTGCCAACGATAGAAAGTGCCATTTTAGGCAAATGAGTGCCACCAACAAATTTTTGATGCAAATTAAATTTTTGAAACAAAAACAAAGGTGTAACATTAACGGCCATATTATTCACTCTGGACCATTAAATCCAGATTGATGAAAACATTTAATCTTATTCGTTTAAAAAAATGCATTAAATCCAATGGGTTTCTTTCTTTATTTATTTAATAATTTCACTTATCTCTTTATTTCTGGGAGCGAAAAAAAATCATACAAACTTCAAAAAGAAGTGAATAATGTTGAAATTGAGTATAACTCCGGATGGCAGTTTAAATAAAATATGTAGGATTAATCGAGATTGGATTAAAAATTTGGATTGAAGTGAGGATTTATCGAGTGAATAATATGGAATTGGATTTGGTTTTCAGATTTGAATTATTTTAAATCTAGATTTAAGTTTTGACCTGAATTAATCGGGTGAATAATAAATATAATAATGGCATAAGTGATGTAAGTGTTGGTTTATAAACATACTAAGAAATATTTGTTGTTTGAATATTTTATTTTACTACACCTTCATCAAAGTGCCATATAAAGTCTTTGAGTGCCACAGTGTCATTTAAATGAAAAGGTGCCATAAGTGCACGATCGTGCCATATCGGCAACGCTGGTTCGACACATCAATTTCAGTTCATAATTTTGAATTTTTTGAGTTTTTGATTGGCCAGCTGTTTGATGAAAATTAAGTCATAACTTAATTTTGGTGAGTTGAATGCATCGCAATCGTATAAATGTTCAGAGCTCAGATGTGTTTCAAAATTATATCGGAGAGCTCTGATCGTACTCTGCTCAGAGCTAACTCCGATAGCTCGAGCTCTTCTTCATGTTCTGCTCAGAGCTAAAAAAGAAAAACGCCTATAGAAGCTTCAAATTTTTCAACAACGAAGATCGAAAGACCCCAAAACAGACAGTAAGAAATCCATTGGATTTTGCTGAATCTTCTAACCTAATAGTTCTGAACGGAAGATCAAAAGAAGACCCCTGGGAGACTTTACATTTGTAAGAGGGAACTCATGGTTCCTAACACACTCTACTGCCTTGTTGCGAAGGATTCATCACAATGATGAAAACTTTAAAAAAATTGTATAATTACTGTACTCCAAAAGTCTGGGATATATCTTAAATATCAGAAAGCTTGAAGGTGCTTTTAGTGCAGTAAGAATCTCACAAAACTATGAGCACGCGGTTTTTTGGTCCTCACAAAGCATTTCGAAGGTCTTACACATACTGACGCGGAAAAAAAGAAATCTTTTCATAGATGCACCTTGAGTACGAGCGTGTTGAAAAAAGTGTGCGGTTTTTTCACAAACGAGTACAGCACCTTCCCATGACCACTCCCACTTATATACTAAACATAGAGACAGGTCTACTCCCAATGTTGATTGCGATATTAAAACTCCACCTCGATTAAAGTCTTTAGCATGAAGGAAACACGTTTACAAAAAATTGTAGCAACTCTTGCGTTGGATAAAAAAAACTGGCAGAACGAGCTGAGTGAATCTAAAATACAGAAACAAGCAAGAGATGAAAACGGATCTGTATAACATTTTTTTCGGTCTGGTTGAAAAGACACGTGAATCATTTATTGAAAATGCACGGAGTTCCATACACATAACCTATTACATATTCGTGGTACCTCGTGGCATAATGGTTAGTGCTTTGGACTGTCATGCCAAAGGTCTGAGTTCGATTCCCAGCCGCTGTCTCCTAAAAACAGAAATGTTTTTTCCGAGGTACTGCCTTTTGCGAGGACCTAACAAATCCTCCAAGAGTCCAGGGTGGACTACGGCCTCAGCCAACAAGCTCCTCCAGCCAGCTCGGTTCCTAGCTAGCTGCCTCCAGTTACGCACTCCAAGTTGGATGAGGTCGTTCTCCACTCCGTCTCCGTCTTCCTCTGCTGCGTAGATCATCAGGAGTAGATTCGAAGACTCGTCGGGCTGGTGCATCGGTGTCCATACGATCCACGTGTCCCAGCCATCTCAGCCGCTGTATTTTCAGCTTTTTGACCAGGTCGACGTCGCTGTAAGGCCCGTAAAGCTCGTCGTTAAATCTTCTCCTCCATACTCCATCGATACATACTGGACCGAAGATCACCCGAAGAATTTTCCTTTCAAAGTACCCAAGCAGATTCTCATCCGTTTTTGACAGAGTCCATGCTTCTGCCCCTTAAAACAGGACCGGGATGATTAGGGTCTTATATAAGGTCTCCTTGGTTCTTTGAGAGAGGGCTCTACTACTCAAATGCCTTCTTAGCCCGAAGAAACAGCGGTTGGCAAGAGTAATTCTTCGTTTGATCTCTGCACTGATGTCATTTTGTGATGTAATAGTGGAGCCCAGGTAGACAAAGTCCTTGACGACGTTTTGCCCGAGTCGACGATGTTTAGATTCCTTTTTCGATGATAGTATATTCTTCGTCTTGTCCTCATTAACAGCCAAACCCATTTTCGCCGCCTCTGATTCAATACTTGCAAACGCGCTGGTAACAGCTCGCTTCGTTCTCTCAATGATGTCAATATCATCTGCATAAGCAAGTAGTTGAACGGACTTTTGAAAAACTTGTGCCTCTGTTGTTGAATTGCGAGTTGCGTACAATTGCTTCAAGTACGATGTTAAACAGGTAGCATGATAACGTGTCGCCTTGCCTTAAACCTTTCTCGACATCAAAGGGTATACTACCCCAAGAGTATACTTGTCATCAATAAGTGCTTCTCATCTAGCCGTTCGGAGTCGGCAAAAATATTTAGGTCCCCCCTATTCTTGCCAACAACACGCACACAGGATTGGTTGAGAGTTGTAATTGTAAGTCACTAGGACCTGTGGCCTTATTAGGGAATACGAAGCGGATCGTTGTAGATGGCGAAAGTGAGGTTAGCTATTATTTTAGAAATCGAAAGCGAATGTGTGGATTGGTGTATCGACGGGTGAAAGTGAATGTTTGTTAATTGATTTCATTACAATAAATAAAAATGTGATATGATTAATTGTTATTTTTCTTTTATAAATAAAGCTAAAGAAAGAATTAAAATTTATTTTTGTATAATAAACGTAAAACAGCAACACACGAACCAGCAACAGCTTTCAGCGCTCATTGAATTTTTGAGGGAAAATGAAGGGATAGCCAAAAGAGCACTAAAACCTTAAACAAGTATTGTCTGGAAATCAGCTGTCAATTATCTGGAAATCTTGGAAGTTTAATTTACGACTCCTTCGTATTTGATAATTGAAAACGATTCGCTTCGTATTCCCTAATCAGGCCAATGGTTCTCCCCGAGCTATTGCGCCGTCAAATTTATTTATTTACATATTCTCAACTCGATTATGATATAAGTACGACAAACTACTTCGAAATTAATAAAAATGCAAGTGTAGATAAAATATCAACGCCCTTCCGGACTTACCAATAAATTTTAGCCTTTGCAATGTGAATTCCATAGAAGATATGCGGCATGCGGCCCAATACTTAATGAGCTTAAAAACTATATTTTGTTTATTTTCAAGCCATGAACTGTGTTTATCATTTATATCATGTATCTAATTACATTTACAAATGACCTAAGCGTTTTTCAATCACATTTGTTTTTAACGTATACGGCTTCCTAGATATTTTGCCTCATTTTCAAAATAGAGCACAAGCGGTATTAAGAAAGACTTTTTTTATTTTGTAAGTTAAATCCACGTGGAATGACATTATTAGTTCATTAAGCTCTATACGCCAGGTTTTTGTCCACTCACTAGCTAAAGGGTGTTTTTTTTAGACGTGTGGTTTTCAAGAAGAAAAAAAAAGCACATAATTTAATGTTATGGCCACGAATTTAGCTTTATTATAAAGATAAGGGTTTGGCATTATGTTTTAAAAATGATTTCGGGCAAGTGGTCGCCGCGGCCGGCTCGAATACATTCCAGCCAAGAAGCCCAATCTTCGACACGATAGCGGATGTACTCACTCGGGTCTTCTTCGATACTCTGCTCCACAACAGAAATAGCGTCTTCGGTGCGCACTGTATGGCGTCTCTGAGGATGCGCATCATCCACTACCACTAGAGTAAACGTAGTGCGAAACCGATCCATGGTTGCTCGAATTACCGACTCTACTAGGGATTATGTCGACCGAATATTGGACGTAGCGCACTATGCTGGAACCGATACATTCTATTTATTTTAAAATGGCAAACCAAACTGAGCATAAATCAAGTGACAGCTGTCAAAAAGACCAACTTCCAAAAAAGTATTGCCAGATTGAAAACCACACGTCTAAAAAAAATACCCTTTATTAAGAGCATTTTGCAATTAAATTGTAACTTCGTTAACCGTTTTGCCTTCTGCTAGTATTGTGGTACTTACAATCAGCAAATCAGTGTCTTTGAGGTATATCACGTTCAAATAAAAGGTACAGAATTGGACCTAAAACACTTCCTTGTGGTACCCCAGCCACAATTTCTTTGAAGTTTGAATATTAATTTCCTTATCTTACACGAAAAAGTCTGTTTTCTAGATATAGCATACGCAAATTTTATTAACCAAATCGCAAATAAGTTTAACCAAAACGCAAATAAGCTTCACCCAAGCTCAAATTGATTCAACCCCAACGCAAATATAACTAACCCAATCGCAATAAATTCGACTTAAACAAAACGCAAAAATAGTTAAACTATATTAACAAATTATTTTAACCAAAACGCAAATTGAATTAATCCGGGCTCAACTTGTTCCAGCTGTGTGCTGAAAAAATGGTAGGCTTATAACATAACCGTAGGAATCGTTCACCATAAGATTTTGACAGAACCCCAATTGTGAATTCAACAAATTCTGAATATTTTCTTGGAACTTACCGAAAAAATAAAAGACCAATCCCCTAATTATGATTTTTTAACAATGATACCAAAATCCATTAGACCCAAAGAGTACACCTGGAATAATAAATCAAGCTCGGGTTTATTCAATTTGCGTTTTGGTTAAAATGATTTGTTAATAGTTTAAATTAGTTGCGTAATGTTTAACTATATTTTCATTTTGTTTAAATCGAATTGTGATTGAGTTAATTCTATTTGCGTTTGGGTTAAATCTATTTGCGCTTTGGTAAAGCTTATTTGCGTTTGGGTTAATCCTATTTGCGATTTGGTTAATTTAATTTGTGAATGCTATATTCGCTTAGAATTTTATAAAGTCCTTAAAAGCTTAATGAATGATAAACCAGATGTACGTCAGTTTATAAAAGCCAAGGTTTTGTCTGTGAGTATTCACTGCGGTAGGTTAAAACGGATGAGTACTACGAACTTTGCATCAGAGGGCCTCTGGGAGGTATAACAAATGCTAAAGGTCCATGGTGAAGATGTTTTAGAACTGCGATATTTTATGAAAGCTGATTTTTTGATAAATGTTTTAGGGAATGATATCATCAACTTATTTTAACAAACTAACTTTTTGCAGTTGCACATCCAAAAACATGTCTGAAATTCAATGGGATTTTTATGAACTAGGACCTTAGAGATTTTAAAATCCAAATATTTTTTTTAAAGTTTGTACCTATAAATGAGAAGCAGGAGGAAATACATTGAGTCATTGAGTAGGAGGAAAAACAAATAGGTACGTGACTCCCTTTGTATTAATGTCACCAGCCCTGACTTTACCACTTGTTGTTGTTGTTATTGATGATGAAAAGAGTATTCTTCTATTTCGATGAAAAGAAAGGATATTGCAATTACTATTAGTGCCATACGGGCAAGAAAGGATTTCCAAGTTTTCTCTACAAAAAAAGAAAACTAAAAGAGAGAAAAATCTACAACCAAAACAACAACAATTATCATTCACAGAGTTGGTAAAAGGTCAGAAAAAGAAGGACATCACACACGGAACAAACACAACAAGCAGACAGTATGGTGTAGCAAAAAACGTACATTCCACAAATTAAGATCCTCAGGAATATTTTCTACCATACTCTATCAGTTACCGCCCTCATTTCGAAACGGTCGAACAGTCGAAGCGGATGTAGTATCTCTTCTCTTAGAGTATTTTTTTTAATTAAGGAAATGTTATCCTTTGAGTGATTGTTGCATCTTGTAAGAAATTTTCATAAATATCCAAAAACAACAAAAATAGAAATCCTTTTTACCTCAATTCAGATATACACATCGAATAAGAGGTATTCGTCAACTCGGAAGTTGTACCTACATATATGGTTAAAAAAAATATTTCCTAGTGAATCTGGTAATTTATTCTTAGATACACATCTAGCTTAAAGCGACAACGACGAAGAAAAAAAAAACTAAATAAAGTTATAGACGGGGTCCTTTATGTATATGTCCTTATCGCGAGTTTTAAATACCAAACCACCTGTTGTGAGATTTTTTTTTCCTCATTTAATGTGTATGGAAGTTAGAGCCTAGTTAAAAGGAAGTAATTTATTCAACGCCAAGTCAACTTACCGCAAGTTCCAAACGAAATTTTCATCATCAACCAAAAAAGGACATCAAAATGAAGTCGTCATCATTTTCCATACGCGTTATGCGAAGGGTATGTACATTATAATTTGTATATACGGAATATCTATAGTTTATTCAGTTTTTGTTTTTTTCGTACATTTTAAAGCTTTTTTAATTAATTCTGCATAAATTGGGTATTCCCAATGTGGATTAAGGATTCAGCGAATTATTACAGACATCATTTATCTCAATAATCTAAAATCGCCTGTCAAATTGAAGTATATGTATACATCATAGCTATATATTTAGGTACCTACTCAAGCTCTTAATTTTGTTTGCTTGCGTAGGTTGAGATTTAGTTGGACAATAATTCTTAATCGCCAGGTAATCCTCTCCAACAGGGAATATCTCTTCCAATATCAAATAACAGAAATGAAGAAGGAACGGAAAAAAAAAACTTAATTACAAAGTTCTTGAGAAGAAATGAATATCTATTGTAGTTTTCCTCTATGTTGTTTTTGTATTTGCCTTTAGATATGAGAAGTCGTATAAAAGTGTATGGAACTCATATGAATATAAAGTAAATTTGATTTTGAGTTTCCTGTTGTGTACCTTACCTACGCCATTTTTCTTAGAGTTGACATGATTTTTTGTGAATTTTCTTTTTGAGCTTTTTGCTTTTTTGCACACACAATGCATACCTACATATATGTAGGTTAACTCATATGAATGTCCTTAAGAATATAGTGAGCGAAGGTGGACAGTATTTCAAAATTTGAATAAAAAAATTTGTACTTAAGTGTGATATGGATAGATTTTTCGTATTGGAAAATCGTGTTTTCGTGCAATTAAATAGAATATCGAGGTTTGCGTTTTGGAGTTTATTAAAGTTTTAATGGCACCAAGCGGTATCACCAGAACACTCCAAATGAGTAACGCTTTTGAACTAAGCAGGATAGGTGTAGCACCTTGAATATAAAGTATGAACTATCTAGTTAAATATTGGAAAATGCTTTTGTGAAAGACAATGTTGTTCTAGTATTTTCAAGTAAATAATGCAAAATGGAAAAAGGGTCCATAATTGTTTTTTATTTTAATAAAATTAAATTAAGCCCCAAAATAAATGTTGGGGTGGTGGTTGATGAATTCATAGTGAAATTAAGCCCTAAAAATAATGAACCAGAGTCCAAAAAATGCAATAACACCCTAAAAATTGAGATTTGTCGTTCTCATTGCCTTGTGTGTAATTTTTTGTGACCTTTATTTGTTTTTTCTTTGTGGCCTTATTTCATGGTTCCTTACTTAATGTAGCAAGCTGAATAGGCTCCATGAAATAACTCCCCAAAGTAAAAAGTAAATAACTACTAAAAATTATAAGGAAGTTGGGAAGTCTTTTCCAATGAAAGAACTCCCAAAAATTGGGGATTTATTTAATGGCTTTTTGAGGAAATGTTTCATTTTTAAATTGGGGGGTAATTTCATGATGAAAAATGTACCCAAAATATGCAATGAAAAAGGTCCCCGAAAATATTCAGTTAGAAACGTCATAAGAAATCTTTGGAGATTTATCTTATGTGCTTTTGGGGATTTATTTCATCTTCGAACTTGGAAACTTATTTCAAAAAACAAATACTCCCCAATTTGGGGAGTTATTTCATTTTTAGTTTGGGGAGTTATTTCACGGAGCCACCTGAATATAGTAGCCAATGATATGTAACATCTCTTTGTAACACTTAAAGTTATTGTTAGAAGTTGGTGGCGCAACAGTTCGGGGAGAACCAGGGCCTAGTGACTTACAACTCTCAACCATTCCTGTGTGCATGTTGTTGGCATGAATGGAGGGGACCTACAATTTTTTACCGAGTCCGAATAGCTAGGTGAGAAGCACTTTTCATGACAACAAATACTCTTGGAGAATTTGTCAGTTTCAAAAAAAAAACATGATATTTTCTTAGATGTTAGCGGATGGGAATCGAACCCAGACCTTTGGTATGACAGTCCAACGCACTTACTAATATATAAGTTCAAAAAAAAAATGTTACATACGTACAACAAAGGTTGTTCATGAATGCTCTGAAGAGATATGGACTCATAAGCATTCTAATGTTAGGTTAGGTTACGTTAGGAGGGGCGTGCACAGCGCAAAGGCTGTTGCGTACACGGGGGCCTATTGGTCCATTGTGATCCCCTTACGAAAAGAAAGCAGAGATGCTCCTAAACTAATTATTCAAGTAGACTGGCTCATTTGCAAACCAGCCTGTGCTCTCTATGAATTTCCTCATATTTGCCCTTGAGACCTGCGCTAGATCGTCCAGTTCTCCAACAAACCTGTTTCCGAAGTAACGGAGGCGATTTGTTTGGAGGTTTGGACAGTCGCAGAGCAGGTGTTTAATGGTTTCTATTTCTTCTACATCCTGACAGCTCCTACAGAAGTCAGGTGCGAATACACTCAGTCTGGTGGCCATTTTGCCAATGGCGCAATGACCCGTTAGTACACCTATCAAGATTCTAATGTTCTTTTTACTCAGCGATAGAATATACCGAGTTTCCTTTTCATTAATTCCAGGCCATAGACTTCTAGAGATAACGCAATCGTTCCTGGTAATCCAGGATTTATTGATTTGCTCTTTCGTTATTAGGTCTATTTTCGTTTTAACCACACCGATCGGGATGTCTAGTCCCATATCTAATTGGCTACTACTGTATCTTACTGATAATGACCCCTTCCTTGCCAGTTCATCTGCTTTATCATTCCCTTCTATAATGCTATGTCCAGGAACCCAGCAGAGTTTGACTCGGTTAGTGTTGCAAATTTTATTCAGTATGCCTCGGCATTTTGTCACTGTTTTGGATCTTATAGTCTCAGTGGCTATTGCTTTGATAGCGGCTTGGCTGTCCACGAAAAATGTGATCTCCGACGAGCTCCCAGTCGGGAGTTTATGATTCTACCATTGAGCATGGTATAAATCCAGTGCACAATGGCAGGCTCAACTCCGATCTCTTCCAGAGCAGATTTAATGGACTCCGTTTTTACGTTGTTAAACGCTCCCTCAATGTCCAAAAATGCTGCGAGGGTGTGTTCTTTGTGCTCGAGACTTTTCTCAATTTGTGAAACGATTTCATGCAACGCAGTCTCCACTGACTTACCTTTAAGGTAAGCGTGTTGGTAGCTGCACAAAATGTTTGGGTTGAGAAGGTCTCTAACATGCAGATCAATAATTCTCTCCAGTGTCTTGAGGAGGAACGAAGAGAGACTTATTGGTCTGTAATCTTTTGCGGTCGAGTGTGTCGGTTTTCCAGCTTTTGGAATAAAGACAACTTTAACTTCTCTCCAGCTGATAGGGACGTAGAAGTTTAACACAACTTTTGAAGATTACCCTAAGCCATGGGGTGATTATCTGTAGAGCATGCTGAAGAAATGCCGGAATAATCCCGTCTGGTCCAGCTGATTTAAAGGGTTGGAACGAGTTTATTGCCCACATAATCTTCTGCTCTGTGATAACCTGATCCAATTATGGTGCTGATTTTAGAGCTTCTAAGGAGTCTGGTTGTTTATAGCCTGAGTTCTCAGGGCTCTTACAGTCAGGAAAATGTGTTTCCATAAAGAGTTCAAGTGTTTCTTGGCTCGAGTTCTACCACGATCCATCGGGATGTTTAATATATCCCGGAGTCATGGGGTTATGGGCAAGGACCTTTCGAAGTCTCGCCGCCTCACTTGTGTTCTCAATGGATTCACAGTGTCTAGCCCATGAAACCTTTTTGGCCCTTCTTAACTCTTTGGTGTATGAGTTAAGTTCGGCTCTATATGAATTCCAATCTACTTCTAATTTGCTCGCTTTATTGAAAAGTTTTATGACCCCTGTTCTTCGTTTCTTAAGTTCACTGTTCCACCATGGTGGGTTAGTGGGTTTAATGTTACGAGATATAGGGCAGTGTTTTTCAAAGGCCGTTCTCATTTCACTAGTTTAAGCTGAACTCTTTCTATCTTTTGTAATTTCGTTTCTTTCGTAACTTTTAAATAAAACGCACCATTCACTTTGCTAGTCAGGAATCAACTCACTGCTTTTCGTTTATTGATCGTATATATTCCTACCTATCCGACAGCCAGCTTCCCCTCTTACATATTCCAGGTTACTTATTGTTTGTTTTCTCTTTTTTACTGCCACAACTCGGCTATCCTGACATTGTAATCGTCCCGATTTACGCCTAGTTAATAATTTATTATTCATCCAAGGTTTTATTTCATACTTAATCTCTGGCACCTCGGGACGAGAACAGTACAAAATTTTGTAAATCGTCAACTATTATATTTAAAAATCTTTTACATTCATTTTCATACATATCATTTGTCTTTTCATTAGTACTTTCTACTATCTTTTGTAATTTTAATTTAGCTTTCTTTAAGAAATCCCGCCCCAAAATAGCAGGATATTGCATTGTTTCATCTGACACTACTAATACTAACATTTCCATAGGTATACATTCATTTTCAAATATAACATTCAAATTTATCTGTATTTATTCCGCAATATGAACCAAAGTTTGATATATTTTTTCAAATTAAATTCATTTTTTTCCATAAACATACTTAAATAACTTAATTTAATCAGGCTGACTGGACTGCCGGTGTCTAATAGTGAATACAAACGTAGCACGCGATTGGCTTCCTTTTCTTCTTTCTGCATTCGGTCGCCATATGTCCCATTGAGTTGCAGTTGAAACAGCGAGCCTGCTTCTCGATGACACCTGATGCCTGTCGTGATGTTGTTGCTGTCGGCATCATTTTCTGCTTGACTGGACATTTAATTGATTTGAAGGTTCCAGCAACTGCGTCGTTTTGGTGAAGCATTGCAATCTGGCACTTGATGCCAGCCTCTCGTCCGGTATTCCTTCGATGAAATGTTCTATCATTTCGTCCTCCTCTATTTGAAGTCGGCTGCCAAGGATTATTTTTTTCTTGAAAGTAACCCTGAAAGGTCTCACCCTGCAACCACTTCCTCAGCTCAAACACTCGTTTCCGTTGCAACTTAGATGAGTGATCGTCAAAAATCTGTCTCATCTCTAACATTAGTTCATTAAAAGCCACAGTTGTCACATCTCTTCTTGAGTGAAACCATTTGAGTGCCTTGTCTTTTAGTTTAAGAGACACTAACACTCTCATGTCACTATCATTCAATTTGTAAGCAGCGCGAACATTCTCCAACTGCTTCTCAAAATGCTCAAACGAATCGCCAGTGCCTTTAAAGTCGACAACAAGCTCTTTAATTTGACCTACATTTTTCGTTTCTTTGTGCTCATTCATTTTTTTCAGCCACTCATTTTCTTTCTTTAGCAATTCATTTTCCTGTTATTTTAACTTCATTTCTTTCTTCATTTGTTCGATCTCTTTTGCTAATCGTTTGCTGTCGTATACGTTCTTTTGTCTTTCATTTGTATTCTTACTGTTGGCTGGCTCTCTTTCATTTGTGTTCTCCTGTTCATTATTATCGTCGTCTTCATCCTCGGTATCGTTGTTGTCTGCTACTCCATCGTTGTCTTCCCCGTCATCATCGTTTGTGTTGGTAAGCGACTCAGAGTCACCGCGCATATTCGCTGGAACTTCCATGAGTCTCAATATTAGCTCCGCCTTGTTTCCATTGGTTTTCAACCCCAATGCATTCAACCACGATTTTAACTGTGGAACGGTGTATTTCTTGAAGCTATCAACATCTGCCATCGTAAGTATTGTCTGTGTGTGTTTTTTTTTTTTCGTACACTACCTATTTCTTTTGTTTCTTTTAGGGCGAGACTCGAGTCTCGAATTTATTCAAATAAACTGCGTACGCTGACGCCGCCAACGGTCGTTTGGTTTGGTTTTTTTTTTTCGCTGTATGTATTTTTGTTTGTGGATTTACCAACTCACTCGCGAGGGCCAGACGGAATATTAAATAAATAATTTTGTGTGTATCTAATAGGTACGATGCCGCACAACTTAGGACGCGTAGCTACAGATATAAATACACTCGCGAGGGGTTCTTATATTTTTTTTTCGTTCAATTAGACTCTTTCTTTTTTCTTCTTTTTTTTTTTAACTTTCGCTTTGTCTATTCTTTTGCTTTCTAATTATTTAATATTTCTTTATCTGTGGGTAAAATCGCACTTCTGAATTTTAAGCTGAACTCTTTCTATCTTTTGTAATTTCGTTTCTTTCGTAACTTTTAAATAAAACGCACCATTCACTTTGCTAGTCAGGAATCAACTCACTGCTTTTCGTTTATTGATCGTATATATTCCTACCTATCCGACAGCCAGCTTCCCCTCTTACATATTCCAGGTTACTTATTGTTTGTTTTCTCTTTTTTACTGCCACACTAGTTAGGTTTTGAACAACAGTGTCAATGGTTGATGTTATCGAAAGCGTTTCTTCCTCAGGTGGGTCGATACGCTCGTTCAACCATTTTGTGTACTCTGTCCAATTGTTCTAGTTGGGTTCCTAAAAGGTTTAGTATCATTTTGATTCCTGTCTAAAGTAAAGAGTATCCTAAAGTGATCCGAAAAGGATTCTTCAGGTGAGACTCTCCAGTTTCCTACAGAAATCTTATCATTATTACTCATAAGAGTGAGATCAAGAATTTCTTCCCTGTTTTTGTTCCGAAATGTTGGGTGATTACCTTTATTGCATAACATGAGGTTAGAACAGAGAATGTATTCAAAAATTGACTCACCCCTTTTGTTGATGTCCTTACCGCCCCATTGAGTGTGGTGTGCGTTGGCATCACAGCCCATCACCGAAGGTGTCCCTCGTGTTGTGGTGTAACACACAAGGTCGCGGACCGTTTTTGATGGTGGGTCTTCTTCCTCGTACGGCATGTACGTTGATGCCAAGACGAAGTTGCCTTCCTTGGTCTCAACGCTGATTGCCACGTTGTCTCTGTTGCTGTACCTAGAATACAACTTCTTATTTCACCTTCAGACGTGGAGTGGAACAGGTTATAGTTTTTTGACCTCAATCCTTGTACCTGATTCTTACGAATCCAAGGTTCTTGGATTAAGGCCACATCCACGGCATCTTGAGACATGAAGAGCATCAGGTCGTGCGTTGCCGCTATTGCGTGATGCAAATTAGAAGCGAGAGAAGCCCCCTCCCACAGTTCGCCAATATTAGCGATTGTTTGAGTGAGAAACTCCCGGGATTTCTGGTCCCCACAGCAAACCACTTTTACTCCTTTCCGCCATCCAGCCCCATCAAAGGTGTAGTCGTCAGAACTATCATTCTCTGATGTCGCCATCATAGCTTTGAGGATTTCATTCTCCACAAGTAACCAATTTTTTGCCGTGATTTTCCCATCCGGGTCGTCTCGACTTATTATGGCCACCTGCAGATCGATCGGGGTGGTGTCTACTATTGGTTTGAAGCTTTTTAGAACCATCAGTCTTGGTTGCCTCCTCCTATCATGCTCTCTTAGTTGAACCTGGCTTCTTCCATAAGAGTTGCCTACCTGTGCTATCTCATTCCTTTTCAGGTTTGATGTAGCGTTGGTCTGCTGTTTCTTACTGGAGGTCGCCAGATTCGAATTTGAGCCAGTACGAGCAGTAGAGTTGTTGCTAGCCTGTTCGCGGTTTATCTTTTTAGGGATAAAGCATTCTAATACTTACTCATTATCCGGCTACCGATCCATGAAGGGTCTCTGCCTGAGATATTGCGATCTTCCATCGGTTGCGGTCCCTCGTACGCTCCCTCCAGTCATCGAGACCAAGCGCTTTTGCGTCTGTTACCGCCTGGTCCCTGTAGCGGAGGTTTGGTCTTCCTGGTCGTCTCGAGTCTGGGGGCTGGGATTCGAAGATCTTCTTGGCTGGAGCGTTGTTGTCCAATCGCTCGATGTAGCCGAGCCAGTGTAGTCGACGTGATTTGGCTCTTTGGACTACATCCACATCTTGGTACAGCTCGTACAATTCACGATTGAATCTTCTCCTCCAATCGCCCTCTTCGCATATAGGACCAAATATCCGCCGAAGAATTTTTCTCTCGAAAGTGCCCATCAGTATCAATTCTCCTTTCATACTTATCGTCCAGCATTCGGCGCCGTAGAGTAGAACTGGTAAAATTAGCGTTTTGTATAACGTGGACTTTATCTTTCGGGAAGGAGTTTTGAACCCATTTGTTTGGCCAAACCGAAGAAGCTGCGGTTCGCTAGGGCAATTCTTCGTCGGATTTCCACTAAGGTGTCGTTCGTGGAATTGATGTTTGTTCCGAGGTAGGTGAACTCCTTGACTACATCGAAATTACTGCTACCAACAGTGACGTTTTGTCCTAGGCGATGGACAGATGAGGCTTTGTTTGTTGATAGCATATACTTTGTTTTGTCCTCATTCACTTCAAGACCAACGCGTTTCGCCTGTTCATCAATAGCTGTGAATGCTTCAACTACAGCACTCTTGGAGCAGCCGATGATGTCAATGTCGTCCGCATAGCCAAGCAGTTGGGAAGACCTGTTGAAGATAGTGCCTTTCATGTTCACTCCTCTAGGACTAGGTTGAAGAAATCACATGATAGCGCATCTCCTTGTCTAAGCCCTGTATACGTCTGGAATAGCTCAGATGAGCTGTAACCCATTTGCACGTTGTACCGCCATGCGGCATAGCTGGATCAGTTTTTTTTTCGGAATCCTGAGTCTCGAAATCACCAATAGAAGCTCTTGGCGACTTATATGCTATCATATGCGGCTTTGAAGTCGATGAATAGATGGTGGGTCTCGACTTGATATTAGTTGGCCTTTTCCAGGATTTGATTCTGTGTGAAGATTTGGTATATCGTTGATCTGCCTGGCCTGAAGCCACACTGGCACGTGTCGATCATAGTGTTGCAGAAAGGTTTAAGACGCTCACATAGTACGTTGGATAGGATCTTGTAGGCAACATTAAGCAGGGGAATGCCTCTATAGTTCTTGCAGGACATAGGATCGCCTTTTTTGTAAATTGGGCATATGGAGCTATTTGACCAGTCGTCGGGCATACTTTTCTGCTCCCACACTTGGTTGATGAGCTGGTGCATGTACCCTAACCCTACCAGGACATCTCCTTCATACTTGAAGAGTTCTGGATGTAGGCCATCCGAGCCGGCAGATTTGTTGTTCTTAAGCTTGTGGATGGCTTTCTTAACCTCTTCAGTACTGGGCGCTTGGACTGGATCTTCATTGACTGGCCTTATGCTTCTTTGTTCCCCTGTCGCCTCCTTAACATAATTCCCATTAGGCAGTTGCTGGAAATGCTGCTTAATAACGTCTACAATTCTCTGTGCTTCGGTGACTAGGTTCCCTTCAAAATGTTGATCTTGATATGCAATATTATTAATATCTTGGAGGAGACCCTGCATTATCATTTTGATTGAAATCGGTAGAGCCGTTAATGAGAAAGTCGAAAATCCAAAAACACAGCAGGTAGCGTTTTAATTTTTTTTTCACGTATCCAAAACGTTCACTAAAGTACCAAGGTATAATAATAGAGTATGAAGAAAATTTGAAAGAAATTCTTCTGATTATGTGGAGTAACTGAATATAATTCAAGTTTAAAGTTCAAGTACCAATGTATGTACGTCTACAGCCTAAACGGCTCGATCGATTTCTTCAAACTTGGTACATAGTGGTTTTTGGTAATTATGTCCACACGTTTTTTAATTTTTTTAAATTAATTTTACATATTCGTATTTTGCTCAAAAATGGCTCCACAACTTTTCTTAAAAAAAGTCGATACATTTATTTTAGTAAAGTGGGAAACCATTTCTCAAAAAATGGTTATAAATGGTACCTCCCAAAGAACCATTTTTTTAATTTTCGATTTTCTTCAAAACAGTTTAACTTATTTCAAATTTTTCTTATGAAAAAGCAAAAAAAAAATATAAATAGTTTTTTAAAATTAAATTAAAAACAAAATATTTCTTGTATTTTTAAAAAATGTTTGCAATTTTTTTTTTTAATCAAGTATCTATTTTGAAAACGATATGATCGATTTTTTTGAAACTCGAAACTAATTAAGAATTTTTTAGTGTTCTCTGAAATATTTTTAGAAAAAATTTTACGTTTATCAAAAAATAACGGTACCTTCCATACAAAAGTTAAAAACCGCAAAAATTACTCCTAGGATTTTGATTAAACTTTTTTCATATACTAAAATTACTACGATCAACTACCAAAAATTATAAAATTTTACACTAAGCTACTTTTAATAGTACCTGTCATAGATTGTTTTGTTTTTTTGGTTTAACTGTCTCGTTATCGTTATATACAAATTTCAGATTAGATAAAATAATATTGCATATCAAAATTTTCAAAAAAAAAGTTTCTAACTTTTTAAAAAGAGCTTCCATTTTTTTTTTTTTTTGAAAATTCAATTTCCTAAAAACGGGTTGACAATTTTTTTTAAATTTTTTTTATCTGCACATAAATATGTAGGTACTTTAGATTTGCATTCCAAAATTCCAGCGATTTTAAACTTTTTTTCCATGCAATCATATTCCACCAAGAATTAAGATGGTATTCTTTTTTCACTTCAAACTGTCAAAAGAGTAGTTTTAGCTAACTTAAATATCGTATTTCATGCTTCTCTAAATTTTTCTTTCATAATTTCCATTTGTTTGTATACAATTTTCTTAAATCTGCAATGCCTGGAACATAAGAGCAAGTACGTGCGACCCAGTCGTGCATTTTATTTTTTTAAGTTGTGAAGTGTTTTGGAAGCTTCTGCAAAAATTATTTAAATTTAATCGGTTAATCTGATAAGTTATAACTGATGGATAAGTTATGAGATTGTCAGGAATCATATAAAAACTTTTTTTTTGGTAGATACCTACTGTTAATAAAATAGCTTAATTTCATATAAGATGGTAGATCATACTTAATTCAGTAGGTACACAGAAAAAAATTAATAAAACAGTGTAAGATTCGTTTTTGAGGAAAATAAGATTTTAAAATGGCTTGATGCCATATTTCAAAAACATTGACAAAATTATATTTTAACTTTTTAGAAGTTTCAAAATACGAATATTGATCAAAATCAGTGATATTGTTTTTGAGAAAATCGAAAATCATTAAGCATTTTCAGGAAAATGAGATCTTAGAGACCTCAGCAATCTCAGTCTCGTGAAAAGGATTCCTCAGCAAAATTTCTCAGTTTTGCTGTAAATTTACTGAGGAAAAACAAATATTGGATCCACTTGCTCAATTTTTGACGTAAAAAAATAAGCTGCATAGAGGTACATATCTGAGATCTCATTTTTCTGAACATGCCTATTAATAACAATTTTTTGAACAAAAATGTTTGTTATAAAGTTAAAGTTAAAAGTCTTTTTAAGCTATTTGATCTATAAAACCAAAATTGAGTACTTTCACTATTTATTTTTTTATTATTATTATTTTGCATCCCAAAAGCAAGTGATTGAAATTGAAAGGTAGGTACAATTCAATTCAATTTGTTTTATTGAACATAATATATACAATTTGGCTTACAACTAATAAGAATACATTGAAAAATTTACATTTGTTGACACATAGGGGGCCTAACTTTATACTATGACTTAGGTTTAAAATTTTATATTATATAGAATACATGTTAAAATTTATTTAAGTGTCGGTTGTCTTTTTTATTCTCGGGGTGTTCCATCCCGGTTGTGAAAGGTAGGTACACGAGAAATCTTTTTAACGGAAATCATGAATAAATGTATGTATTAAAACAGGAAAGACAAGATATATTCAAGAATATGTATATTTTTTTCTCAGAAAAATCTTTACCTGTAAATATGAATATGGGTACATATATGAATTCCAAATTGAAAGCAAAGAATTCTTTAAATAAATCATAAGATGTTTTATTCGCATGTTGTGTTACATTTAAATCAGAAAGCGGGACAGGACATGATTCACATCCTTTTTGAAAAAAAAACAATCAGTTTAATTCTCCAACCGGAAAATAACGTCAAATTGGTTGTGTATACAGAGTTCAAGAATATATACAGAAAACTGCATCCTTTCAATTAATTTATTGAACACCAAACGTCCTAATTACATATCAAAATCATTCATAATGAAGTTATGTATACAGATGTTCGATTTCGATATCCATTACCTATATTTGCATGAATGTAAACGATTGGGAATGCATCATTTTGGTAGTAGGTATGCTTATCAGATGATAATAATACCATCTTGAAATGTCAATAGGGCTATGTATAATAAAAAAATCATGTAGCTAAATGGCTTCTATATTAATTCGATTCAAAAAAAGTTGAATATATACATATGTATGTATAGTCCATTGAAAAGTTACATTTGGGGTTGCATTTGTCAGAGGATGCAATTTTCTGTTTTAGATATCAAGGGGGGTCAGTTTAAAGTTAAATCCAAGTTTGTGGGATTGCAGCCTTTGTCCCACGGCCGCCATCTTGTTAAAAAGGGGTTCAAATGCTTTTTATGGTTTATCTGACGAACTATAGGTGTCACAAAAAAAAAATAGTTAGCAATTTTTGTTGCAAATAAGATTATCTACAAATTTGGTCAAGTGACTTTTTGTCGTAGAGCCAAAAATAAAAAAGTTATAAGCGAAAATCCATGAAAGTTTGAGAAAAAAATTTATTTTGGTCGATATAAGTTTTTTTCTAATTGTTTGGCTGTATAGCCTTATATATCTTTTATATTTAATTTAATAAAAAACTTTAAGAAAAATGCCAAATAAAAACACACTTTAATTTACGGCAAGGAAAACACACTTTATTTGTTGGCGGTAGATGACAGGAATGACAATTCTATTGTTTGACAGCTGGTTGACACATTTGGAATCGTTATGGATGGGCGATCAATGGGGACTCCAGATGGGCGTTCACACTGTAGTTTTCATAATTGTCGCAAACACCATGTTCACACTGGGTGTGTTGAACATTCTCCCCGGGCGAAAGCGAATTGCTGGATTTTATCATCGGAATTGTGAAAAACAATTAAACTCTTTGATGGCCTTTCGTGTCATGGTTAAACATGAAATGAAACAATTCATTAATATTTATGAAATAAATAAGTTTAATAAAGAAAAATGAAAATAGTTTGTCGAGGCGAACTGTCGCGGGTCGAAATAAATCGCCGCATTATCGATACAGATTTGTTATCGATATTTTTAATCTCCAAAAGTTGCTCATGCAGATCCTACTCGTTATTTCATTGAGAAAGTATCGAGTAATAGTGAAGACGGAGGCAAACAACAACAAATTGCCTTGGCTGAGTCTTGAATGAACAAATTCCATCAATTACGGCGTCGGTTGTGGTTATAGTGCGCGAAGTTGTGGATTTTAGTTTGTTTGTGCGGTTTGTTTTTTTTGAACGAAATGATCGTTGTGATGTAGCTGTTGCGGAGAAAATGATCCAGGTGAGTTAATTATTACAAATAAATCAAGAATTTAGTGGTTATGGGAAGTTAAATCCTGCTTTGAAGGCGACATAATATTATTTGTATGTATTCGTAGGCGCTCATATCTGATTCTGCCTAACGGCCGGTTTATTCACTCCTTTTTAATTTCCTCAGTAGAATATGCTTGATGATGATATTTTATTAAGATTTGATATAATTTTAGAAAAAATAGTATTATTTTATGAATTTATATTAAGTTGAAATTTCATTAAATCTTATCCATTCTTATATGAATTAAAAGATGTATAAATTAAATGAAATTAGATTAAATGAAGTAGTTTGAAGTGTTTAATTGTGTTTTCCGTTGGAAGTGGGCGAAATTAAATTTAAATTCGTAGAATTATTGTATATTTTCATAATTTATTTGGAAAATAATTGCATATGTGCATTGTGATTGCGAGAGAGCTTTAAGATATTAATGCCTTCGCATTGCTATGGCAACATGATGCATATATGATGTGATGTGTGTATGTGTGTGTGTGTGTGTGTGTGTGTGTGTGTGTGTGTGTGTGTATGTGTGTGTGTGTGTGTGTGTGTGTGTGTGTGTGTTTCAGGCTTGATTTGTATGTTGATTGTTGTTAATTGGTAAAGGACACAGCTTCGTAATAGGTCGTTTGAATTCACCATGCGCAGTTCTCAGCTTTACCACTCTGGTGGTGTCATCCTTTCCGGGGAAAGTTTCTAGGATTCGTCCTAAATTCCATTTTGTCGGTGGAAGTCTCTCATCTTTGATCAAAACCAGGTCTCCGATTTGAAGTTGAGGTTGAGGTTTCAGCCATTTTGGTCGTTGTTGCAGACGGGCCAAGTATTCAGATTGCCAGTGATGCCAAAAGGTTTGTAAACTGAATTGGATTGCTTTCCATCGATCAACATAATTCGTCTTCCCGATTGTGAGATCTGGTTCTGGTACGGTAAACATTTCTGCTCCGATTAAAAAATGTGCTGGAGTCAAAGCATTGAAGTCTTCAGGATTCTCTGTTAAGGGACATAGAGGCCTCGAATTTAAACACGCTTCAATTTGTGTTAAAAGCGTGGTGAGTTCCTCGAAGGTTAATACCCCATTTCCAACAACTCGTTTAAAGTGGTGTTTAACACTCTTCACGCCAGCTTCCCATAATCCTCCGAAGTGGGGAGAAGCAGGAGGAATGAAATTCCACTTTGTTCCTTGTGACGCCAAAACTTCAGCAACGCCCTTCCAATCATGGGTAGCATCCTTCAGAAGTCGGTACAACTCTGCTTCAGCTCCTATAAAATTTGTACCGCAATCACTGTAGATCTGGCTGCAGACTCCTCGCCGTGATGTAAACCGCCGAAACGCTGCCAGAAAAGCTTGAGTCGTAAGATCACTTACCGCTTCAAGATGAATCGCCTTTGTTGCTAGGCAAACGAAAATGGCTAAATAGCCTTTGTAACTTTTTGCTCCGCGACCTTTCCAAGCCCGGATACTAATCGGCCCAGCATAGTCAACTCCAGTATGTGAGAATGGCCTGGACGCAGTCACTCTGGGCGCTGGTAATTCTCCCATTAGTTGATAAGCTGGTTTAGTCCTGTGCCGATAACATATAGTGCATTTGTGAATGTATTGTTTTACTGCTCGCTTCGTCTGAAAAATCCAATATTTTTTCCGAAGATAACCCATCATTAACTGAATGCCTCCATGCAGGGTTTTTTCATGTGCTTCGTGAAGAATCAGTTTGGTGAAGTGATGATTTGGAACCAGGATTATTGGATGCTGTTGATCATATGGCAAATTTGCATTCTTCAGTCTTCCACCAACTCGAATGATTCCGTCCGAATCAACGAATGGATTTAGAGATGCCATGCCTCTGGACTTCAAAATGCCATCAGGGAACATTTCCAGCTGAGCTAATTTTACCAAAACCTTTGCTGCATCGCCAAGCTCCTTTGGTGAAATCGGACCAAATTTCCAGTTGGGTATGTATTTTTTCGAATTGTTGGTGAAACGTAAAATCATAGCAACAATACGTATTAATTTGTTTATTTCAGACGATCCATACATAAGTTCATTGATTGGGGGTAAAACCTTTCCGATGTGATGCACTTGTATTACTGGCTGCGTTGGATACTGAAAATCCCATGCATCGCGCAAAAATTCAGGTCCGGTCCACCATAACGGATTATCAAGTAAAGCTGATGGAAGAACACCTCTAGAAACCAGGTCTGCTGGATTTTGCTGAGTTGGAATATGATTCCAAATTTTGACGGGAGTCAATCGCTGTATTTCTCCAACCCTGTTTCGCACAAATGTTTCCCATTTGTTTGGTGAGGCTCGAATCCACGAAAGCGTAATGGTTGAGTCAGTCCATGCAAACTGCTTGATGTTCTGGTTTCCAAATACTTGAGTGGCATGGTCCAGAAGTTTGGCCAACGTAACAGCACCGCAAAGTTCCAGACGAGGAAGACTAACTGGTTGTACAGGAGCAACCTTAGATTTAGCGATGAGAAGATGCATTTTTGCTTGGCCTGTTTCATCTTCAACCCGTAAATACACTGCTGCTCCATAGGCTTTCTCCGATGCGTCACTGAAGCCATGAAGCTCAACTCGAGTGAAATCGCCGATGGTTTGAACCCACCTTGGAAATTGAATTTGGTTGATGGCTTGCAGATCTTCGTAGAAGACATTCCATTGTTCCAAGAGTGATGATTCAATTGGTTCATCCCATGACAACTTCTTCACCCACAGTTGCTGCATGAACATCTTCGCCTTCACAATACATGGAGCAATCCAACCCATCGGATCAAAAAGACGTGCTGTCGTAGATAGAATGAATCGTTTTGTCGGTTGTGGATCAGGAAGTGCGTTGTAGCAGAAAGAAAATTTATCAACAGAAGGAAGCCAGTGGACACCGAGTGTCTTAACTCGGTCCGTATCTTCTGACGGCATTGAGAATGATGATTCCCGTTCTCCTGTTGGAATGCCCGAAAGTAGTTCGTCAGAATTGGATGTCCATTTTCGTAAGTTGAATCCAGCTGTCTCTAATGTTGTTTTAATTTGTTGCATTTTCTCTTTAGCCTCTGCAATGGTATTTCCTCCAGATATCAAATCATCTACATACATCTCTTCACGGATCATGGTTGAAGCAAGTTGATTCTTCGAATTGTCTTCTGCTAACTTCAGTAACGTTCGGATCGCAAGATATGGAGCGGCTGCTGTTCCGAAGGTAACCGTGTTAAGTCTGTAAACTTTAACAGGCTCTTCAGAATTTTTTCTCCACAGAATCAGCTGATAATTTTTATCTTGTTCCGCTATCAAGATCTGGCGATACATTTTTTCGATGTCGGCAGTGAAGGTGTATTTATACAACCTCCAACGAAGAATAATGTCGCAGATATTTTGTTGAAGTGCTGGACCTACCAACATAGCATCGTTCAAAGAAACGCCACTTGATGTTTTGAAGGATGCGTCAAACACCACCCTCAATTTTGTGGTTGAACTGCTTTCTTTGATGACAGCATGATGTGGCAGGAAATAATGCAGATTTTCTGGCAACTGACTCTTATCGACTTCGCTCATATGACCAAGTTGGATATATTCTTCGATGCAGGCAGAATACTGGTCTCGAAGTTGCTGGTTTGCATCAAGACGTCGCTCTAAACCATGGAATCGCCTCAAAGCACCTTGATATGAATCGCCAAAAACCGGAGGAACGTTTCCTTTGAACGGCAATGCTACTTGATAGCGTCCATCAACTGTTCGTTCAGTGTTGGCGATGAAATGATTTTCACATTCAATGTCTTCGACTTTTTGGAATGGCTTGAACGGCGTTTCTTCTAGTTCCCAAAATTTTCGAAGTTGGGTTTCGACATCTACTGTTTGCATGAAACTTCTGACTTGATTGGATTCGGATACGATTGGGGCCTTTCCGAATAAGATCCATCCCAATGTTGTCTTCTGCATGACTGGCATCAATTGATCGGCTGGTGGAATCAACTCGGGCAACAAAAGCTCGGGAAGGACATCACTACCAAGCAAAATATCAATTTTTGACGATTTGAAGAATTCTGGATCGGCAAGCACATAATTGTTGAGATGAGTCCAATTCTCAACGTGAAGGGTCCGGGCCGGCAGATGCCCAGACAGTGACTTTAAGATGTAGGCTTGCGCTGTTGTTGCAAAAGTGGAATGCTGCGAAGCAAAAGTGATATCTACCACTCTTAAACATGTGCCACTGCTGACCAAACCCAACCCGGACACCCCCGTATGAGTTGTTCGAGATTTAAGTTGGAGTAATTGGGCAGCATGTTCTGTAATGAACGACGCTTCAGAACCAGTATCTAACAATGCTCGCAACGTCAACCACTCTCCCAACGAAGACTTCACTTTAACAAGGGCTGTTGCTAGTAAAACTTGAGAGTTCTTAGTTGGACTGCTATGATGAGAATGGTGAGAAGTTAAATTGCTAGAACCCGATGGTTTATTGGCAGTATGGAATGGAGGCGCCTCTGCGTTCAAAGCTGTACTTTGCGAATTTTGGCTGCTACTCTGTTGCTGTACTGAGTTGTTTTGCTGACTACTATTTGTTGACTGGACTTGCTGAAAGGAGTTATTATTTTGCTGTACGCGTGAAGGTTGTTGGTTTGGCTGGAAAGAAGTATTATTTACATGTAATAAGGTATGATGTGGTTGTTGACAATGATAGCACCTACGACTAGTTGGACAACTATCAGTAACATGATTATACCCTAAACAGTTTCGACACAAACCCAATTTGTTTATAACCTGACTACGCTCGCTAACACTCATTTTCAAAAATTTACTGCATCTTCTAACCGCATGTTTATTTTTCTGACATATTTTACAGGAAAGCTTTGTTTTATCAGACTGCGCATGTGCAATGAACGAGTTTTTGTGTGAAGAGTCCCGCGATGGCTTGGATGTACCTTGACTGTGCTGCTGGTCGACCGCTTCAAGAGTCCGGAACCTTGTCTCTAGAAAGGACGTAAATTCCTTGAAAGTCGGCAACTTCTTTGGGTCCTCTCTATCATTCAGCTTCTCTTCCCACATTTGCTGCGTTCTGCTGGGTAACTTTCGCACTAGAAGAAAAATTAGCACTGGATCTAAATGTTCTACTTCTATTTTCAGATTCGCAAGACTGTGGATTACTTGGGTCGAAGTGTACAGCAGATCCTTAATCGACTCCGAGCGCTCTTGTGCCAACGACGGCAAATTGAATAATGAACTCAACTGGATGTTGACGAGGACGCGAGGGTGATCATAACGGTCTTGCAACAGAGACCAAGCTTTGGCATAGTTGTGGCCTTGTATCTTCAGCGTGAAGAGCAGCTTCTCAGCATCGCCTGTTAGACTCGTCTTCAAATAGTGCATCTTTTGGATATCCGTAAGGGATGATTTATTATGCACCAGCGTTATAAAAAGATCATGAAAATTTGGCCAGGATTCATAGTTGCCGTCGAACACAGGTATTTTGATTGATGGTAAGTGAATTTCCTCACTCTTATGCTCACTTTCCTTCGCAGGGACTCCGCTGGACGGCTGGCTGCTGCTGCCACCAAGACTTGCCAGCGCATCCAGAAGCCTTGCTCGGAAGTCGCAATAATCCTCTCTGAAGCTTTCGTAAATGGATTCTGCTTCTACCTGCTTCTTGGCAACATCATCATCGGCTGCTAAAAACTCCTCATACACACTTGATACTGACTCCCACAAATCCTCAAGCAATTTCAATCGAGCTTGCACATAATTGGCGCTAATTGCCTTGCCTTTTTTGCTAAAATTTTCTATATCCTTTTTTAATTGTTTATATTTTGCCGACAAGTTTTTAGTAGCCATTTTGTATTTATTTATTTGAAAGAAAATATCTTAATAATAGTAAGGAAAATTGTCACTTACTCAATTAAAATGGCGTCCGAAAATTTCCTCGTGTTGTCTTGGTTATGTCTAAATCCCACGTTGCACACACTTTTTTAATCGAAGGACAGTAACTTAATCCTTTTTTAAAATTCCTTATAATTTTCAGGGCTCGAAGGACCAATGTTTGGCTGTATAGCCTTATATATCTTTTATATTTAATTTAATAAAAAACTTTAAGAAAAATGCCAAATAAAAACACACTTTAATTTACGGCAAGGAAAACACACTTTATTTGTTGGCGGTAGATGACAGGAATGACAATTCTATTGTTTGACAGCTGGTTGACACATTTGGAATCGTTATGGATGGGCGATCAATGGGGACTCCAGATGGGCGTTCACACTGTAGTTTTCATAATTGTCGCAAACACCATGTTCACACTGGGTGTGTTGAACACTAATCATTTTAAAAGAAAATGACATCAGACCATTTTCATAGATGGTGTCTTAAGGAATATTTTTCGCTATCAACTTTTTAAAATATATTCATTAGTTAAGGTCTTACAGCGCTGCGGAACGAATACTCTTCAGTATTCATAACTATACTCGTACATAAATATTAATGATTTGTTATAATTTTTAATCATCTTTTCATTTTTTTGTATGATAATCTTTTTAATTATTGATGGTGCAATATTGTTATTAATTAATCATTGACTCTTTTCCCCACCACCTACGAGGTAGAGTCTGAAGGCTTGTTTTTTTACGAGGCATAATCCACGGTGATTTTCTAAATCACAACTACTCAGTCCTCGGTGTTTTTGATTGACCAGGCTGCGGCTCAGCATCTGGTTGACTTTGTATATTAAATACTTGAGGGAGAACCGGAGAAGAAAATGGCGTCATTGTCGGTGGTTCATCTTCAAAATTATTTTTCTCAATTAATTTCGACAGCTCCATTATGTTGCTGCAAGTCTCCCTAGAATAATGGAAGCACACTGGACAACTTTTCAGGCCTGCTTTTCGACTTCCACACATCGCTCCACAGCTTCCTTTGCATCTACAGAAAATTAATTTTAGAAGCTCAGGGGGTGCTGGGGGTTTTGAGCTCTGCACTGGCATCTATATTTGTCCAAATTTTTTCATTCCCCAGTCTTCAGGATCGTTATAATTACCAAGCCACTACTGGCCCAGATGGTAGACTCGGAAGCTGTGGAAGCGGGCTGTATCTTGTGTTGGAGGAAGTGAAGATAAATTAAATGTTGTTTATGACTTGGCGAACTGTTTACATCTTAGGCTGTCAAGAGAATTACATATCATCTTTATCACCACCATATAAAGAGATGAAAAAACGTTCACCAATGACAGTAAGTATAGGTGGGTAAAATCTTTTGTTGAGGAACAACGCCGTTGTTGCATCGTTGATAACACAGGTTTACAAATATGGGTTCGCTTTTCGACACGTGAAAGTAAGAGTCGTTCGTTGTCCGTTTTTCAGCTCCCCAAAAATGGTGAAAAAACCTTTCTTTTGCACTTTCAAACGGTAATATCTCGAAAACCAGACCTGAAAGCGAAAAACAGATAACGGATTTGAGTTAAGCACGAAAAACTACCTTTACATCAACTCTTATGCTAGGTTTCCACTTGTCATTTACCAACCGACCAAAGACGCATTTTCGCGTCAATTCACAAAATGACAAGTGGAAATACTCCAAAATTGGTGGTCTTTGAACTGACAAACACTGTTTGTCAATGAAAGACAATACATTTTAAAGACAAGTGGAAATAGCTCAATTGACAAACGAAATGTCACTTTGTCTTTAACTGACAAAGAAAATTTTTTGGCAACGTGTTTTAATTCTTTGTCAATGAAAGACACAAATTTGACAGCTGCTTTATTAATAATCCAATGTGATTTCAAAAAGTGAAATTGAAGTGAAAAAAAAAAAAAAATAGAAAATTCCAAATTAAAATAATGGAGGCTATCGTGAATAAAATTTCCCACGGAATTTTTCCCATCGTCGAAAACTGGGAACGTGGATTGTGTTCGCAGTCTCTCTAAAAATTTATTGGAATCGAAAATCAATATTGCATGGCCACTGGGCTACCATTTTGATCGACCAAATTTGAACCTGCATGGCACAGTGGAATATTGTTGGCATTTTCAATTTTAGAAGATTAGAAAAATTCAGTGGGATATTGGAGAGTGACCTAAATATGAGCAACAATCCATCCTTTTTAGAGGATGCTAATGTCCCTGAAAAAAAAAGAAAATGAATCAGAACATCAACTCTGGAGTGGACAACAGAAATTAACCATTTGCTGATACAAAAGGTCCAGCAATTCGATAATATTTGGGACTCAGACAATAAATACAATAAAAATAGACATATGAATAACAATTCGTGGGAATCGATTTCGAAAGCTCTGGGAATTCCCAAAGGTGAATTTGTGTTGCAAAAACAAAATTGAAATTAGCTTTTGTCATACGCATTCTTCTTTTATAAAATCTCGGTTCCTTACAACACAGGTCCAGAAACAGATTTTGTACCCAGCAATCAGGTTTTTTTCGTTTTTTTCCTCTTGTTCCTGGAGCTCCATTTTTGTGCCAACAAGCACCTCAAATGAGGCAAGAGCAATTTGCTTTTTTTAAAGCATAATTTAACCTAAACAAAATAACACAACAATACAAAATCACCTACCTTTTTACTGAGCAGAAACATAAAATAAGCTTCCCACTTAAACAATTTTCATTCAATATAACTGACAGCTGTGAAAATTTACTCATTGACAATGAGTGTCGTTTCATAAAAGACAAAGCAAATGGAAATAGGTGTCAATGAACTGACAAAGGCGTATGTCAAAATTTCTTGGTCTTTGAAAAGACCAACGATTTTGTGTCAATAAATGACACGAGTGGAAATGAACTGGCAATTGTGTCGTTCAAAGACCAAATCGTGATCTGTCAAACTGTGTCATTTCAAAGACAAGTGGAAACCTAGCATTACTTAGTCATGTCGAAAACTTTGTAGACCTGTGTAGTTAAAAAGTTTATCATACAAAAAAAATGAAAAGATGATTAAAAATGATAACAAATCATTAATATTAACGAGTATGTAGTTATAAATACTGAAGAGTATTCGTTCCGCAGCGCTGTAAAACCTTAACTAATGAATATATTTTAAAAAGTTGATAGTGAAAATTATTCCTTAAAACACCATCTATAAAAATGGTCTGACGTCATTTTCTTGTAAAATTATTAGAAAAAAAGTTATATTGACCAATAGAAATTTTTTTCTCAAACTTTCATGGATTTTCACTTATTACTTTTTTATTTTTGGTTCTACGACAAAAAGTCACTTGACAAAAATTGTAGATAATCTTATTTGCAACAAAAATTGTTCTCTTATTGAGGCCTATAGTTCGTCAGATAAACCATAAAAACAATTTAAACCCCTTTTTCCAAGATGGCGGCCACGGGACAAGGGCTGCAATCCCACAAACTTGGATTTAACTTTAAGCCGACCCCCCCTTGATATCTAAAAAAGAAAATTGCATCCTCTGACAAATGCACGCTAAGTCCAAAAAAATGTAACATTTCAATGGACTAGTAATAGCCTAGGAAAATTAGACAAACAAATGGTAAAACTTCGAAAAAAATTCCGACAAAGCGGAGAGCTTTATGTAGACGTCTTAGGAATTAGGGCCGGGCAAAAATTTTTATTAGGGTAAAGAAGGGTAAAATTCAGTTTTTTCTTAATTTCTTGAAAACTATCAGTTTTTTTTTTTTTTAATGTGAAGGTACAAATTGTAGCTTATGTAAATTTACACAAAAAAGATTAACATACTTTTTTTCAACAAATATAATTTTTTTCAAAAAGTTAATGAATTAATATTATTTCTCATTAAATTCTACACAAAAAATGATTGTAACTCTTTTTTTCTTCGTAGCAGCAACAGATTTTGAGAAAAACGTTCAGAAACGTTATAAGAGACCTTTTTAAAAGGAATAATTACGTGCAAGGATTTTTTTTATAATTGGCGCGCACTCAAGGGGTTATGAATACAGTGCGAGCACTTAGGAAATAGAGGGAGAACAGAAAAGGAGATAACGATTTGTAAATTTGTCTTAAATGTCTGGATATTGAAATGGGAAGGAAAAACAGAGTTGGGTAAGGCATTCCACATTCGTGTGGTACGGCTAAAGAAAGAATCTCTATATTTGACGGTACGTCCAAAGTTAGACCCAAGGGTATACTGATGAGCATTCCTAGCAGTGCGGGTATTACGCTGACAAAAATTAAATTCCACACGATTTTTAATACCCCATTTGACAATGCTGTTTAAATCCGAATTTAATGAGCTCAACATATTCTGCCGCTGCTGCTCCACGTTTGAAGAACAGGGAGGTGAATCTGGAAATAGGTATGAAAAGCTAAGGGTGCTGTCATCAGCGAAGCAGTTTAGTGCATTAGTAGTTACAGACAAGAGATCATTGATGAAAATAAGAAATAGTGTCGGAGACAAAACGGAGCCTTGGGGCACACCAGCATTTATTTTGAGAACTTCAGATTTGAAACCGTCCAAAACAACTTGGATTGAGCGGTCAGAAAGGTAATTACTAATCCAGCGAACGATGCAATGATTGATTCCACTTTTCAGTTAGAAAAGCCATCAAATCACCAGTGGATCTGTTGCAACGAAAGCCGTACTGACGGCCATTAAGAAGCTTTCGTTGTTCAAGATATTTCATAAGCTGACGATTGATCAGAGTTTCCATGACCTTGGAAAGAATGGATGTCAGAGCAATTGGTCGGTAATTGGAAGGAGAAGATGAATCGCCTTTTTTAGGGATAGGCTGCACATAGTGCACATATACCTTTTTCCACCCAGATGGGAAGTGGCCTAAAGAATAGGAAAGGTAAAAAAGCCTACGCAGAGGTTATGCTAAAGTGGAAGAACACATCTTCAAGACAATAGGTGATATACCATCAGGGCCGGCGGATTTCCGAATGTCGAGATCTTTTAGTACTCTGGAAACTGTACGGGTACGAAAATGTATTGGTTCCATAGAGAATTGGACGTTCTCAAGTACAGGTGGGACCCTGTTGCTCACTGGCAGCGTAGAATTTGCGGCGAATTGTTCTACAAACACATTTGCCTTGTCTATAGAACTAACGACAGGGTTATCATTGAAGATGAGCGTGGGAACCGATGAAGATGATGAGTTATTAATATTCTTAACGAATGACCAAAAAATTTGACTGCCCTTAGGACGTTACAGTATTTTTAGTCTTAATTTTTGCTCATGCAGAAATTTAGTTCTTAGAATCAAGGCATTGCAGGAATTTCTGGCTTGTTTGAATTTTGACCGGTTTTCCTCTGTAGGAATGGTTTTATATAACCGAAAAAACGATTCTCTCACTTTGATATCATATCTGCACAAGCATCAACGTCTCCATCTAAAAAAACACATCGACCAGTTAAAAACACGAAAAAAGTTGTTGAGTCCTTCCCAGTTGGATTTTTCGTATTGCCAAACTGTTCTTTTCGATATTTTTTCTTTAACTGGGGAATTAGAACACGAAAAGGATGCCGATATTAGACAATGGTCAGAAGTGCCGAGGGGAGCTAAAACATTCAAACTATATTTTTTGGGGTGAGATGTGAGGAACAAGTCGAGGGTCTTAGGGGTTTGACCTGCAACATCAGGTATTCTAGTAGGCTCGTCCACCAGCTGAGTCAGATGGTTGAACTCTGAAAAAATCTCAGCATACCTTCCCTCCGCCGTTGTTAGAATTGAATGGCAAGGCCAATTCGAATTGTGCACATCTCAGTGCGTAGATTGAGGGACACTATTGCCTGAATGCAGTCCGACAGCGCATCAAACTGATTTAAAGTTGACGTACAGTCTGTTTTATTATTTTATTATTGAAAATGTTCGTTGGGCCCATAAGTATGCTAAAAAACCGAAAATGCTAATCATGCTTTTCTGAGAGAGTGGTCACACTGGCCACTTTTCAATAATTTTGGGTCAACTTGGCAACTTAGTCGAATTTGACAATTTTGGTCTTAAATTTTGTATTCAAAATTAAATTTTCAATCGAAATGGATATTTTAGAAAGTTTTATAAAAAATTTAAGCAAGAAAAATTAACCAAAACCAACATAACAAAAATCGAAAAATTAAAGGTTTTAAAACTTTTTCCTTAATTGCGCAAAACTTTTTTCCGAGCAAAGATCGAGTCAAGGAATTCTTCAACAAAAAAAAAGTAGAGGCAAACATCTTTAATATGCGTGTTCAACATGTAGTTTTTATTTAAAATTGAAAAAAAAATATAGGCTTTTAAAAGTGTACCATTTCTTATCATTTCTTGCAGTTTCTTTCCTTGCACCTAGTACCAAATCTTATAATAATCGGTCCAGCCGTTCAGGTTGTAGGTCTAAAAGCATTTAGAAACAGCTAGAAAACAAAAAATGTCGGCTTACCTATACTTTTTAAATATTCTAAATAATCGTAATGTCATATTTCATCAAAATCTTGAAATCGAATATTTTTACGAATGTGAAATTTGCCATAATGGTACCGAAAATGAGGCTTTCGGGCCAAAACTGCAAAAAATTATATTAAATGTTAAAGTTTGAATGGGTATATATCGTTCAGTTTTGAATAAAAAAGACTTTTTTTATATGTCATATTAAAGCCTTGAGCCTCTTCTTTTATATTGTATGAGCATAATGAGCATGTTTTTGGGCCTATTCTTGCTCCAAAAAAAGTTATGCGCAATTTGTTCAAAGATTCAGAAGTCTTAAATTTTTCGATTTTTTTTTTGGCTGTTTTTGTTAATTCTTCTTGCAAAAAAAATTTATATAATTTTTGAAACCATCAATTAAATGCTCTAGTTCGCCTTAGTATCCGAGTTATACCTAACATATTGAAAAGTGGCCAGTATGACCATTTTCTCAGAAACGCATGGATGAATGAATTTATAATTTTTGGTTTTAAGCATGCTTATAGACCAAACGAATATAATTCAATCATACAAACCCTTGCACGTATTTGTTCCTTTATACCCCTCATTTTCCGCTCTATTCAATAGGAATAGGCTATTACTGTTATAAATTTTGTTCATCGTATTGCTTGGGTAAAATAGGTAATGAGTGCGTTTGTATACGCTTTTCTCAAAATCTGTTGCTGCTACGAAAAGTGTTAGGATCTTTTTTGTGTATAATATTATGAGCAATAGTACAAATTCATTAATTAAAAAAGTATTACATTACAACAGGAACTTTCGACCGACGGAATGGTCTGGTATTTTTTTTTTCATACACAAGAAGATGTCAGCTTAACATATATGTAAAAATCAGCTTTATGCAGGTTGGTTTGCAAGTTTTTTGTAATTTGAGAAAACATAAATAAAAAAGTATATTTCTTATAATACCAATTTTGAAAACTTTAGGTTCGTCTGGCAGGAGCTTTTTACCGTTCAACTCATCATATATGTTTTTTATATACAAGATGGCACAAATCCATCATGCTCGAACAGTAAATTTGTGTAGGTAGGTGTTTAAGTTTTGTCAATTTTATAAAATTCTGAAAAAATATATGGTAACTCTGGGTCTACTGTAAAAGAACTATGTATATCATATATTTCTGAAATGATTTAATATGTATTAGGATTATACGCAGTTAATGTGCTATATTTAATACATTTCTCTGGTTAATCAACAACATTTTTTAATACCAACTTTTAATAACTCGTCTGACAAGCTATTTTCGTTCACCAAACTCATCTAGCATCTTTTTTCATGTATACAAACAGATACAAGTTTATATAAATTCAAAAAACAGTATTATAAAAGTAGATATGTTACATTTGGCTTTTATTTAAATCTTGAAAAAAAAAAACAAAATAGGTGGCAACCCTAGAATTGCGGAAATATTCCTTGATCTTTATTTTTTGACTAATATGTTCACGAATAAAGCATACATTATGTTTAAGCCTTGTACCTAACAAATTTCTCAAGTTATCCAATATCTTTTATTAATCTTCAAGAGCCTTAGACTCGTCTGGCAAGAACTTTTGACCGCCAAACCCGTCTCGCATAGCCTTGTGCAAGTAGGTTAATTTTTTCCTTTTTTTGCATTTTGAAAAAAAAAACATATGGCAACCTTTCGACCACGGCAACCCTGCCAGACCGTGGTTTTCATACTTAACCAGTCCCAAATCAAGCATACACAAAAATTTAGCCGTGTGCCCAGTAGGTTAGTCAAAGTGGCTGGTAGCTCTCCGACTATAAGTGACATTTGACCTTGAATAACTTCTAACCTTTAATATTAAAAATGGTCTTCAGCAGAGAGCGGTGAACTCGCCGATTCTAATCAGCATTTACACCAGCGATCTGATAAGTAGTCTAACTCAGGCAATTGCGTATGCCGACGATCTAATTGCGTACAGAACAGCTCCAAAAGTCGAGGTCATCAGAATTTTTTTGCAGCGTGAATTCGAAAAGATTCAGCGATATTGCGATGACTGGAAGTTGAAAATCAACTTTCAGAAATCAGAAACTATCTTGTTTAGGACTCCGTTGCATGGAGCCACAAGGGATACGAGAAAGAACTGGCGTAAGCTGGTGATCGTAGGGCCAAATGGACAGCCACTGGCGAGTAAAAGTGTAGTAAAGTACCTTGGCATCTGGATGGATCAGTATTTATATTTCCACAGACATATAAATGCTGCTCTGTCCAGGGCTAGGGGAGCTTTTGCCCTGACGAAACGGTTGTTTTATAGCAGCCGGCTTGACAGCAGGGTGAAGGTGATTTGCTACATGGCCCTCATACGGCCGATGATTGCCTATGGGTGCCCGGTTTGGTTCAACGTTGCCCCATCTAAAATGGAAAAGATTCGGGTGTTTGAGAGGCAGTGTCATAGACGCTGCCTTGGATTACACAGAACACCAGAGTCGGAGTACAAACATTATTATTCCAACCTGATTCTATACAACGGCGCCAACATAAACAGGATAGATAATTTTTTGCTGAAGCTTATTCGGGGTTACATTGCGAGAGCAATGTCCTCGACCAACGGCTTAATTTTTGGGGCTTATTACCCTAAAAACGATTATTACGAGAGTGTGCGTTTAAGCGGCTTTATTCCGCCCGATGCATTCCTCTATTTAGACAGTCGAGGGCTGATCCAGGATAGAGCGGCGGTTCCGCAAATCTACCACGTCGGCCGTAGAACTGTGGATCGGCGGCTCCTTTACAGTCAAGACGTCCTCGCACAAGACGGAGCCGAGCACCTTCGGTTCAGTAGGACTGTGTCCGATCGGGACCGAAGAGATAGGGTAAAGCAGGAGAACCAGTTCTGGTGGTTGAAACCTGAACACGAAGTTTCTTCGGATATTAAAAAGTTGACTGCATTTTTCTATGCCATGGCCGACTTACATAGGTTTAGGTATTTAGTTTTACGCAGGGACAGTCAGGGTGGCACAAAAAAAAAAAAAAAAAAAATCAATAAAAACACAAAAAAAAAATAAAAAAACCAATAAAAACACAAAAAAAATTATAAAAACCCGAAAATGCTTGCTGTGGCTGTTCTAGTTTGTAAGTAGTCTGTAAGTAGTTTGTACGTAGCTTTAAGTAGTTTTATAGTAGTTTTAATTAGTTATAATTAGTTTTAATTAGTTTTAATTACTTTTAATTTAGTTTTATTTAGTTTGTAAGTTTTATATAAAACCAAAAATAAAGATAATGATACCAAGTTTTTTTCAATTCTTCTTGGTGAAAAATAAAACCAAAATGAATTCTAGTTTTAAGATAGTTCTTAAGCCGAAAGGCAGTAGCATTAAGTTATTAGTTTTACTTAGAGCGCCCGAATGGGCCCAGTAAGTTAGTTGTAAAATATTGATAAGTAGGCTAGTTTTTATGAATCTTTGTCTAGCTTTAAGATAGTTTTAAAAAATTGGAAAAATAAAAATTGAATTAAAAAAAAAGCATCTAATGGGCACACGATTTATCAATAATGGACTTTTGTGTGGGTATTCCTTATACCAAAATAAAGATTATTGCATTTAAAAACCTTTACTTGGACTTTTTCCTCAGCTTGGCTTTTTTTTGTACAGGGTGTTTTTTTAAGAGGTATAGAACTTTAAATTGGCAACACTATTTTAACTGGCGGCCATTTTGTCAGCTGTCAAGTAATTTTTTTTAGTTTGGTTTGGCATTTTAATATAAATAGACTGAGGCCTGAACAACGCTTCCAAATTGTGCACATTTATTTTGAAAATCATGGTTCTGTTCGAAATAAATATCGCGTGAATTTTGTTTGGCGATGAAGCTCACTTTTGGTTGAATGGATACGTCAATAAACAAAACTGCCATATTTGGAGTGATGATAGTCCTCCACTATGTATGCGTATGTTATTCTCGTTCAATATTTAATCGAGCAAACCTTTTCCATAGTTTAGCAAACTAGCTCAGGAAAAATATAAAGGGTGTTTTTTTTTTGAGTTATAGAACTCTGAAATGGAATAAAACAAAGATATTTTTTTTTAAATTGACATGAAATTTACTTTATTCGAAAGATAATCTTCTGGCATTATAATTTAAATATGATTTCTGGAATATGACCGCCACGGCTGTAGTCGTCGGACGTAGTCTCATCTGAAGGTCCAATTTTCGATGACTTTTTCCAACATTTGTGGCCCTATATCGTCAGTAACGCGGCGAATGTTGTCCTCCAAGTGGTTAATCGTTTCGGGCTTATCGGCGTAGACTATAGCGACTACACATATGCCCACAGCAAATAGTCAAGCGGCCTTAAATCGCACGGTCTTGGAGGCGAATTTACGGGTCCGTAACGTGAAACTATGCGGTTATCAAAAGTTTTCTTCAATAAATCAATTGTGGACGGCTGTGGGACATGTTGCGCAGACTTGTTGAAGCCACAGCTCCTGCACATCAGTAATCATGGGTCTACAGCGCTCACAATTGACTGTAACATTCTGGCCAGCATCGGTTTCAAAGAAGTACGGACCAAATATTCCACCAACCCATAAAGTACACCAAACAGTCAGTTTTTGTGGATGTAACGGTGTCTCAACATACACTTGAGGTAGTGACAATTTTTGTTCTTGTTTTGGGAATTCGTGTAATATTCGTTATTTCTAACAAGAAGTGCAGTGGCTTAGCGAGCGCTTTGGGGGCCCCACATCAAATATTTTTTAGGGCCCCCCTTTTTCCTAACTGGGGCTCAGCCTTAGTTATAAACTTTTTTTTTACTTGCATCAGCATATTAGATAAGCTCAATTTGATATTTGATTTTGTACGGCAAAAGGAACAAAAAACAGTTTTTAAAAATATGTATCTCGAAAACCGTTAATTTTTTCAAAAGATTTAAATCTTAGCTCATGAAATTATACGAAAGAAGATTATAACACTTTTTTGTATGAGAAACAAAGTTTGAGAAAAACACTCAAAACACCCCGTCAATGTGCTGCAGTGGAAGTGTTGAAAAGATTATAATGAGGGCTATCGTGGATAAAATTTCCCATGGAATTTTTCCCATCTTCTAAAATTGGAATTGCCAACAATTTTCCACTGTTCTTTGCAGGTTCAAATTTGTGCCGATCAAAATGGTAGTCCCATGGCCAAGGAATATTAATTTTCGATGCCAATAAATTCCGAGAGAATAACAGTGACCACAATTCACGTTCCCAGTTCTCGGCGATGGGAAAAATTCCGTGGGAAATTTTATTCAGGATAGCCTCCAATAATTATTTTGTAACGTTTGTACACGTTTTTCCCAAAATCTGTTGTTCTAACGAATAGTGTAATAATCTTTCTTGTGTAGAATCCTATTAGCTTAAATTTAAATCACCTAGATTTTTGAAATACAATAGCAGTTTTCCTGATTTGCATTTGCAAAAATAATTTTTTGTCACTTTACGGTCAAAATCAAAAGTCAAATTTTGAAAATGGTTGCACGTTGCAGTTGTGGTTCCGTTAGTTGGTAGGACTTGGATTGAGATAACTAACACAGGAAGGAAAACTATCGAAAAGAGAGGTACATTTTAAATAATATATAAATGAGGTTTGTTCGTTGAGCCCTGAAGTTACCCGGGGTCAGCCCAAGGCTTTTTTTGAAAATCCTGATTTCACTTTGACCAGCAAATTCTTTGTTTTTTGACACCTAGGGTCACCCCGAACTCGATCTGAAGTAGATCTAGGTTTCTTGCTGGCGCGAGTTGAGGTTAAGAATAAATTTCCAAAGTGGCATGAGCTCTAAGCATGTTTTTTTTAATAGACATTCAAGGTATTCACATATTTACTTTAATATTAAGGTGCCAGTTAACGCTATGATTGAAAATTTTAATGATAGATTTTGAGATGTTTAGAAAGCAAAATCAATTTATATTGTGATAGACAAATAAAGCTCAAGACTTAATAAATATTTCTAGTCAAAAAAAATTCAAATATGCCCAACTTTCCTCAAAAAATGACTTTTAATTTTTTAATGATCATTAGTAAAGTAGTTCAATCATTGAAATAAGAAAAGTGTATTTATGTTGAAAGTTAGGCCTTTTTGAAAGTTTTTTTTTTGGCTAGAAATATTAATTAAGTCTTAACTTTTATTTGTTCATCTAAATAATAAATGATTTGACTTCCTAAACGTCTCAAAATCAATCATTAAAATTTTCAATGATGAGTTTCAATGATAGCTATAACTGGCACCTAACAAATGAAAATATAAAATGGAAGCTGTGGTTTGTATCTATTCATTTTTAAAGAAAATGTTGATTCCTGTTTATTTCACAATTGAGGGCCCTTTGGTGTTTTTTGAAAACCGAAAAACCTTGTTTTTTTTTACTATTCTTGTGGTTGTCAAGAATAATAAAACCTGGGTTAAATCAAGGGAAACTTCAACGAGCGAAAAAATTGTGTACCGAATGCATCTCAATGAAAAATTTTGTACACCCGTCAAGTACTCTGTATCTCGGGGCCCTTAAACCTCGGGGGCCCCGTATCATTGATACGGCTGATACTGCCGTAGCTAGGCTACTGAAGAAGTGCCATATAGAGAATACTCGGACTCCTACACTTAATGCCGAAAAAAACCTAGGGCAGTTAGTTGGAAAGCTAAATAAAAATCTTAGATCACAAGGGAATAAGTGTTATTTAGTTAAGCTATAGAATTCTGTTTTTACAGTAGGAGATATGTAGTGCCAGTCAGGGAAATAGTATTTAATGCCTTAAAAATAAACTCCTTAAATAATATAAAAATCCAGCCAAATCAAAAAAAAAAGAAAAAAAAAAAAGAATTACTTCTTATATTATTTATAGAGGAAACGAACCTCCCATTGCGGTGATTGTGACTTGTTAAATCCACTTACCCGCATTGGTCACATTCAAAAGTCCTAAATCATCATGAAAGATGCAATAGAATATAAAAGAAAGGCTAAGAAATTGGATTCTTTGCAATGAAACACACAATCTTCCATATCCTTTTTTCATATATAAGAGTGTGTACACTGTACAATATACACATAGCAACCGCACAAAGAAAAAAGGAAAGTAATTTCCTCATTCGCAACTTAAAAGAGAAAACAAATCACCTGGGAATACAAAGCAAGTAGCTAAAGTTGTTCTTCTTAAAGAGTCCTTTAAAGTAGGTGATGCCATTGAAGTAGGTATATAGTCGGTTAGTGACAACTTTCAGTGATAGAAAGGACTCATAGAACATAGATATGTATATGAAAATGTTTTTCTTAAAAAAATCTTTTTATTATTTAAGCTCAGAGCCCTAGATTATAAACATAAACCACACCGAGCGTTTTGAGTATCTCGTGCTTTGTTACCATTCATACCAAATGGTGCCGAACCTCTTACTTCGAGAACATAGTTACCATTAAGATTACTTGGTGCAGCATATCCCATTGGTACAGCTGTATCTGTACATTTATTTTTCTTAAGTTTATTCAACGATGTACAGCGTTTTGCCATAAAATTATTCTCATTTCCCGGATAAACGGATTCAACATAGTACAACCAAGCTCGTTCGTGAGCACATGTCACGGTGAAGCATCCTGTTGGCAAAGGTACAAATCCATCAGGATAGAAATCCACATCTCCTGTGGCTTCGCGTTTTCCCAAAACACCTGTGTTCGTGTGAATGACATCTATGAAGTCTGCCTGGCCACGCATAAGTCCAGATAGGTTCTCGCCTTCATTGAAACATGGTTTTGCTGGATCCAATCCAGTGATGCGGGGTATTAGTTTGTTGGTTAGTTTATTAAATGTACGTCCAGCAGCACCACAAATATGAGCTCCCAAACTATGGCCTAAAATAAATTCGACATTAAGAATTTGAGCTTAACGTGGTTTAGAAAAAAAAAGTCACACCAATCAGATGAATGTTTTCCAAAGGGACGATTTCAGCTAGTTGAACTAAACTTTTTCCTAAATATTCTCCGATTTTATCTGTGTTCAGAGCCGACCAGGAGAATACGGTATCCACATATGATGCTGCGTCTATTGCCTGGATTGGTGCAGTGAGAGGTTAATACCATATTGAGAAACCATCAGTGTACCTAATTTATTTTTCTTACCAGAAAATTAACGTTGCCTCGGCAATTATAAGCTTTGGCTAGTTCAACTATTGTTTTTGAATTGGAAATTGTTGTCCTCCATCCAGTCACCAAGATTACAGTCTTCTTAGTCACATCGAATTCTTTAATTTTTAAAAGATCACTCGGAAGGAGTAGTGGGATGGTGTATTTCTTGCATGGAGTTATCAGTTGGAAATTCAATGAATTCATGTCTGGTGTAATCCTTGATACAACTGACTTCGAGGACATCAATGTTGAGCCTTAAAATGTGTTTTATTTTAGACTACTCACTATTTTGATAGGTTCTGATCATATAAACTTACAAACTGAATTAATTGATGAAGATACATATTCTAACGGATAACCAGCAAGAAGATTTTTTCCACCACCTAAAAGTTCAGAAGGTGTTGGAATGAAGCTTCCTGCATTGCTAACGACACCAACAGCAATATCTTTTGATTCAATCAAATAATTTTTAAAAGATTTCAAACCCAATGAGCTTACTGAACTTTGAAGAAAAATTAACGAACAAACAATTAAAATAATTGATTTCATCTTGAATAATAAAAACTTTCCACTGATAATAATATTTTCAAGTGATAATGGCTCAAAAAACTTAAGCTTACTGATTTGTAAAATAAAACCAAATAACCTGAAACTAGTTTTACGGAATTCGTTTTATACTCGTATCATTTCCTTATTGATCTAAACATGATTAAACAATTGTCAATTTATTTGTTCTTCGTAAAACAAAAGGTATAATGTCAGTTTTTCTTTTTTGTTATGTTATATACCCTATAATATTAATATCCTCCAAAAATCAAAATGCAGAATGACTTATTAGAACAAAAAGTAATGGGGAAGACTTTCGAGCTTAATCTGTCAAACCAAAAAGAGAAGACTGAAAGTAGAAGATAGCTGCAACTATCTGTTCAAAGTAAAATGATAGACTGGGCGATCAGTATACCTTCCAATCTCTTAATTCGCTAAACAAAATGGCGCCTATTTGTAGTGTTTATCAATTAACTCAGCTATGACATCGAAAGTTACCATTTACCATGAATTAACTTCTGCCACGTATTGAACCTATGCATTCAACTGGTGAAACGAAAAAGGATACTGGGAATCACACACGATAGTAACTTACTTACTTACTTATCCGGCTCCCGATCCATGAAGGGTCTCTGCCTGAGATATTGCGGTCTTCCATCGGTTGCGGTCCCTCGCACGCTCCCTCCAGTCGTCGATATCAAGCGCTCTTGCGTCTGTGACCGCCTGGTCCCTATAGCGGAGGTTCGGTCTTCCTGGTTGTCTCGAACCTGGGGCTGGGATTCGAAGATTTTCTTGGCTGGAGCGTTGTTGTCCATTCGCTCGATGTGGCCGAGCCAGTGTAGTCGACGTGATTTGGCTCTTTGGACTACATCCACATCTTGGTACAGCTCGTATAATTCACGATTGAATCTTCTAATCCAATCGCCCTCTTCGCATATAGGACCAAATATCCGCCGAAGAATTTTTCTCTCAAAAGTGCCCAGTATCAATTCTCCTTTTTTACTTATCATTCAGCACTCGGCGCCGTAGAGTAGAACTGGTAAAATCAGCGTTTTGTATAGCGTGCACTTTGTCTTTCGAGAAAGGAGTTTTGAACCCATTTGTTTGGCCAAACCGAAGTAGCAGCGGTTCGCTAGGGTAATTCTTCGTCGGATTTCCACTAAGGTGTCGTTCGTGGAATTGATGTTTGTTCCGAGGTAGGTGAACTCCTTGAATACTTCGAATCTACTGCTACCAACAGTGACATTTTGTCCTAGGCGATGGACAGATGAGGCTTTGTTTGTTGATAGCATATACTTTGTTTTGTCCTCATTCACTTCAAGACCAACGCGTTTCGCCTGTTCATCAATAGCTGTGAATGCTTCAAGTACAGCTCTCTTGGAGCGGCCGATGATGTCGATGTCGTCTGCATAGCCAAGTAGTTGAGAAGACCTGTTGGAGATAGTGCCTTCCATGTTAAACCCACTCTTGGGCCCTATCTGCTCCAAGACTAGATTGAAGAAATCACATGATAGCGCACCTTCTTGTCTGAAGCCTGTATACACGTCTGGAATAACTCGGATGAGCTGTTACCCATTTGGACGTTGCACCGCGTATTTTGTAACGTCATGTGGCATAGCTGGATCAGTTTTTTTTCGGGATCCCGAGTTCCGACATCGCCCATAGAAGCTCTTGGTGACTTATGCTATGATATGCGGCTTTAAAGTCGATGAATAGATGGTGGGTCTCGACTTGAAATTCGTTGGTCTTTTCCAGGATTTGCCTCAATGTGAAGATTTGGTCTATCGTTGATCTGCCTGGCCTGAGGCCACACTGGTACGTGCCGATCATAGTGTTGCAGAAAGGTTTTAGACGCTCACATAGTACGTTGGATAGGATCTTGTAAGCAACATTAAGCAGGGATATGCCTCTATAGTTCTTGCAGGACATAGGATCACCTTTTTTGTAGATTGGGCATATGGAGCTATTTGACCAGTCGTCGGGCATACTTTCCTCCTCCCAAACTTGGTTGATGAGCTGGTGCATGCACCCTACCAGAACATCTCCTCCATACTTGAAGAGTTCCGCTGGTAGGCCATCCGAGCCGGCGGATTTGTTGTTCTTAAGCTTGTGGATGGCTTTCTTAACCTCTTCAGTACTGGGTGCTGGGACTGGATCTTCATTGACTGGTCTAATGCTTCTTTGTTCTCCTGTCGCCTCCTCTACATAAGCCCATTAAGCAGCTGCTGGAAATGCTGCTTAAACACGTCTACAATTCCCTGTGCTTCGGTGACTAGGTTCCCTTCGCTGTTTCGAAGAGCTTGCGTGCCAGTCCTATAACCAGATGCCAGTTGCTTGGCTGTTTTGTAGAACCGGCGGGTGTTGGTGGCGGTGCTGGACTCTTCGAGATACTTGAGCTGAGAGGCTGCGGATGCTCTTTTCTGTCTACGCAGGGTTTTTTCTCTTTCCTTCTCTTTTCACGGTACTCCTCTCTTGCTGCTCTTGTTTTCCGTTGCAGCATTTGCATTCGTGCAAATCCTACTTCAATACCGCGCATTCATCGTCATACCACGGGTTCTTTTTTCTGGGTGGTTGATAGACTTTGGTGGTCTCGGCTGTCTCCTTAATGATGTCGCGATATTGGTTCCACTGGTTGTTGACGCTAGTGGCTGGGTGTACGGCAGAGAGTTTCCCGGTCAATTGCTCACTGTAGTCTCTGGCTTTCTCAGATGTGCTAAGGCATGCGATGTTGAACTTCTTCCTTTGGGCGGTCTTCGTTTTCTTTTCGTTGGACAGTCGGGCTCTGAACTTTTTCACAACAAGAAAGTGGTCAGAATCCACGTTTGCACCTCGGAAAGTTCGCAACGTCCAAGATGTTCGATGCGTACCTTGCTCCAATTAGCACGTGGTCGATTTGGTTGGCAGTTCGACCATCTGGAGATCGCCAGGTTGCTGTGTGTATTCTTCGCCTGGGGAACCTAGTGCTACTTATCACCGTATTACGAGCTGCAGCAAAGTCGATTAGTCGGAAGCCGTTGTCTGTTGTCGTTTCGTGGAGGCTGTGCTTTCCAACTAATCCGCCAAAAATGTTTTCCTTTCCGACTTTAGCATTGAAGTCTCCGAGCACGACTTTGACATCGTACTCCGGACAGGCTGCGTAGGTTCCGTCCAGGAGGTCGTAAAACTCCTCCTTGTTAGACTCCTCAGCTTCATCGGTAGGGGCGTGTGCACATATTAGGCTGATGATTTGGAAGCATCACAGCTAGGCGATCGCTAATCGGCTTAAAATCGATGACTTTCGATCTGAGTCAATTTCCCACGACGAATCCGCATACTAGCATGTGCGTGCAGTCTTTGGTGACAGCTGTAATAAATGTCGCAATCTTTTCTTTTCGTTATACCTGGATCCTATCCATCGTATCTCCTGGATCGCGGTAATATCTGCCTTGTACCGCAAAAGGACAGATTCAAGTTTTTGAGTAGCACCTGGTGTGTAGAGTGTCCTTACATTCCAGGTGAATTCTCGTAGGTCATAGTCCATTTCGTTCCGGGTTGGGTTGCCATTTGAGTGGGGTCGTTATCCGAGGCTTCTCGCGTCTCTCTCATTACAATTGTTTTTTTTTTACTGTGGTTGGGTCGTTAGCCCAACGCACTAACCTCCAATCTGTAGGGCCATAGGTTTAATGTTGCAATTCTTTCCTTGATTAACATTCGCACTTACAAGTTAAGCAAGTCCTGGCATAACGCCAAGACCAGTATCCGGCGGCTACCAACTTGGAGGTATTGTAAACACTTGATGTGTAGGAAAAGATACAGCTCGAGGCCCCCAGTTCCTACAACATCCAACCACCCACACCACACGATAGTAAACTCAAATGAAAAAAAACACCTTTGAAAAATTCAAAAATGCTCTTATCCTATGCAAGAAACTTGCATTCAAGTCATCATGGGGTTACAATCCAACCCTCCTCAGTTTGATGTTCATCTCCATGATAGTAAAGCTATGATTAGACGGTCAACGCAAATGGTCAACGCGTTGACTCTCTGACGTCAAAATGACGTAAAATTCTGTCCCATAGTTGTCTTGTCGTGTGATCGTCAACGCAGAATACTGTCCATGCGTTGACAGCTGCGCTGACACTCTCGTTGACACAATTTTAGGGTCAATGCGTTGATTATTTTCGTTGGTCGTATTATCACCCTGTCTACGCAGTTATGACAGTCTACTCAACAACGCGTTGACTGTATCTTTACGTTGACACAGCGGCTTTTTCTGCAATGTCAACTTACTCTGCGTTGGCCTTCATCTCAATCTCAAAATGTTTGCATATTTTTTGAGTATTTTTAATACATCGACAGTTGATGGCCTGACAGATGAGGGGGATGAAGTATACTTTGACGGTAAAAGTATATTTCAATCCAAATGTCACCGAATTGCCCTAAAATCACTTTTTTACGGAGCAGTACAAACATTTCTAAAATTTCTGATTTTTTAAATGTTTTTTAATCCATCGATATCGTTGCCGTCCTTCAATGGAACTTGAAAGTTGATAGCTTGACAGATGGAAGACAAACTATGTATATTTTGGTAGCAAAAGTATATTTCGATGCAAATGTCACCCAATTGCCCTTAAATCACTTTTTCCGCCGCAATAAATGAACTTCAAAAATTTCGGATTTTTAGAGATTTTTTAGTCCATCAATATCGTAGCCATCCTTCAAAGGAATTTGACAGTTCATGGTCCGACAAATAGAAGACGAGCTATATTTTGACAGAAAACGTTTATTTTGATCCAAATGTTACCCAATTGACCTTAAATCATTTCTTTCCGGAGCAGTAAGACAACTTCAAAAATGTCTGATTTTTAAGAGGTTTTTTAATCCATCCACATTGTATTGTTCGATAACACCGCTGTCAATGTCGTGTGATCGTCAACGTACAAAATGATTCAATTTCGCTCTTGTCAACTCCGTGTGAAGAGGTAACCAAATGCGTTGACACATAACACGTCAACGCATTTTGGAACAACATTGACGAGCGCCGTCATTCGTGTGATCGTTAATGTTTCATGCGTTGACACACTCTACGTTGACAGTATATTGACGATGTTTCTGATGACGTCAAGGAGTCAATGCGTTGACCATTTACGTTGACCGTCTAATCTAAGCTTAAGAACCACGTTTACCTATGGTGCGGTTGTATGACACAAAAGAACTGAATTAACAACTAGGAAAGCGCATGAATGTAAAGGGTCTTATAATTATAGGGACTAGTGTTCGAACTTCAGTAACAAAATTTCTTAGCAGATTTGTTAAAAAAAGTGGAGTAAATCAAAAATTTCCGGAGCAGATTTTAGAACGAAGGGGTACGTCAACAAACAAAACTGTTGAATTTGGGACGATACGAACCCACATGAGTTGTTCCAAGAGCGTCCAATGCATCCTGAAAAATCACTGTTTGGTGTGGATTTTGGGCTGGTGGCTTTATCCATACATATTTCTTTGAGAACGACCGACGCACGTTGGCACGGCCATCACCGTCAATGGCGAGCACTATAGGTCGGTGGTTGCGAACTTCTTTTGGGCTGAATTGGATGATATTATTGCCAACAGCATGTGGTTTCAACAGGACGGGCAGTGCTACGTGGCCACACAGCTAACGCCACATTGGAAATTCTGCACTTAGCGATTCCACGGCGCTTGGCCACCTCACGTGGATGTGATGTGAACTGGCCACCGAGATCGTGCGATTTGACCCCGTTAAATTTTTGCCTGTGGGGTCTTCTGAATTCGCAAGCCTATGTAGAATTAACCACAACCCACAAATGCCTTCCAAGCCAACACATCCCATACCATCAGCCAAATTCAGCTTGATTTATGCTCCAGAGCCTTGGAAAATTGAACCATTGGGCGATGTTTTATTCCCTACATAATAGCATCGATAGACTTTCAAACGAATAAAAAAATCGATGATATTTCACTTTGTTTTATTTAAATTTAAAGATAGGAAGCGCTTATTGAAAGACCCTTTATATATTCCTGGAGCAATGAGATCTTTCTCTCTACATAAACGATCTTTAGGTGATCTACTATTTGTCCATTTTACATTACGTCATAATAAGGGCTACCAAAGGAGCCACTATGAGATTTGCCCAGGAAAAAGATTGCATTTCAAAGTCAACATTAGCGAACCTTATTTATAAATCCAAGAGATGGCATGATTAAAAAACATAACTTCGAAAAAAACTTCCAAACGGAGTTAAGCAGTAAAAATTTGTGAGTGGCAGGTAGTCAAACAGTGGGACTAGAACCAAACTTGGGTCTGGAAACCACACCTCTAAATTAGCAGTTGAGTATTGCATAAAGACTGCACTATTTCCACCCGCAGTCCTATGGGCAACACAAAATTCCCACCCGTCCCCTATAGTTCTTAGAACACTTACTTTTTGATTGCATAATTTTTGAATGAACAACTGTGTGTGTTACCACCCAGTTGCTGGAGTTATCTATTTCACGAGTGCCACTTCATCAGACTCCCATTATAGTGGTGCTTAGTCTGGTATTGCTTATATTAATTGAAAAACTCTGCCTTCATCTGGGAGCGAACCATCAATTAATCGATTCAGAAGTCGATGCACTACACACTGCGCTTAATTCGAGTGCCAAAACAAACCGTTTTGAATTTTTATGGCTGATTTACAATGACGCGTTCGCGTTCGCGATGCGTACGTTACATTTAACAAGCGCTACGGCCGCGTCAAGATAAATCGAGCAAAAAAGTTCAAACTTTTTTCAACACAAGATGGCCACATACCTAAATTGAAATCGAACTGTCAAAACGCACGCAAAAGTTGAATAATCTCTACTTTGGCGTTGCAGTTGCTTACGTTACGTTGGTTTGTGTACCTACTAATGGATGCAAAATCGTAACATAATGCTCAACGCGTCATTGTAAGCACTAAACAGATATTCCTATGCCTGAACTTTTGCGTTGACAGGCAAATCTTTCAACGCAACGCCCAACGCGGCATTGTAAATCAGCCATTATTCTTTTCAAATATTTAGCACTTTGAAACATACTTAACCGTAGCCAGTTGCGTATTATGGCTGATTTACAATGACGCGTTCGCGTTCGCGATGCGTACGTTACATTTAACAAGCGCTACGGCCGCGTCAAGATAAATCGAGCAAAAAAATTCAAACTTTTTTCAACACAAGATGGCCACATACCTAAATTGAAATCGAAATGTCAAAACGCACGCAAAAGTTGAATAATTTCTACTTTCGCGTTGCAGCCGCTTACGTTACGTTGGTTTGTGTACCTACTAATGGATGCAAAATCGTAACATAATGCTCAACGCGTCATTGTAAACACTAAATAGATATTCCTATGCCTGAACTTTTGCGTTGACAGGCAAATCTTTCAACGCAACGCCCAACGCGGCATTGTAAATCAGCCATTATGAATTTCTCCTATGACGCAACGCACACGTTGCGCTGTCGTCGAGGTGAGTTTTACCATTTTTCATTCGTAAACCCTCCTTGAGCACAACGCAAAAAACGAGTAGTATTTCCATGGCCTTTATCTAAAATGTGTAAATGATTCCGCACTATCCTTAGAACCAAAAATAACGGTACCTGCCATACAATTTTGTTTAGTTATTTTATGTACATAATCGTATGTTTCTCAAAAACGGCTCGACAACTTTTCTTAAAAAAAATTAAAAAAATTTATTTTAGTAAAGGGTTCCTATGGATGGTAAACCATTTTTCAAAAATGGTTATTAATGGTACCTCCCAAAGAACCATTTTTTTTAATTTTTGATTTTAGCTTCAAAACGGTACGACAAATTTCAATTATTGTTTTTATACAGAAGCTTCCAAAAAATATAAATAGTCTTGTGTGCTAAAATTTTTAAAAAAGTATTTTTTGGATTTTTAAAAAAAGGTTCAAAATTTTTTTGGAAAATCAAATACATATTTCGAAAGCGACATGATCGATTTTTAAGAGTTTTTTAGTACTCTCTAAAATATTTTTAGAAAAAAATTTACATTTATGAAAAAACAACGGTACCTTCCGTACAAAAGTTGAAAAACCGCAAAGGAAAATATTTTTTTGTCGCAAAAAGGACGCCTACGATTTTGATTAAACTTTTTTCATATACTAACATTAGTACGATCTACTACCAAAAATTATAAAATTTTACACTTATCAACTACTAAAAGTACCTACCTGTCATAGACCGTATTTTTTTATTTTGAATTTTCTCTTTATCGGCTAAACGGATTTAGATTATTTTCTTATATACAAATTTCAGATAAAATAAAATAATATTGCATATCAAAATTTTCAATAAAAAAAGTTTCATTTTTTTTTTTTTGAAAATTCGATATCACAAAAACGGGTTGACAATTTTTTTTTCAAATTTTGTTTTCAAATACACATAAATATATACTTCAGATTTGCATACCAAAATTTGTTCTTAAAAATGTTTTAAGAATTTTATATATAAAAATTTATTTTTTAATAAACCGCTCCAACGATTTTAAACTTTTTTTCCCCATACAATCATATTCAATCAAGAATTAAGATGGCATTCTTTTTTTCACCTCAAACTGTCAAAAGAGTTGTTTTAGCCAGTTTAAATGTCGTATTTCATGCTTCTCTACATTTTTCTCTAATAATTTCTATGTTTTTATATAAAATTTCCTTAAACCCGCAGTGTCTTGAGCATAAGAGCAAGTACGTGCGACCCAGTCGTGCATTTTATTTTATTTACGTGCGAAATTTTAAGGTATGTAATTTAATGGAAGTCAATAACTCGGAGAACAATTGAATGCCAAATAAAAAAAGTGAAACAACAAAATGCTAAATACAAAAAAAACAACTCCATCTGCTTCGTTTTGTGTTCAAGCATAGTAGGGTTTCCAGGTGAAGTAAAATAATAAGACAACAGAAAACATCCTCCGGCATCGAGTAAGGTTTATGAGCTAGATTTTATGATTTATCGCAAAAATCCCTCCTCGAGCACAGCGCAAAAATAGATTAGGGTTTATGTGTACATTTGGATATTTTTCTACAAAAGCCTTCCTCGACGACAGCGCAGCGTGTGGGCTGTGCATTAGGAGGAGCAATTTATAATACGCGTCCCAGTTAGCACTTTTTCGTTAAAACCAACCTGTGTGTGTTACCACCAAGTTTATAGGATGGAGTGCGGATTAAGCACTAAGACTAAAATTTCTGAAGTTATCCAATATCTTTTATTAATCTTTAAGAGCTTTAGGCTCGTCTGGCAAGCACTTTCGACCGCCAAACCCGTCTGGCATAATTTGTTTCATGCATAAGAATGTATAAACTAAATTATAAATAAGTTTCAGCCTTGTGCGATTAGGTTAATTTTGACTCTTTTTTTGCATTTTGAAAAAATCAGATGGCAACCTTTCGACCGCGGTAACCCTGCCAGACCGTGGTTTTCATACTTAACTAGTCCCAAATCAAGCATACACAGAGTTGTAGCCTTGTGTCTAGTAGGTTAGTCAAAGTGGCTGGTAGCCTTAGACTTAGACAATATTTTCAACTGGTTTTCGGTAATAGTTAACTTTTATACTGAAAATATAGTCATCGTTACATAAAAATGACAATAACTTTTTTTCACGGAGGGTTTTGGTGTAATTTGATTCAGCATTCAAAACTACCTTAAAAACAGGTGTCATATGTCTAGGTTGCACCAAAATTAGTTTTTCTGTTTGATACACCACATTTTCCCCCCCACTCCCCCTAAAAAAAACACCCTTCTATGTGATATATTTTTATAGACTCTTTTGATTTTTCATTCTCATAATACATGAAACGATTTCGCGTTTCATGGTGGTGCCATTTTTTTTTTGTTTTTTATCCTATGTTACCTGTTGAACTAATCGTTAACGAGTTATTCCCAAAAAAAACGGATATTTTCGTCAATTTACCTTTTTTGAAATAGCTTTCTTTCCAAAACCAAAGGTCTTACGAACAAAAGTGTCTCAACATTTTTTGTAGAAAATTTCATGATCTACAAAACTTACTCACATTATTTTTTAATAGCATTCACCGTTTGAAAGTTATAAGCCAAAAAACCAACTTTTTCGACACTTAGTCTTGAATAACTTTTAATGCTCGAGTGGGATTGACGGGGACTTATTTCAGTTGAATTGTTATGCCAAAAGAAAAGTCTATACCAATTTTTGGTCTTCTCGGAATTTTGGTTTGGTCAAATGTCTATTTTGGCTACACTGTAAGCAGTAATACATATATGTACATTTGGGTGGTCGTTAAAAAAAAGTTCATCCCGGATGGGCCCAAATCGGCTCTAAATGAAGAAAAAAAAAATTCCCTAATTTTTTCAGATTTTTATTTTCATCCCCTATAGTCGCTGTAGGGGTAAATTAAATTTCCCTTTTTTTTAATACTAGAAAATTCGGGTAAAATCTGCCAAAAAAATTCAGAGCATGTAGGTGGGAACCAGACACGAAAAAAATCCTATGGGAGGGGGATTATATCTCCCCCCACTTGGACGGGAGGGGCAATTTAATAAAATATTTGCATAAAATAGAAACAAAATTATTAAAAAACAATGGCAATACTTACAGTAATGTTTTGTAGCTTTTTGGAAAGCCTGAGGTCCATTCTTACGGCTTGTTGTTAAATTAAGATTTTTTGATGAACAGTTTTGGCAAAAAATTGTTTCAAACTCAACATTTTGAAGAAAAATTATTATTATTTTTTTTTAGTTATAGGTTTGAAAACATATTTTGCTGAAATTGTTTATTCAAAGAACTTTATCTAATAATCAGCTATTAAAATGGACTTCTGGCTTTTCAAAAAGCTACAAAACATTACTGCAAGTGTTGCCGTTGTTTTTTAATTAATTTTTTTCTATTTTATGCAAATATTTTATCACATTGCCCCTCCCTTCCAAGCGGTGGGAGATATTACCCCCCTCCCATAGGATTTTTTTCTTGTCTACTTCTCACCTACATGTTCTGAATTTTTCGACAGATTTTACGCGAATTTCCAAAAAAAAGGGGAAATTTAATTTACCCCTACAGCGACTATAGGGGATGAAAATAAAAATCTGAAAAAATTAAAAAAAAATTTTCTTCATTTAGAGCTGATTTAGGCCCATCCATATAATAAAACTAAAAAAAAAAACATTATAACGACCACCCTAATTGTACATACAATACATACTAAGTACTTAAAAAGACACTTAGCAGATATTTTTGATAAATGTATCCCACGTGCAAAACAACTGTGTACTTGTTTGCTAAATTCATGTTTTTATTTGAATTTCGGGTGGTGCGTAGAAATAGTAAACATATTAATAATCCGAATTTTTAACAGACAATATCTGTCAATATTTAATTTTAAAATACATATATGTACTTACCTAAATAAAATGCGTACGACTACGGTATAGTACAGTGGAGCGAATAGGTAACCAGTTGACATTCAGAACTTATTCTCTCTGTTTTTCAACTCGTTTCCAGTTTTGTTGCTTTAAGATAGGAATTCACGATTTAGGGATATAATTCTAAGAAAATCTACTCTGCATGAAAATTTAGTCGGCTTTAAGTAAAAGTTTTCCTTCCTTTAAAATATGAAAAAAAAAATCATTGAAGTGAGAAAACTATTCACTTTTCAGTGAGTGAACTTCCTTTTTCAGAGGAAGAGTTTGTCACTTCATGTGAAAAACGTGAATACATCTATGACAATAATTTCCCCTTAAAATATCATTTATTATAATATTGTTTAAATGCGTTAAAATTATACTCGGTCACACCCGTAACGTTTTTAAATTAAAATTTTGTTTTGTTTTTCATAGTTTTGCTTCTCATTTCTTAACTTTATTTGAAGGTCAACTATCAGAGGTCTATAACACAATACATAAAGTTGAACAAGTGAAATTCAAAAACTTTTTAAAATGCGTGTAACACGGAACAACAAGTCTAGGAAAACTTAAAAAATTGTTTTGGCAGGTGGGAAATTTAATAAATCTACCGTTTGTGTATCTGGAAACAACAGGGGCCTATAACACAGAACAACAAGTTTACTAGCCAACAATTACTTGTTCAACTATATTTGTTCAACAAGTGAAAATCATTTCTGTAACTCAATAAAAACCGCAACAATTGTCAACTGAAAATATTTCCCTCGACTTGTTGAACCAGCTCAACAAGTAATTCTTACGCGATGAGTCGAAAAGTTTCCGAAAAAAAGAAAACATTTCATCGTAAATCAGCACTTTGCTTGTTAGCTCTAAGTTACTTTCAGTAAGATTAATCAACATTTTACTCACCGTACAATAACAACACATGTGGGATGTGGCTCTTTTTAAATGTCAAGTTTCTCTTTGAATATATTTTCTTATTTTATGGCATTTTCGATTGGCAATCCAGAAGCATTCGGAATGCATGTAAACCCTTTTGAAAGTGTTCTATTGGCATTCAGAATGACAGATCTTCTCCTGAAAAGAACAGAAAACGATTCTGCATTTCATTTCAGAATCGAAACCAGAACTACTCACACATTCAAACACATAGTTGTCAAAGTGTTGTCAAATATTGCAAAAAGTAAATTTTAAGCTAAAAATAAATGAATTTCATACATTTTACTGTTTCTAAGAACAATTATTTTCCGTTTAGAATATTATTTTCACATTTTCTTTGTTAAAAAATATCATACTCGTTCATATTTGTGTCCGCCAAGTCCGCTATTTCGGCATCCGCATGTAAAATTGCACAAATACAGGGATACGAAAACTTCAGTATCAAACTGCATGTGCCTGTTTGTTTTATTGGCGTTCCGGATCGGGGAGTTCTTCCGAATTGCCAATCGAAAAGACCATTAGATTCTTATTATCACTGCTCGATTTAGAATAAAAATTTAAACATTTTGTTTTTGTAAATTTCTAAAATTATATTTAACTCCATTATCATTTGTATATTAATTTTTGTAGTTTTAATTTTATTTATTTTAGTTTGCAAAATATTTTTAAACTTATGTACTTGTCATTTTACTTTTAGTTTCCAAACTATTTTTCAACTTAACCTAAACTCAAGGCTTTCAATATTTAAAAGATTTTTGTTATCTTATCATTGTAAGCAATACTTTTGTTAATAAATTGAAATTGAAAGCAAGTTTTTCACCAATAATTAAATTCTAAACAAGCCGTCCGTTCATGGATTCAAATATCTGAATTTTTCGAGCTTCTGATTGGTCGCCTCGCCTCTCATAAAAATCTTGAAAATTCAGATGACTTTTAGCACGATTGCTTACGTTTTTTTCAGATAAAAATTCAACCATCTACAGTTATTTTTGTGGTCTGTTGTGGGCTTGGTACGGGGGCGTGTTGGCTTTTAAATTTTTTTTTTTTTTTTTTTAAGAACAAAATAAATTTATTGTAAATAATTAGAGTTTTCCTCCACGGTTCACAGTGGACTGTCAAAGATTATAATTTCGTTCCAAATGAATGTTTTTATTAATTTAAGTATAAAATACTCAATACATATATTTTTTGCTGAAAAAATAACTAAATTTTGCAGATTTTTTGAAAATTAAATTTAAATGAGAAACAATTCTTTCAATTTCCCTTTATTTTTATGTAAAGGAGAGAGCCTTTTAGGTTGGACGAAGACAAGAAAAAATCGAAACCGGAGAGAGGGTTTATTTCTCCCCTTTGAGCGGGAGGGATAGTTTTTTAAAACATTTGCCTAAAATAGAAAAAAAAACTATTAAAAACAACGGCATGATTCACAATGTCGGGCAATAGATTTTTCAAAAGCCAAAAAAAAAAAAGTTTTTAAATAAAGTTGGTTTTGTAAATAGCTTTTGAAAAATAATTTTTAACCCATCTACACTTCCGTTTCTCAAAACTATTAATTTTTGGGCATATTACACTAGTTTTCATAATTTTCATCACTGTAGTGGGTCGCTATGAGCACAAAAATACTGATTTTTTTTCAAAAGATGCGTTTTCGAGATAAGGGCAAAACTAATTTTCCTAGCTATTTTGTTAAATACTGTCATAAATCTCGCTAATGGTTTAGCTAATTGACATAAACTGTGTATTGTTTAATGTCGGTGTGTCTCCTTCTGACAATATTACCTTAGGAGCACATTTCATATCATATCATATCAGTGTGTGAAAAAAGTTATTCACTAGGCAAATTAGAAATGAGCTCCTATAGTTACTATTATAATTCATAAAAAAAACCATTCCAACAATATATATCTCGTCATTATTAATCTCCCCGTATGGAGCAACCAAAAACTAGAAATTTTTCAAAAATAATAGTTTTTGTAGCTTTGACCTCCGGTAACTTTATAAATTGCAATCCTATTAACACAAATGGTACATTTTCGGAAAGACATAGATCACACCATTCTAAAAATATTATGTTATGTTAATTAACTTAACAGTTACCGATTGATGCCAGTATATGTAAAAATAGTTAAGAAAATGATTTTAGTGCAAGAAATATACCATGCAATTTCGTGCTAAATGAAAGCAAGGTATTTCCTTTAAGTAGACATGAAAAGCTTTACAAAAATACATATATCATCATAACATAATGATATACTCCTATTTAGATTATCCAAAATTACTTTAAACAACACTTTGAGTACACCAAAAAACGTCATTCTTCTATGTATTTTTTCATATTTATTAATAAACTACATACGTTCTTAAAGATTTCCGTATTTTTTTTTTTAATTTGACGAATACTTTTAAATTATATGTATAGTGTTATGAAGCTAAAAATTCACTTCTAGTTAGTTACATATTACAGAAAATTGGAGGTTATCTTTGATGTACTTTAATTCAACTTATTCAAGTTAAATCTTATTTATTTTTACTTTTGTGGTCAGCGGGTTATCGTTACATTTTAGCATTGCACCCAAAATGAGAATTCGGGGTTGACTTTTTGGAGTCTAGCATGTATGTGCGTTCAACGTTACGATTCAGTACTGAGTTTTCAGATTTTTGCTGATGAACAATTTATTTCTAAAGATTTCATCACTTGGTAAACACTTCTGCAAGCATTTATTTTTAACTTGTTGACTTCGAACAAGTCCAGAACCGTCGGTTGAAATTTATCAACTTTTCAACAAGTTTATTTTTTTTATCGAACTCTTGTTGTTTCCAGTTACAGAAACGATGAATTTATGAAATTTCCCACTTGTTCAAAGAAGCTAAAACAATTGTTCAAGTTCTCCTAGACTTGTTGTTCCGTGTTACACAAATTTTAAAAAGTTGTTGAGTTTCACTTGTTCAACAAGCACTTTATGTATTGTGTTATAGGCCCCAGGTGTTCCAAAAATAGAGAATAAACTTGTTGAATAGTTCATAAATTTCAAACGACGACGCCGACCGACAGTTTCGGACTTTTTCGAAGTCAAAAAGTTAGAAATAAACACTTGCCGTACTTAAGTAGGGTTTATCAAGTGATGGAATCGGGAAGATTGTTTCTGGTTCACAAATTGTTTTAATTTCTTATTTTGAATCGACTAGCTATAATGAGAATCAGATATAGGTAGTAAATATATTCAAAGAAAGAATTGACTTTGAAATAGAGCCACACAAGTCTTGTCCATGTGCGATGTACAAAATGTTGTTTATCTTTCTGAAAGTCCCCCTACAAATAACGTTCGTCCACTAATTAAAGAAAAACACTAATTTAAGATAAATAGTTTTTTCTGAAACTTTACGACTCATCGTAAAAGAATTACGATGAGAATTCGTGACAATTTTTTTCAGTTGACAATCGTTACGTTTTTTTATTGAATTACAGAAATGATTTTCACTTGTTGAACAAACATAGTTGAACAAGTAATTGTTGACTACTTGACTTGTTGTTTGGTGTAATGGTGTTATAGGCCCCAGGTATATATTTGCATCAGAATGAGACACAGTTTTCATACAATATTTTGCACCACATGAACATTAGATATCCAAAATCGCAAATAAACAACTTTCTAATGTAACACCCGTAACGCAACAAAATTGTATCCTTTAACACTGAACCACTAATTTTTCATACTTCAGTATAGATACTTATTTTTATTTAAAGGGCTTCAGGTGTTGTGTATATATCTGTGGTGTTTGGGAGAAACATACTTGAGGTTCCTCTTGCGGGGTATAGGCCCTCCACTACTCTTATGCGCCATCGTGCACGGTTTCTGGAGATTTACTTTCCCTCAGTTGTGCTGATTCGTCTTCGACAGTTCTTCGCCAAGTACCTACTTCTACGTCGGCGTCGGTGCACTCGTCTACCATTGTTCCATTGCATCGCTTCACTCGCAATGCACTCCCGACCTTTTCGAAGTTTATATCCAATCCACTGCCACTTCCATACGCTTCCGTAGTATAGAGTCAATAATTTCCTGACCCATCCTCGCATGAAGTTCATGATTGGAGATACGGTTAGGCCAGAAATTCTTCAAGATGTTTCGCAGACATCTATTCACGAACGTTTGAAGCTTTCTTGTGACAGCGGGTTTTACTTTCCAAGTGCTGCACCCATAAAGAAGCACGGATTTAACATTGGAGCGGAACAGTCGAAGCTTGGTCTTTTGGCTTATTGCAATGCAACCTTTGCCTTCCCGATTCGGCTGATTGTAAAGGGTGGTAAATTTTAAGGGCCGATGTTGAATGTGAACCACACCTAAACGTCAAGTTTTTTTCTGCATTTCATTTTACATTTCTCAATTTCAGACTAACTGAATTTGAACCATGGAAATATACATAATTGAGCAACGCGTTAAAGTTATTCAGGCTTATTATGAAAATGGGCGTTCAAATCAAAATGCAGGATGAGCAATTTTCGAAGAAAATCATCTTCAGTGATGAGGCACACTTTCACCTCAGTGGTTTCGTCAATAAGCAGAATTGCCGCATTTGGGCGAATGATAAATCCAAGAGTGATTGTCGAAAAACCAATGCACCCACAAAGAGTGACTGTTTGGTGCGGTTTATGGGCTGGCGGTATCATTGGGCCGTATTTTTTCCAAAATGAGGCCGGTCAGGCAGTTACTGTGAATGGTGTTCGCTATCGTGAGATGATAACGAACTTTTTATGGCCCGAATTGGAAGATATGGATGTGGACGATATGTGGTTTCAACGGGACCGTGCCACTTGCCACACAGCTAACGAAACAATGGCTCTTTTGCGCGACAAATTGAATGGCCGTGTTATCTCACGTGGTGGCGATGTCAATTGGTCGCCAAGATCATGTGATTTGACACCGTTGGACTTCTTTCTTTGGGGTTATTTAAAAGAAAATGTATACGTCGATAAGCCAGCAACAATTCAAGAGCTGAAGGATGAGATAATTTGGCACATTAGCGGTATAGAACCTCAATTATGCTTCAGCGTCATCGAAAATATGGACCATCGGATGGAGGTGTGCCGCCGAGGTCGCGGCGGCCATTTGACCGATATTTTGTTCCATACATAATTGAACCATACCAATATTATCATAATAAAAAGAAATGACAATAATTTCCTAAATAATTTGTGTTTTATTCAAAATCAACACCGGCTCTTGCAATTTAACCATCCTTTATATAGTTCGGTCCCGCCATCACAATAGAGACAATACTCCCAGAAAAACTCTCTACCATCTCTGCTGGTTGTCCAGAAATATCTACTTGGGTAGATAAGGAAGTTCTAAGGCTGATCCTTTTTGTTTTTGCCGTATTGATTTTAAGCCTAACGGTTTCAGCTTCTTTCTCCACCCTTGTTGTCACTTGATGGAGATCCATGATCCTATAAGAGAGTAAGCATATGTCGTCCGCGTAGTCCAGATGTTGGAGGAATGATTGCAGATTCCACGGAATTTCTCCATTAGCAGTCGACAAAGCTATGCATGAAGCACATCACTTATCACCAACAGGAACAGTATTGGTGACAATATACAACCCTGCCTAACCACACTTTGGATTTCAAATTCTTCCTTGTGAGAAACATAACTCGATATTATTATTTGCGTCCTTACGTCAACTTTACCTATGTCAGAAGAAAATCGGTTGACTCGTTTAGGCTCTAGTTTGATGTAAAGTGAGCGTAAAAACGCAAATTATAAAATGGAGTTATCATGTTTCTACCAAGTACCACAGATAAATAGGGACTTTCACTGTCACACCCGTAACGATGGAAACAACTATATGTGTTACTGTATAATACCAAAATATATTTTTGAATATACCGGTAACCCGGAGGTTACTCCTTCATCCAGGCGGCAGCGAAAGAATTCTCAAGATGGAATCAACGGTGGCGTCTACTGTTCCAGTTAGGCTGAACTACTTAGTGAACACCTTATACGGGCTACTACGACATATTTGGAACTCAGGCCTATAGGAGCGGTTAACGACCATAGCAAACGAAATAAGGACAACGAACTTAGATCTGCACGTGGACTGTTCTGTCTCTCTATAGACCACGTGCAGCCGAACATTTAGCGGAGGCCCTAGACTGCTACAAAGCAGACATCACCGCCATCCAAGAAGTGCGATGGGATGGGCCGGGCAAGAGAAAACTGAAAGACTGCGATATCTACTACGATGACTGTTACCGACCACAAGGGCAGCGTCTTCTTGGATGTGGATTTGTTGTTAGATGCAGACTTAGGCAAGAAGTCTTGAGTTTCAACTGTATGAACGAACGCCTCACGACAATTCGCATCAAGGCTAAGTTCGCCAACATCAGCCTGATATGCACGCATGCCCCCACAGAGGGGAAAGATGATGACACCAAACTAGGAAGAGAAGACGTCTTTGGTGGCACAATCGAAAAATACAGCCTGCACGAAACCACCTCCGACAACGGGCTCAGGTTAATCGACATTGCTGCCGGGCGAAACGTTGTGGTGGCTAGTACACAGTTCCCGCATCTCGATATACATAAGGGGACATGACGAATTCCTGGTCAATCAACCATCAACCAGATTGACCACATTGCGATCGACGTAAGGCACTCCTCCAGTATCTTGCTTGTTTGTTGAGGCCCTGGTCCACCCTTGACTGCAGCGCCACCTTAAGTAAGTAAGTAAGTAAGGAAAAATTTCGATGTATTAGTAACTCGCTAGCGATTACTCGCTCGTTTGGCCTCAGGGTAAAACCTAGAATTTAAAGGAGCATTCGTAAAATTCTGCGTCAAAATATATCCTAAAGTGATGCACTGGAGTTGCATAGGTAGATCGGATGACCCGAAAAATTACCTTAAGTCCTTAGAACCCGCAAAACTGACCATCGTCAACTGACAAGCGTCAACGTTGGAATCTGCACATGGGCATACAGACAAACAGACCGACCGACAAACGGAGAGTATGATACTAATTTTTGAAAAACTTCTCAACGTATTCGTATACATAATGTTAGGTTTTGATTAAAACATGAAATTTTCGTCATGCAACCAATATATTAGTACTTACCCTATGAGCAAGTAAAACTGTTGCTAACCATCATAATTATATTTCTGTATGTTAAAAAAGCACAATTGAATAAAGAAATGTAGACAGAGTGCAAATTCAAATGAGTTTCCAGGAATAAGCAAAACATCTGTGCTTTTGCTTACTTTTTGACTAGACTTTTAATTCGAGTTAAAACAAATTCAAACTCAACTGTTAAACACGTTAAAAAAAAAACTTAAATTGAGTAAGGATTTATAAATGATATTATCATTCATTTCTAACAATTATTATAAGAAATGTGTGTATATTACTTTGTCCAAAAGTCAGCTTTATGTATTTTAAGGGATTTCTTAAAGGAGTACCAAATCTGACGCTTCAAATCCAAACTAAGTACTCAAACTATGAACGAAAATCAAAATTTGTATTTTTAACTATCCTGGACGCGTCCGTCCCTGTCCTATCCAAATTAAGTTCATATTGTTGTTTTGTAGTAGATCTTGTGTTGTTTACATTTACAACTCAACTGTCTTATCTATTGCGATTCTAACATAATTATGTAGATACATCTGTTCAAATATATCAGAACAATAATGCCTTGTTTTTTGGAACTTTCTCTTATGAACAATACATTAAAGGTTGAATCAAATCGAAGTCAATTTCACAAAAAAGATTACACGAAGGAACATAATAACCATACTTGTGGAAGCACAAGAAAAAAAAAGAAAAACTAATCCAACTGATATATATGTACGTTAAGTATCAAAATTGCTATCAAAGAAAATATTAAATCCGCTTTATGACGCGCCAGACATCCTTTACAAAGCGCTTTTAAAAAATACAATTTTACCACATTTATAGATACTTCCTGCAACATTATAGTGTTTATATGTCAATAAGAATCTATCAGGTTGTATATGAAAGAGTGTATATTGCATCTAAGACCTTTGGTCAATTCCTAGAAAATAAAATCCAAATATGTAATACCACAAGAAGATTGACTTTTTCATTCATTTTTATGTACATATTGTATATTAGTGAGAATCCATTGAGATGGATAAAGCAATTTTCTTCTCATCCCTTCTCAATCGGTAACATTGAAGTTTTTTTTTTTTTTGTTCAGAGTATTTTTCTTATTCCAATGAATAGTTTATAAACTTAGAGCCAATAACATCGAATAGAAATGGACAGATACAGATCTTTGTAGAATCGAAAATTAAGTATTATTAAATAAAATAAAATAAAATAAAATAAAATAAAATAAAATAAAATAAAATTAAATAAAATAAAATAAAATAAAATAAAATAAAATAAAATAAAATAAAATAAAATAAAATAAAATAAAATAAAATAAAATAAAATAAAAAATAAAACAAAAAATAAAATGAAATAAAATAAAATAAAAAAAAATAAAATAAAAAAAATAAAATAAAACAAAAAAAAAAATAAAATAAAATAAAATAAAAAAAAAATATAAAAAAAAAAATAAAAATAAAAAAAAATAAGTATGTGCTATTGATTTTGTAAAACTAATATACTCCATTCTTTTATTTTTTTTCCAAATCTATAAAATTTAAGGTGCCTTTTCTCATTGCTCGTTGTTTTCTTGTGCTTATGAGTCATGACGCCACAGAATTAAATTTCTTAATTAAACCCTTACCTATTTCGTTTGTTTCTATTTCTCAAAAACTAAGAATGATTTCGGTTTTTGGTATTTGACTAAGAATTGACAAGGACATTGAAAATTTAACACAAAAATAGCACTTAGTAACGCAAAACATTTAAGAAATATCAACTTAAAAAAATCCCAATTGTTTGTTAAAATATTGACTTTTTGAAATTTAATTTCTCAAAAACTGTTCACTTAAAACTTGATCTAAATAAAACAAATAAGAGAATTGAGCCTTAGTTTCCAGATAAAGCTATAGCACATTATTGTATATGCTTTTGTTGATTTTTAATATTTTTGTTTGCATTTAAAGTCAATTTTTCAGAAATTGCCCCCCTGCCTCAGGTCGGGGAGATGAAGTTTCTCCTATACGATGTTTTACTCAGAATATACCGAAGAATCTTGCCCTAAAATATTATTTTACTAACCGAGAACCCTCTATATAATTAAATTGGGGCAGAATATAAACAGAAATGGATTTAGTTTTTGATAAAAAAAAAATTATTTTAGAATTTTAAGGTATTTGTTCCCTTATTTTTTATCATTTTCATCTCGATGAAATTTGTTCCAAAGGAAAAACATTCGATGAGGAATTCTTAATAGAAGGAACAGGGTTGTAAGAGAATGCAATCTCTTGTGGTATATTAAAAGATTGCATTAATTGACTTCACTTTGAGATTACGACTTAAAATTCTGCAATCACCATTCATTTGCCTTTAAAAGATTGCAATCATTTCTTGCCCCAATTATTTTACAACAATCATTTGAATGCATGCAATATTTGCATTCATTTTACAATCTTTGCACTCCTTTGCATTCTTTTGCTTTCATTTTCATGTTTTTGCATTTATTATACAATATTTGAATTTCTTGCATTCATTTGCTTTCATTTACAGTCTTTGCATTCATTTGCATTTATTTGCAATCGTTTAGATTTGTTGCTTTCATTTGAACTCTTCAGCATTCTTTGCATTCGGTAACATTGTTTTGCATTATCTTGCCATTTTTTAGATCGCCTTAAATTTTTTGCTGAAGAATGAATGCAAAAAATCCAAATGAATGCGAAGAATTCAAAGATTGTCAAATGAATGCAAAAAATAATAATGTATACAAAACAACGCAAATCAATGCAAAGAATGCAAATGAATACAAAGAATGCATATCAATGCAAAGGGTTGTAAAATGAATGCAAAGAATTCAAAAGAATGCAAAGAATGCATGGATTCTCAAATGATTGCGCATTTAATTGATTGTTGTAAAATGATTGGGGGAAGAAATGATTGCAATCTTTTAAGAATGCCATCTTAATTCTTGATTGAATATAATTGTACGGGAAAAAAAATTTAAAATATATAAAATTCTTACAACATTTTTAAGAACAAATTTATGCAAATCTGAAGTATATATTTAGCCTATTGAATGGACCTTTTAAAAAGGAAAAATTACGTGCAAGGGTTTTTATTACTGAATATGTTTGTTTGGCCCATAAGCATGCTTAAAACCGAAAATGCTACTAAATTCACCCATGCGTTTCTGAGGGAATGGTCACACTGGCCACTTTTCAGTATTTTTGGTATAACTCGAAAACTAAGGGGAATTTGACAATTTTACATACAATACTTTTTGTTCAAAATTAAATTATCTATCGAAATGGATAGTTAAAAAAATTTTACAAACAAATTTAAGCAGGAAAAAGTTAACAAAAACCAACATAAAAAAAATCGAAAAATCAAAGATATTTAAATTTTTTTCTTTATTGCGCATAACTTTTTTCTGAGCAAAGATACGCTCAAGACATTCATGAACAAAATAAACTGGAGTCTTACGACTTTAATATGACATGTTAAAAAAGCCATACTATTTAAAAATTGACAGAGATATAGCCATTTAAACTTTTCCATTTCTTATCATTTTCCGCAGTTTTTGCCCGAAAGCCTATTTTTTGGTACTTTATGACAAATTTAATGTTCCTAGCACTTAATACCAAATCTTATGTTAATCGGACCAGCCGTTCGGTCTGTAGGTCTGAATGCATTTAAAAACAGCCGAAAAACGAAACTGCGAACTTACATCCTTTTTATAAATTCTCTATAGTTCTTATGTCATATATCAAAATTTTGATTTCGAACATTTTTACGAAAGTGAAATTTGTTATATTGTACCGAAAAAGGGACTTTCGGGCAAAAACTGAGAAAAATTATAAGAAATGATAAGGTTTGAATGGGAATATCTCTGTCAATTTTGAACAAATATTAATTTTTGAACATGCCATATTGAAGCCTTTAGTATCTATTTTGCTTTGTCTGTGCATGTCTTGACCCTATCTTTGCTTCAAAAAAAGTTATGCACAATTTATTAAAAAATTTAGATATTCTTGATTTTTTTTAAGTTGGTTTTTGTTAACTTTTCCAGCTTAAATTTTTTCGTAAAATTTTTTGAACTATCCATTCCAATAGAAAATTTAATTTTGAACAAAAAGTATTATATGTGAAATTGTCAAATTCCGCTTAGTTTTTGAGTTATACCAAAAATACTGAAAAGTGGCCAGTGTGACCATTCTCTCAGAAACGCATGGGTGAATTTGGTAGCATTTTTGGTTTTAAGCATGCTTATGGGCCAAACAAACATATTCAATGATAAAAACCCTTGCACGTAATTGTTCCTTTATACCTCTCAATTTCCGGTCTATTCAATAGGCTAATTGATGTGTATATAAAAACAAAATTTGAAAAAAAAATTATCAACTCGTTTTTGAGTTATGGAATTTTCAAAAAAAAATTTGAAACTTTTTTAAAAATCCAAAAACTTTTTTTTGACAGTTTTGATATATATATATATATTATTTAATCTTATCTGAAATTTATATGTAAAAAATTCATCTAAATCCGTTGAGCCGATAACGAGAAAACTCAAAATAAAAAAATACTTTCTATGACAGGTAGTATTAATAGTTGCTTAGTGCAAAATTTTATAATTTTTATAGTACACCGTACTAATTTTAGTTTATGAAAAAAGTTTAATCAAAATCGTAGGAGTCGTTTTTAAGCAAAAAAATATTTTCCATTGTGGTTTTTTAACTTTTGTATGGAAGGTACCGTTATTTTTTCATAAATGTAAATTTTTTTCTAAAAATATTTTAGAGAGTACTAAAAAAATCTTAAATAGCGGAGTTCAAAAAATCGATCATGTCGTTTTCGGAATATTTGATTTTACAAAAAAAAAAATTTGAAACATTTTTTAAATTTTTGATTCTAAAAAAAAATGAAAAAAAACGTGTAGGCATAATCATCAAAAACCACTATGTACCAAGTTTAAAGAAAATCGATCGAGCCGCTTAGGCTGTAGACGAACAGACAGACAGAATTGTGCCACCCACTTTTTTGGTGTGCTCTATCATCGTAATATCATGTCTGATTGTTATCTCAAATTTTTTTTTTTGAACGAATCCAAAACTTGCCTTATAGTACCTATAATCGCAAGTAAAAATCAGTAAAAATTCACAAAAAAGGGTGTCACTTTTGGCGTTGACGTATTTGGGAAACGCAAATGTTCGGGCTTCGGGGCCTTTGAGACACCTCTCCAGTTTGCCCCAAAGTAGCTTTGCCGCCGACGACGTATAGGACTGCAAAATTATAATAAAATCAACTAGCCATTCACAAGATATGTACCTACCTATGTATACAAAATTAGGCTTTTTCCTAAAAAAAATGCAAAAACTTTTTTCGTTATGCTATCATAACGAGTGCTTATTAAATACTTATTAAGTAGATACCCAACTGATTATATTTTTTATGAAAAAATCCGTAAGAAGGTACAAATTTAAATGGTAAAAATCTTTGGTCTGTGCTGTAAGGGCTGTAGCGAGAAACCGACCTAACCACAAAAGTGAAAAGCTAACGACTGAGATGGCTGGACATCAATGCTCCGGCCCAGAAAGTCTTTGAATCCAACCCCGTGGGGCGGCGCAGTAGAGGTGGCGCACGCAATTGGAGGAGGACCTCAACCAACTTGGCGTGCGAAACTGGACACAGCTAGCTAGAAACCGGACCGGCTGGAAGAAACTAGTTGGTTGAGGCCCTGGTCCACCCCGGATTGTAGCGCCACCTTAACAAAGTAAGTAAGTTCCTGAATTGAATATGTAAACGAAGGAGCTTTGAATCACCCCAATTTTTTAAAAGCGACTAAATCACGGGTTTGATGAGTTTGGGTCGATTTAACGTCTGTGACTTACATTTTTATCTTAATGGAATTAATCACCCTATCAGTGGCAATACATTTCAAGTGAATGCTTCTATAATATCTTTTTAAACGAAATTATATTTAAGAAATACGGGAATTTAATTGCGTTTTACAGAAGTTGGGTAGAACTCAAAAAGGTGTTTATGTATTATGTTATATATTTATGCTCTGGTAATCATTCGAGAGGTTTCATCAGTTATTTAGGAATTATTTTACAAAAACCACGACTAATTCGCGTCTGTTATTGGTTTTGGGGCTCTTTAGACTTCTGGGATATACCGACATATATATTCGCGTTCAGGGAGTCAAGACTTTTCGCTTGAGATATGTTTCAAGTGATTTCCCAACAGTCTAAAAATGCAAAAAAAAAAAGCATTTTCGGGGACGTCTGTCGGGGCTGTGGAATCTTGGCACCTAGGAACATTCGCACAAAAAGTATGCCCTCCAATTGGTCAGTAATAATTGGTAAAAAATGTCAACTGATCTTTGAAATTGATCAGCCCTATAGAGAACTTGTAATCAAGGCTTAAATTTTCTCAAAAACACGCAATATTTGCAAAAAATGTATACCATCCATTATTAAAAATAGTTTTCCCTTTTACCATGATCTAGTGATCTTTTGGATGGTGTATATATTTTTCGCAAATATGGCAAAATGAGGTGCCAAAAATCGTACGTTACCTTGCGTAATCTTTAGAAACTTTAAGCCTTGATTACAAGTTTTATAGGGCTGACCAATTTTTAAGACCGGTTGACCTTTTTTGAACAGTTACTGCCCAATCAGATGGCATACTTTTTTTTGCGAATATTCAATAGGTACATATGAGGTGTGAAGATCCCAGATGCTCTTTTTTTCGTCAACGGTACCACTAGGTAAGGTACTGACTACTGGATTCGTAATCACTTTCACTGGGAATATTTGTAAAAGTAGGTGTCCATTAGAGAGATCTTTCGCTGTTGTAGTCTCGAGAGTTACTACATAGGGCGACTGAGGCTGTTCATTTGTGAGTAATATTTTTAAGGTTTTAATATCGAGAGCTGTCTTTCAATTTCTTGTACTTCTATAACTGTGTCCACTTGATACTTACATTTCTTCTGTTATTTTTCAGTTGGAAGTAGTAAAATTGAAATGTTTTCTTACAAGCAAAAGGTTGCAGTTGCTTTAATTATTTATTATTGGAACTATTAATAAAAAATTAAAAATTCTAGGTTAAACAATGTACCTATATAGACCTTTAAGTCGTCGTTGGCAATTCGGTGCGAGGTCTACTCTTACAATATAGCTTTAAATTGAAGTCCCACTTCTTATAAAAAGAATACAAAATTAATGGAAGCAGTATCAGTGCATCTGGTCATTTATAACTTATTCGAAGACAAACTTAAAGTTCAGTTTTAACTTTGTTTTCTATTGCGAAATGAGTTATCAGTATAATTTTCCACAAAGTTTCAATTGACTTATTTCTCTATGAGTTGTTGATCTGTTTCCTCCAATGTCCACTGTTTTACCATTATTGACTCTTAATGGCTACTCATAAAATTTAAACTGTTTTGGAATTTTGCAAGTTCACCTCCGATAGAGTTATCGAAATTGTGTCCAGTTTTGAAAAAGTTCAAATGTCGAGAGTAAAAAGTTAACTCTCCGCGAGCTACTTTTACGACTATGTCCAAGTGCGATTTCATTCTCGAGAACTGCTAGAAGGCTGCTCACAGCACTGCCATCCACCTTCAAGCTTCAAATGCCGAGAGTAAAAAGTCAACTCTCCCTTAGTTGAGCTACTTTCAAAAGATTCACTTCAGAATTAAAATCACAAAACAACAAGTATTCTCAAGAAATTTTTATTGATAATTGGTTTCTAAATGATCAATATGAGAGAGATTGATTGGTAAGGGATCTCAGTATCTCACATTAACTGCATTTTTCCGATATTCCTTGTGGCAGGAATCAATTATTTTATTTTTATTTTCTCAGCATTTTCTCTATTTTAAAGTCCGATATGGTTTGACAGTAAAGAACCAGGTTGCAAGTTAATAACAAGTTTTACAGTTTCTGCAGTTGTTTGTTGTTGTTACCAAATAGAATTTTAAGTTGGACATGTACCACACGAAGCGTACTTCGCCTGTCGTTTTTTGTCACCGTTCATACCAAATGGTGACGAACCTCTTACTTCAAGGACATAATTACCCTTTAGATTACTTGGTGCAGCATATCCCATTGGTACTGCTTCACCTGCACATCTATTCTGCTTAAATTTAATTAAGGACGTACAACGTTTTGCCATGAAATTATTTTCATTTCCTGGATAGACGGATTCAACGAAGTACAACCAAGCTCGTTCGTGAGCACAAATCACGGTCAAGCACCCTGTTGGCAAAGGTACAATTCCATCGGGATAGAAATCCACATCACCTGTAGGGGCTCGTTTACCCAAAACACCTGTGTTAGTGTGAATGACATCAATGAATTCTGCATCGCCACGCATAAGGCCACACAAGCTCTCGCCTTCGTTGAAACATGGCTTTGCTGGATCCAAACCAGTGATACGAGGTATCAATTTGTTGGTGAGTTGGTTGAATGTACGTGCAGCTGCACCACAAATATGAGCTCCTAAGCTATGACCTTAAATTAAAACGCATTTTTTAGATTTGAGCTTAGAAAACAAGAGGACAAAAAATCACACCAATCAAATGAATGTTTTCCAGAGGTATTACTTCAGCTAGTTGAACTAGACTTTCTCCTAAATACTCGCCGATTTTCTCTGTGTTCAAAGCTGACCACGAGAACAGAGTATCCACAAACGATGCAGCGTCTATTGCCTGGATGAAAAGAGTGAGGTTTTAATAGCTTGACAAAACAATGTACATGATTCCTTTCTTACTAGGAAGTTAACGTCACCTCGACAATTATAAGCCTTGGATAGTTCAACTATTGTTTTTGAATTGGTAATTGTTGTCCTCCATCCAGTCACCAAGATTACAGTTTTCTTAGTCACATCGAATTCTTTGACTTTCAAAATATCACCACGATGAAGAAGCGGGATGCTGTACTTCTTACATGGAGTAATTAGTTGGAGATTCAAAGAATCTATGTCTGGTGTGATTCTTGGAACAACTGACTTCGAGGACATCAATGTTGAGCCTTAAAATGTGTTTTATTTAAGACTACTTACTTTTTTGTTAGGTTCTGATCATATTAACTTACAAACTGTATTAATGGATGAAGATACATATTCTAACGGATATCCGGCAAGAAGATTCTTTCCACCGCCAAAAAGATCGGCTGGTGATGGAAGGAAGCTTCCTGCATTGGTAATGACGCCTGCTATTATATCTTTCGATCCTTGAAAATAATCTCCAATATTACCCAAACCAAGCGGACTTACTGAACTTTGGAGAAGAACCAACGAACAGACGAAAAATACACTCAATTTCATGTTGAATAATAAAAGCTATTCAATGATATTGATTTTGTGTGATATCGGCTTGAGAAGTTTAAATCAACTGATTAAAAAAGTTTAAGTAGCTTAGAAGTAGCTGTACGAATTTTGTTTTATCTTTATATTTCCTTGTTGATTTTATTTTTTTTTTCTAAGCAAATATAGCAATTTTTTTTTGTCGTAAAACACAAAGTGAAGTGTCGGTTTCGGTCTTATGATATATAATTTACCTTATACCCTTACCTAATTTACTTAAAACTAGTCTCCATCTCCAGGAAGCACGAAGTAATTCCAACCCCCTTTTTTGCGTCGATAGTTTTTGTTTGATTGACTATTTCTGAATTAGAAATTAAGTACAAAAACTCCTTATTGTAAGGCCTGCGAGGGGGAAATATCACAAAATTGAAATATTAAAATGTCACAAAAAGTTGTGCATTTAAAAATCCTTAATATAAAGATTCACATTAAACTTGTCTTTTTTCTAGAGATTTTGCAGCTTACAATGAATTAAATGTTGACAAAAATACACCCTAATTATTTTTTGGTTTTGTAAAGAAACAGAAAGTATTTAGTTACAAAAGTTTTTCAACCAACCAAGTACAAAACAACTGTGTACTTATGTTTCGTATGACATGTGTACTTGTTTATTCATCTTAAATATTTATTTTTTATTTGAACTTTTCGTAACTAAATTCAGAGTATTTATAATTAGAATGTTTACTAGACGTTTTTTTCCATTGTTTAATTTAAATGAAAACAATTGAAAGGGTTTGAAAGTATTAATGCTGAACAGCCAAATATAAAGCTATGCGTGTAATTTAGATTTTACCAATTTTCCTTATTTATTATTATTATAAATCTAAGAGAAATATATTTGATCAAAACCCATATTTATCAGAACAAAAGAAACAAATGTTTTTGTGGCTTCGAAGAAATCCACCATTTTAAAACACTGAAATTAGTAACCCTCTGACCAGAGCATTTTGAAGTACATATATTTGCTGGCATGATGGTTAGTGCGTAGGACTGTCATGCCGAAGGTGTGGGTTCGATTCCCAGCCGTGCCACCTAAAAACAGAAATGTTTTAATCGAGGTACTGCCTCTTGCGAGGAATTGAAAAATCCTTGTCATGAAAAAGTGCTTCTCATTTAGCCATTCGGACTCAGCCAAAAACTGTAGGTCCCCTCCATTCCTGCCAACAAACACACACACAGGAATGGTTGTGAGTTGTAAGTCACTAGGCTCTGGTTCTCCACGAGCTGTTGCGCCACCCAATTTGTATATATACAATTCTTAAAACATTTTTGCGTTTTTTTGACAACGTCATCAGGGCGAACCAGAACAACACTCAACTCATGCCAATATAGTGCCCTCTGTGAGTCAGTTGCAAATCAACAGCACGGTTTAGATCCCAGCTTTCACAACCATCATCATTCAACATCAACATAGGATCGAGTTGCCGTCTGCCATTTAAATAATTTTAATTTTGATATTTTTTGCTATAACGTTACAGAACTTAAAAACAAATTATTGATGCCAGAGTTTCTTAAATTAATTTTAAGTTATGATATTTTTATACTACACTAGTCAACAATATTAAAGGAACAAATTTTGTTTCAATTTTTGTTAGCGTTTTTTGAAGAGCTGTATCTTTGTGACGAGTGGTCGTATTGAGTTGAAATAAAAAGCATTTTAGAGCTTTATGTTTTTTGTTTCGAGATTTGTTTGCAAACAAATTTTTTTGAAGTACCGTTATTGGGTTATTGCAAAAAATGAGACGAGGCAACAAAATTATTTTGTTTTTATTTTTTTTGAAGGTCCTCATTTCTATGGATAAATTTTTTTGAGTCAATTAAATGTAATGATCAGATACCTTGATTATTCAGCTTCAATTCAGTTTTTTTGTTGTTTTCGTACGATTTTTTTGACATGGTTTATCTGACTTTGAATGAAAAAAGATACTTTTAGCCTTGATTACCAATATCTCAACAAATAATGACGTTATAAAAAATTCAAAGACAGTTTTGGAAATTTGAAAAAGCGTTTTACAAGATTTTTTTATGATTTTGTAGAAATAATTTTTTTTTACCGTTCACCGTTAGTTAAAAAAAAGTACTAAAAACCAACGTTTTGTGGCCTTTTCGTAAATCTTTTTTTTCTTTGCAAATATTGATTGCATGGCTTGCGTTGGTATGCAAATTTATAGACATTTAAATCATCAATATTCTTGTAAATTTTCAAATTGATTCATCGAACCGTTTTTCCTCACCAAAACTTCAAAGTCTTACAAACCAGGTAAAGGAACAAATTGTGGTGTTCCTAAACAATGCGAAGTTGTCATCAAAATGACAAGAAAACCGCAATTCTAGTGGATTTTTTTCACAGTTTTGCATTAGTTAGATACTTTTTTGAATTGAAATGAAATAAAAAGTACATTAAACAAAAAAATAAAAAAAATTTATTTAATAAAATTTTCAAACAAAAAAATTTTATTTTTTTATTTTTTTTTGTTTTGAAAAATGTAATTTTTTTTTCATTTCCATTCAAAAAAGTATCTAACTAATGCAAAACTGTGAAAAAATCCACTAGAATTGCGGTTTTCTTGTCATTTTGATGACAACTTCGCATTGCTTAGGAACACCACAATTTGTTCCTTTACCTGGTTTGTAAGACTTTGAAGTTTTGGTGAGGAAAAACGGTTCGATGAATCAATTTGAAAATTTACAAGAATATTGATGATTTAAAAGTCTATAAATTTGCATACCAACGCAAGCCATGCAATCAATATTTGCAACGAAAAAAAAAGATTTACGAAAAGACCACAAAACGTCGGTTTTTAGTACTTTTTTTAAACTAACGGTGAACGGTAAAAAAAATTATTTCTACAAAATCATAAAAAAATCTTGTAAAACGCTTTTTCAAATTTCCAAAACTGTCTTTAAAATTTTTATAACGTCATTATTTGTTGAGATATTGGTAATCAAGGCTAAAAGTATCTTTTTTCATTCAAAGTCAGATAAACCATGTCAAAAAAAATCGTACGACAGCAAAAAAAAAACTGAATTGAAGCTGAATAGACAAGGTATCTGATCATCATCATCATCATCGTGTCCTGTAACCCCGGCTGGGGCATAGGGCGTCAACAAAACGTCTCCATCCTTCACGGTCTGCTGCAAGGTACTTAAGCTGTGGCCACGTCTTTCTCTGGGATTCTGCTTCCGCTAAGACAGTTGATTTCCATGTTGTTCTTGGTCTTCCAACCCGCCGTGCACCCTGAGGGTTCCATTCAAAGGACTGCTTTGCAATTTCATCGTTTGGTTTCCTCAGTGTGTGACCAATCCAACGCCATTTACGCTTTCTTATGTCGACGTCCAGCCGCTCTTGACTTGTCCTGCGCCACAATTCCTCATTTGATATAATTTGTGGCCAGCGAATCTTTAGGATGTGGCGAAGACAGCGATTCACAAAAGCCTGCAATTTCTTCGAAATGGTAGACGTGACTTTCCAGGTTTCACAAGCATATAACAGCACGGATTTGACATTGGATTCGAAGAATCTCAACTTAGTGCGTAAGGAGATTTGACTGGATTTCCAAATTGGGGACAGAGTACCGAAGGCAGCACGAGCTTTATTTATTCTACTTTTAACGTCAAGATCCGTACCACCGTTTGCAGAAACAATACTGCCAAGGTAGTTAAATTGTTCCACTACTTCAACTGGCGTCTCCTGTAAAATAATACGCTGCTGTGTGGAGCGGCCTGTGAGCATTATTTTTGTCTTTTTGCTGTTAATTCTTAGACCACTCGACTCTCCCTTCACTTGCAGTGCTTGGCACATCCCGTTCAGCCCACTGATGTTATTTGCCAGTAGACATATGTCATCGGCATAGTCTAAATGACTGAGCCTTTCGAACGGTCTCCACTGAATGCCCTGTCGCTCAGCTGTACCAACACTGGCCGTCAATACGTCGTCCACCGCCAGCAGGAAGAGAATTGGCGATAGAACATCCCCTTGTCTCATACCCTGTTGCACTACGAAGGAGTCGGATAGCTGCCCATTGTGCAAAACAAAACACCTCGCGTTGTTGTAGGACTCTTTAATAATGGCAACAATTTTTGGTGGAATTCCTCTACCAAGCAACGATCTCCATATACATTCTCGGCTAACTCGATCAAAGGCCTTTTCAAAATCCACGAACGTGAGGTAAAGCGGTGATTAATATTCCATCGACTGCTCGAGGACGATACGCAGGGTGTTGATATGGTCGACACACGATCGACCACTGCGGAAGCCAGCTTGATGCCTCTTGAGTGTAGACTCGATTCTATCCTTTATTCGCTCGAGTATGATTGTTGCCACTAGTTTTGGGAAAACGGACAAAACGGTGATACCACGCCAATTGTTGCAATTCTTTAAGTCACCTTTCTTTGGCAACTTAACAATCACACCATCCTTCCAGTCCCTGGGATAGCTTTCGTTTTCCCAAATGTTTTGTATCAGCGGATGTAAAATACTAGCCGCTGCTACGGGATCGGCTTTCAGGAATTCAGCTGGTATTCCGTCCAGTCCAGCTGCCTTGTTGCTTTTGAGGAGATTTATTGATGTACGAATTTCCGATTCTGACGGGGGTTCGATGTCAATACCCCTATAGGACCTGCGCATCTCGTTTAGTTGGGGCACTTCAGCACTCTGCTCAACTGAATCCTCATTTAGCAGGGCACGAAAATGGTCCTTCCATCTACGAAGCTGATCCTCAATTGATACCAAAAGTGTGCCATCCAAATCCATTACAGGATGATTGGTGTTGCTTTTTTTCCCGATAACATCTTTGGCTATTTGGTACAATTCCCGGATATCTCCTCTTCTGGCAGCGCTTTCCGCATTATCTGCGAGTCCATCCAACTTCACCCTCTTGTCACGTCTCACACAGCGGTAGACCATCTTATGTGCAATGCGGTACTCTCTTCGCAAGTCAGCCTTTCGTTGAACATCAGCTTCGGCATTTATTTGGATTTTCAACGATTTGCGAAGTTCGATCTTATCCCAGGTGTCTTGGGATATCCAAGAGTCTCTACGTCTCGTTCGCTTGGGTACAGTTTCGGATCCAGCCTCCATAAAAACACTTTTAATTTCACCCCACATCTCATCAATTGTTGAATGCTGGATTCCATTTAATGACGAGGCTCTGTCGTTAAGGGTGGTGACATAGTTTCGACATATGTTGGGGTCATTCAAAGCATTAGTAATGAATTTTGAGCTCCTTGCTGCATTCTGCGCTGGTTTTTGTACGGCAGCGGTTCGTAATTTGAGACTCATCAGAACCAAATGGTGGTCGCTTCCCACATCGGCATTTCTTATACTCCGGACATCACACATAGACTTCCTCCATCGCTGCTGAATCATGATATGATCAATTTGGTTTTCTGTTTGACCAACCGGATGCACCCAGGTAATTTTGTTGCACGTCTTATGCTTAAATACAGTCCCACCTATCACAAGACGATTCGCGTTACAAAAGTCGACAAGCAAGTCACCATTTTCATTCCGTGACCCCACGCCATTTCTTCCCATCACGCGTTCCAGCCCGTAATTGTCTGAACCGACTTGGGCATTAAGGTCTCCCATAACGACTATGATGTCGGCTCTCGGAACACTACTGTAAACCGAGTTAAGATGAGTGTAGAACGCGGTTTTGTCTTCCTCGGTCGCTTCATTTGTGGGGGCGTAGCACTGAATAATTGTGACGTTACGAATTTTTGAACGAAACCTTGCTGTCATTAATCTCGCAGAAATGGGCGCCCATGAGATCAAACTACGCCTCGCTTCTTCGTTCAACATAATTCCGACACCATGCAGTCTTTGGCCACCCTCTCTTTCATCTTCGCCGAAATACAGCATTCTCGTCTGTCCAGTGTCTGATCTGTATTCAGCTCTTCCTCTCCACTTTGTTTCGCTTATGCCCAGGATACTGATCTTTAGGCGAAGCATTTCACGCTCAACCTGCTCGTATCTACCATCGCTGTACAAGGATCGAACGTTCCATGCTCCGATTTTCGTACGTATGCGGTAGCCAAAAGTAACACTTGCGCTTCTTGAAAGACTTCTTCTATTTGTCAACGATTCATTTATTATTATGGCGTCTTGATTGACGCTCGTACATGAAGGATGCCGCACCCCCAAATCCGATGTGCGGTTTACTGCAGCCGAAGCTACAGAAGGATTTTCTATAAAAAGATTACCTCTTGGGGACTCATTTCCATTTGTTGTCATAATTCATGTATTTGCATATATCCTTCCACCATGGTGTTTTCCGAGATATGATTAATAACATACATAAGCTCAGATTTGACAGGCACACCCGCCTTTTGTATGGTCAAACACATAACTGCTCGAGGCCGCCCACTATGGGAAAACAGACGCCTATTGTAGCCGCCCAATATGGGTTACAGACGCTACCTGCTGCTGCCGTTGGCCTTTACGAAAAAAAGCTCCTCCGCCACCAGACTATCATGCCGTTGACCGCTGCCTGCAGTTCATCCGTCTTAAGGGGGCTTTTAACCATCCCGAGGACAAGTTTGTGCCCTAACCAGCATCGCTGGGTTGTCTGCTTATCCCGTCATCCATTCGGTCCCCCTGCACGTTAGCGTTACACGCCCTCTACCACGCGGAGGTGTGCATAGGGATTTTCCTATCATTGAGCCTAGGGCCATATGGCGTCCTAGCACTCTCAAGTACTTTTAGAGGGCGAACCAATACCTTATCGAATAGTGAAGTCAAATCTGACCTCGGATTTAATTCCCAGCGCTCCATATAATGAAATCTTACTTGACCGTACTAGAACTCCAAAATTTTCTTTTAAGCCAAAATAACGAGAATATTTTAATAATAGGGGATTTAAATAGCCGAATAGCAAACTTACAGAATTCTCCCTTTATGAAAAATGGGCATTTTTCTTTTGAGAGAAATTCGTTAGATGAGTGTGTAAATGCAAACAGAAATCGATTGATGGATCTGGTTGAAGATTTTGGGTTTCTTATCCTGAATGGTTTATCCACGGGTGATATTAATGGTAATTTCACGTTTGTATCCGCGCAGGGTTGCTCTGTTATTGACTATTGTCTTGTCAAATGAGAATGGACGTTGTCAAAGACTTTGAAGTTTTTCCTGCTAACTATTCAATGCATTTACCTATCTTTGTTTCCTGTGAGTTTATTATCCAAGAAAGTAGTATTAGGCATTGCAATCAAAATATTAGCATAAAGAAACTTCGTTGGAATGACAAAAAATCTGACTTGTACAAAAGAAATCTTTCCCGAAATTCAACTAATCTCCCAGATCAAATTACTATCACAATAAATCAAGCTACAGATTTAGTTTTCCAAACCATAAGACAGTCACTCAGCACCTACTCAAATAATAGTGGAAGACTTTTCAAATCCAGTTGGTATGACAGTCACTGCAGAAAAAGTAGAGAGAAATCTTTCAAGTTTTTAAAACTTTTTAGAGATATCTACAAATTATGTTGCTTTTAAGACGCTTTATCTACAGTCTAATTATGCTTTTAAAAATATATGCAAGCAAAAAAAGAACTATTTTTAAGAAAATCAGCTGCTAATCTCCTTGAAAGCCGTGATTCTAGAGCCTTTTGGGCTAATGCGCGCATTTTAAGTAACCGTAATTTGTCTATTATAATATCACCCATTGGAGTTGATTGACTTGCATTACATTTTGAAAAACTTCTTCTAGCAGACCCAATATTGAGGAATTGAATACTCCAATTTCAATGTTAGAACTGCTTGCTGCACTCAAAAATATGAAAAATAATAAGGCTTCTGAGTCAGATGGCATACCAGCTGAATTTTACAAAAGCGCTAATTCTCAGTTCTTGGAATACATTTTAGTGTTGTTCAACAAAATGTTTAATGAAGAGAATTTTCCAGACTGTTTTCATTCTTCGTCCATTTCAGCAGTTTTTACAAAGGGTGAGCCTAATCTTTGTGAAAACTATAGAAGCATTTCTGTTCTTAGCTCTTTTCGAAAACTTTTTACTCAAATTATATACTTTAGAATTGTGAGTTGGGTTGAAAGAAACAACAAAATAAGCTGCTTCCAGGCTGGATTCCGAGCTAATCTCTCAACAATCGACCAAATCTTCACTCTCACAAGTATTGCCAGACGTTTTTTTGAGAAAAAACTAATTTGTTTGCATTTTTCGTTGATTTTAAATCCGCCTTTGACAACGTAAATAGAAGATCGCTGCTATTTAAACTCGCAGCTATTGGACTTTCAACCAAATTTTTACGAATTAATGAACAGCTCCTCTCAAACATGACTGCTGTAGTTTCAAATGGCAGCGAAAAATCGAAAGAGTTTAGATCTGATGCGGGTGTGCCACAGGGTTGTGTTTTAAGTCCCTTAATCTTCTCACTCTTTATAAACGATATTGAAGATCATATCCCTGGTGGCGTTACTTTTGGCAATCTATTTATCAAAGTTTTGCTTTACGCGGATGACCTTGTAATCTTATCTGATAATGCAGTCACGCTTCAGCTTCAAATAAACAAGCTAAAACTTTTTTGTGATATGTGGGACCTCACAAACAACACTGAGAAGTCTAAAATAGTGGTTTTTAGATCCCAAAATCGTAGCACTAGAAATGATCGTACTTAGACCCTTGATGGCTCCAATATAGAAGTTGTGAGTGAATTCAAATATCTAGGCTTCACACTAACACACAATTTGAATCTTGGCGTTCACATACAAAATAAAGTAATTGTGGCAAAAGCAGCAATAAACTGTATGTGGTCAAATTTCTTTAATAACAATCATGTAGATTCAGCTTCCAAGTTTAAAGTGTTTGATGCAACCATCAAGAGCTGTCTTTGCTACGGCAATGAAGTTTATGGATACAAGCAATCAGATAAAATTGAAGCTGTCCAAAGATATTCTTTCAAGCGTATCTTTAGGCTACCATCAAACACGCCTACTTATGCAATACACGTCGAATCGGGACTGCCTCTAATTTTTATAAGGAGCTTAAAGGCAAATGCAGACTATATCATCAAGGTAATGCAAAGATCAAACAACAATCTGTAAAAGAGGCTTCTCTTAGTCTCATTAAGGTGTCAGTATACCCCTTTTAGGGACTGGTATGAGTTGGCCTCGGCGCACAACTTCTCCTTGATCCTTTCTGTAGATAGCTCAGATCTTTGGAGGCCTGGAGGGAGTCTATGTCAAGGACAATATACAGCCAACTCAACCTCAGATTGAGGGAAACAAACTACTTTCGAAATTAATTTACCGTGAGATGAGCCTGATATTCAAAGCTCGCACGGAGAAGGAGATGCTAGAGCTCAATTATAGGCCACACAGGATTGATACTAATACCAATTGTTCATTGTGCAACCTCAATCAAACTGAAAATATTTTTCATTTCCTGGCCCTATGTCCAATCTTGCGAGAAATCCGAAGAATGTATTTTAGTAAAAATTGGAAGAATGTCTTAGTGTTCTGAATGGAGAATGTGGTTGGAGGCTTCTCATTCGGTTTTCCTCACATGTAATCTCATATCGAAATACATACGTCAATCTTCCTTAGATCAACGTTAGAATTAAATCTAATATAATTTTGTATTAGCTAAACTAAAAGCCCAACACCATACGATATTGCAAGTCTTTAATTTGCTCCCTTTTTTTGTTTTAGCCAAACTAAAAGCTTTAGAATTGTATAACACTCGTTAAAAGTATTACATTCTATTTTTATCCTTACCATACTATACTCGATTTTTTCTTTTCGCTTCTTTTAATTTATTTAATTTATTATTATGTAGATCCAAAAAGATTATAAATTTAGTTTTAGCTAAACTAAAAGCTTGGATATAACCAATTAATATTTTTAAACTTTAATCTGTTAAACATAAAGCTCCCAAATCTCATCATCTAAGGAATCTTTTTTTTAATATTATGTGAAGTAACATTCTGGCATTTTCTTTTTCTTCGCTGATTTTTTTTTATATAACAGTTAATCTTTTGTTTTTTGATAGCTCGTGTAAAACTTTTATTGTATTTTTTCCTCACAATGTTAAGAGTAGAAAACTAACCGGCAGACGGCCTATGAGCCATGCTTTTTAATCTTTGTATTTATTTCTAAGTTTGTACTTTATCAATTGAAATAAAATTAAATCACAACAAAAACATAAATGTTAAAAAAGGAGCCAAGTTCTTATGTGTACAAGAAACCTGTGCATAAAAAGTCAGCCCAAAAAAGTAATGAGATCTAAAATATATGCCAAGTTTTAAGTTAATGAAGTTTAATATCAAATATCTTAAGTAGAGTAACATCGAAACGATTCCAAATCATGACAGAAATTTGGTAATTAACGATTACTGATTAAAATTTGGTGGGTTCACTGGTCAAGTTTTCATACATTTAAAATTTGTGATTAAGTAAGTATTTAAGAGAAAACTTGCCAAGTAAATTCACCAAATTTTAATCAGTAATCATTAATTACCAAATTTCTGTCATGATTTAGAATTGTTTTGATATTACTCTACTTAAGATATTTGATATTAAACTTCATGAACTTAAGACTTGGCATATATTTTAGATCTCATTACTTTTTTGGGCTGACTATTTATGCACAGGTTTCTTGTACACATAAGAACTTGGCTCCTTTTTTAACATTTATGTTTTTGTTGTGATTTCACTCCTTTTTGCAAAGATTTATTTTGCCAGGTGAAAGTCAAGCCCTTCCGCTCTACAAAGTTACATAATTCTACGACAACCGAAAGTCTCCATACAAATAATAGCAATTCTGATAAAGTGGGTGGATGCCCCCCCCCCCCCTTTCAATGGACAATTCCAAATTTTCGATTTTTTTCCTTTATAAGTACTTCAAGTCCTACCGACCTACCAATTTTCATCGTTCTACAACAATCGGAAGTGCTCCATATAATTTATAAGAATTTTTAAGAATGTGGGTGGATGCCACGCCCCCTGTATGAAAAATTCCAATTTTCAATTTTTTTCGTTCTTAGTACTTCAAACCCTACCAACTTACCAATTTTCATTGTTCTACAACAATCGGAAAGGCTCCATATAATTTATAGAATATTTAAGAAAGTGGGTGGATGCCACGCCCCCTGAATGGAAAATTGCAGATTTTCGATTTTGTCCGTTGTATGTACCACAAGGCCTACCGTTGTGCGAAATTTCAAGCTTCTACGATGTTGGGAAGTGCTCCATAATTTTGATGATCTGTCAGTGAGTCAGTCAGTCAGTGAGTCAGTGAGTCAGTGAGTCAGTGAATCAGTGAGTCAGTGAGTCAGTGAGTCAGTCAGTTACGGTTTTTGCGATTTTTGAAGTCTTATATCTTGGGAACTACTAATGCGAAAGAGTTGAAATTTGGTGAGCCACCTGTGTTTGATCTGCTCAGCAAATACTGCGAATTTGAAGCTTCTGACTTTATTGGTACTGAAGTTAGAGGGGGGTTGAAAATCGCCTGAGTTTGTTCCTGTAAAAAGGGTGTAGTGCCGCGAACTTGGCTGGGCACTACCGTGCCCTTTGATCTCTAAATCCAATCTCTAAAAAAATTTTAAGGACAAATTTTAGAATGCAAATCTAAAGTATATATTCTGTGGTGTTTGGGAGAAACATGATAACTCCATTTTAAAATTTGCGTCTTTGCGTCCACTTTACATCGACATACAACCTAAACGGGTAAACCGATTTTCTTCAAATTTGAAACATAATTTTACAAAGGTTATGTTCATAAGTATTCCAAATTTGAAGAAAATCTGTGGCCTCGTTTACACTCTAGCTTGATTTAAAGTGGGCGTAAAGACGCTAATTTTAAAATGGAGTTATCAAGTTTCTACCAAACACCACATATTTATGTGCAGAAAAAAAAATTTTTTAAAAAATTGTCAAGCCGTTATAGAGATTTTGACGTGCAATATAATTTAATCTCATCTGAAATTTGTTTATAAAGAATTAATCTACATATATCCGTTTAGCCGATAACGAGAAAATTCAAAATAAACAAAACTTTCTATGACAGGTACAGTTAATAGCTTATAAGTTGTGTAAAATTTTATAATTCCTGGTAGTAGATCGTACTAATTTTAGTATATGGAAAAATTTTAATCAAAATCGTAGGTATCGTTAAAAAAAAATATTTTTCTTTGCGGTTTTTTAACGTTTGTATAGAAGGTATTTTTTTAAATTTTTTCATAAATTTAAATTTTTTCCAAAAATATACTAGAAAACTCTTAAGTATCGAGTTTCAAAAAATCGATCGTATCGTTTTCGAAATATTTTATATACATTCAAAAAAATTGGAACATTTTTTAAGAATACAAAAAATATTTCTTCAAAAATTTTGGTACACAAAACTATTAATATTTTTGGAAGCTTCCGTAAAAAAAATTATTGAAATCAGTCAAACCGTCTCACAGTGGTCGGAAATCAACATTTAGCACGAACTAAATAAAAAACTGAAGGTGCAAATCACCATGACAAATGTTATCTATCGTACGTAGAATACATCCGCGTACCCACTGATGACGTTGGTTTTTTATTAAAGGTCGAAGATGTTACTAAAAGACGCCGTAAGTTGAACAATGCAACCATTATTCGCAGTATGGTATGCTAATTTTGAATTGTTTATCATTTGTAACGGGTGTGAAAATTCAACTTAAAGTTATTTTAATAATTTAAAACCAAAGATAAGGTATATAACGGTAAATATTTTCTTAATAAATTCATGAAGCTGTAAAGTGAGGACCAAATTAAAAAGGATTTTTTGGTTATTATTTTTTTAAGTTAAGCATAGAAAAATCGCAAGTGTTTGCAAGTGTTAAGACAGCTCTAATATCGTTAGGGAGTCGCTTCTTTTCAAGATAGTACAAAAATAAAGTGCATTTACGTGCTAATTCATCTCTTACAATTCATTTTAGAATCGTCACAAAAGGCCACAATTTTCGACATTTTTGGCATATCATGCTGCGAATATTGGTTGAATCGTTCAACTAACGGGTCTTTTAGTCATTTTCGGCCTTTAAAAAAAAACCAAGGTCATCAGTGGGTACGCGGATGTATTCCCACCTACCTACGATAGATAACATTAGTCATGGTGATTTGGACCTTCAATTTTTGATTTAGTTCGCGCTAAATGTTGATTTCCGACCACTGTGCGTCTTGAAGAAAATCGAAAATTAAAAAAAAAAAACGGTTCTTTGGGTGGTACCATTTATAACCATTTTTTGGCAAATTGTTTTCCACTCAAAGGAAACCTTTACTAAAAGTAATTTATTGATTTTTTTAAAGAAAACTTGTGGAGCAGTTTTGAGAAAAATACGATTATGTAAAATTTATAAGAAAATTGTATGACTGGTACCGTTATTTTTGCTTCTAAACAAAATGAAAAGAAAAGTGTGGGCATAATCACCAAAAACTACCATGTACCAAGTTTGAAGAAAATTGATCTAGCCGCTTAGGCTGTAGACGAACAGACAGACAAACAGACAGAATTGTGCCACCCACTTTTTTGGAGTTCTCTATCATTGTAATGTCTCATGTTTGATTGTTATCTCAACATTTTTTTTTGCACGAACCCAAAACTTGCCGTATAGTACCTATAACGCAAGTAAAAAAAATGGTTGTTTTGGAGATATCATTAATAACCATTTTTTGATAAATGGTTTCCCACCCAAAGCTAGCCTTCACTAAAAGTAATTTATTGATTTTTTTTAAATTGTGGAGCCCTTTTTGAGAAAATTACGATTATGTAAAATTGCTTAAAAAAATTGGATGGCAGGTACCGTTATTAAAAAAAAAAACAACATGAGTTACAATACAAATCTGTGAACATTTTAGTACCTTTCGTCTAATAAATGAATACCTTAACAAAGTTTCATTCAATTTTGAAAACTTAACTTAAAGTCGCAAACTTCGCTCTCTGTGAAATAAAAGAAACTAGTTTTGGGAAAGTTACCTCCGCTCTCGTTCCTCTACTGACTATATTCTAACTATCTTGGTTCTTATCTCCATTTTACCGAGCTATACAATTCCATTTACCAGTGTTATCTAACTGAAATGCAATCCAACCTTATCAAAGATCCAAGTCATTCTTTCAGTTAGTTAACTACAAAAGAAAATTCGATGGCTACCCAACCACTTTCTCTTTCAATAACGTAACTTCGAACGATCCTAGCACTATCGCCAACCTTTTTGCAACATTCTTCAAAAAATCCTTTGCTGATGACTCCTTTGTTCTTGATTCTGGCTTTTTCAATTATCTACAAAGTTTTTTTCTTGGACCGCTTCTCCCTCGAACTGTCAATCCCTATCTCATCGAATATAAATTGAATCAATTAAACAATGATGGCCAGATGGTCTCCCTGACATACTTCTAAAAAAATACTCTTCCACCTTCTCTCTCCCTCTCTCAAAAATGTTCAGCCTTTCCCTAAATCAAGGACAGTTTCCTCAGATATGGAAATCATCTTTCATATAACTCCTATATACAAAAAGGGTCCAAAGAGCGATGTTAACAACTACCGTCCCATTGCTAAGCTTTCACACATACCCAAACTCTTCGAAAGTATATATATATATATATATATATATTAGGGTGGTCCTTAAATTGGACATTGTCTTGGATAGCCCTCATTCGATTCAAAACATTGAAAAACAATTTCCCTAATTTTTTCAGATTTTTATTTCACCCCCCTGGTCTCCCTTTTTTCACATCAAGGTACAAATAATGGAGTAAGGGTGATTCTTATAACACGCAAAAAAAAAGTCAGAACTTATAGATTAGATTCAGACAAAAAAAAATCGTATAGAAGGGGGGGTCTATTTCCCCCCGTTCAGGCGGGAGGGGTAATTTTCTAAAAATTTGACCCAAAATAGAAAAAAAACTATTAAAAAACAACGGGACCACTCACAATGGAATGCTATAGCTTTTTTAAAAGCCATGAATCCAGTCTCCAATATATTTTTTAAATCAAGTTTTTATTGTAAATAGTTTTTGAAAAAATAATTTTCAAAACATAAAAATAAAAACAAAAATAATAGTTTTTTACGTTTGAGTATTATTTTTTTCAGAAACTATTTACAATAAATACTTGATTTAAGAAATATATTACAGACCAAATTCATGGCTTTTAAAAAAGCTATAGCATGCCATTGTGAGTGGTCCCGTTGTTTTTTATATTTTTTTTTCTTTTTTGGGTCAATTTTTTAGAAAATTACCCCTCCTGTCTGAACGGGGGGAAATAGACCCCCCCTTCCATACGATTTTTTTTTCGTCTGAATCTAATCTATAAGTTCTGACATTTTTTTTGCGTGTTATAAGAATCACCCTAACTCCATTATTTGTACCTTCAAGTGAAAAAAGGGAGACCAGGGGGGTGGAATAAAAATTTGAAAAAATTAGGAAAATTTTATTTCTCCATTTAGAGTCATTTGATGCCTATCCAAGTTGGAATTTCAAAAAACCCATTATAAGGACCACCCTAATATATATATATATTGGGTGGCGCAACAGCTCGTGGAGAACCAGGGCCTAGTGACTAACAACTCTCAACCATTCCTGTGTGCGTGTTGTTGGCAGGAATGGAGGGGACCTACAGTTTTTTGCCGAGTCCGAACGGCTAAATGAGCAGCACTTATTCATGACAAGTATACTCTTGGAGGATTTGTCAGTTCTTCGCAAGAGGCAGTACCTCGGATAAAACATTTCTGTTTTTAGGTGGCACGGCTGGGAAAGTATTTTGTATGAAACCTTAAATTTCCACTGTAAATCTCTCATCTCCTCCTCACAATATGGCTTTCTCAAATGCCGGTCTACAACCACTAACTTTGTTGAATTTGGGTCCTTCACCCTCTCAGCCTTATAGAAATGCTACGAAGTCGATGCCATCTGAACCGATTTTAGCAAGTCCTTCGACAAAATTTCCCATAAGCTTATTCTTTTCCAACTGTACACTCTCGACTTTGAACCATCTTTGTTAAAATGGATTTCTTCTTACCTTGAAAACCGTTAGTACAGCGTTCGATGTAGATCTGCCACCTCTTGCCATTTCTTAGCTACCTCTGGTGTCTCCCAAGGCAGCCACCTAGGCCCACGTTTATTTATTCTCGCTATTAACGATATTGAAAGGGTCATCAAACATTCTTCTATCTCTCTGTTCGCCGATGATACCAAGTTCTTCAAGAGCATTTCCTCAACACATGATTCTTCTCTTATTCAACAGGATCTTGATAGTTTTTCAGTTTGGTATCTAAAAAATAGCTTGGAGCTAAACGTAGCCAAATGCCCATCAATCACTTTTTAACGCAAACTTATCAAATCTCCTCCCCGTCTCTACTTGCTCCATAATCAACCCATACCCATCGTTGATAATATTCGCGACCTTGGCATTTTATGTGACCCAGAGCTTTATTTTCTCACTCACATAGACGACATCATTCTCAAAGCAAACTCAGCGCTCGGCTTCGTCAAAAGATGGTCCAAAGAATTCTCCAACCCCTATACATATCATTTGTTCGTCCTCTTCTAGAATACGCCTCTCAAGTTTGGTCCCTTTACCAACTTACTCACATTTCCAGAATTGAGAGCATCTAGCGTCGTTTCTCTCTTTGCTCTTCGAGGTCTATTTTGGAGCAATCCTCTGGTTCTGCCTCCCTATCTAGACCGCCTTAAACTAATCAACTTGAATTCGTTGGAAGAACGAAGAGAAATATCAGACATTCTCTTCATTCATCGACTTCTCTCTGGTTCCGTTGTCTGCATATCGCTCCACAACTCTATCTCTTTAAATACTAACCCTCGTAATATACGTAATCCTCGTCTCTTTCATTACCCACCCACCGAACTTCTTATGGCTCCAATGAACCAATCTCTAGTATGCTGCGGGCTGTTAATTCAAACATGTGCTCCTTCGACTTTAACCTAAGTAGGTACTCCATCCTTAAAACAACGGCTCCTGACCCGCTCAACACCTCACGAACCTTAGCTTAAGTTCTTAGTTTTAAAGTTAGATTAAGCCGAATAAATGGGGGTTTTGCCCCCACCAAAATTTTAGCATGACATAATCAATAGTCTATAGGTGGGGTGTTAAAATACCGCCATAAGTATGAAAATAAATGCAAGTATAGAAAATCTTCCCGGCAGCACGGTATAGCCCCTGTAGTACCCTGTACAGTGTAAATATAGGAAATAGAACTTCGTAAAAAAATCATCAAATAAACTCAAGTTAATTAAATCACAACAAAAACATAAATGTTAAAAAAGGAGCCAAGTTCTTATGTGTACAAGAAATCTGTGCGTAAAAAGGCAGCCAAAAAAAGTAATGAGATCTAAAATGTATGCCAAGTTTTAAGTTCATGAAGTTTAATATCAAATATCTTAAGTAGAGTTATATCGAAACAATTCCAAATCATGACAGAAATTTGGTAATTAATGATTACTGATTAAAATTTGGTGGGTTCACTGATCAAGTTTTCATTCATTTTAAATTTTTGATTAAGTAAGTATTTAAGAGAAAACTTGCCAAGTAAATCCACCAAATTTTAATCAGTAATCATTAATTACCAAATTTCTGTCATGATTTGGAATTGTTTCGATATAACTCTACTTAAGATATTTGATATTAAACTTCATGAACTTAAAACTTGGCATACATTTTAGATCTCATTACTTTTTTTGGCTGCCTTTTTACGCACAGATTTCTTGTACACATAAGAACTTGGCTCCTTTTTTAACATTTATGTTTTTGTTGTGATTTCACTCCTTTTTGCAAAGATTTATTCTGCCAGGTGAAAGCCAAGTCCTACCGCTCTACAAAGTTTCATAATTCTACGACAACTGAAAGTGCTCCATACAAATAATAGCAATTCTGAAAAAAATGGGTGGATGGCACCCCCCCCCCCCTAAATGAACAATTCCAAATTTTCAATTTTTTTCCTTTCTAAGTACTTAAGTCCTACCGACCTACCAATTTCCATCGTTCTACAACAATCGGAAGTGCTCCATATAATTATAAGAATTTTTAAGAATGTGGGTGGATGCCACGCCCCCTGAATGCAAAATTCCGATTTTTCAATTTTTTCTTTCTATGTACTTTAAGTCCTACCGACCTACCAATTTTCATCGTTCTACAACAATCGGAAGTGCTTCATATAATTTATAAGAGTTTTTGAGAATGTGGGTGGATGCCACGCCTCCTGAACTGGAACTTCCAATTTTTCGATTTTTTTTCTTCTAAGTACTTCAAGGCCTACCGACCTACCAATTTTCATCGTTCTACAACGATCGGAAGTGCTCCATATAATTTATAAGAAATTTTTAAGAATGTGGGTGGATACCACGCCCCCTGAATGCAAAATTCCAATTTTTCAATTTTTTTCTTTCTTATTACCTTAAGCCCTACCAAGCTACCAATTTTCATCGTTCTACAACAATCGGAAGTGCTCCATATAATTTATAAGAATTTTTAAGAATGTGGGTGGATGCCACGCCCCCTGTATGAAAAATTCCAATTTTTCAATTTTGTTCTTTCTAAGTACCTCAAACCCTACCAACTTACCAATTTTCATTGTTCTACAACAGTCGGAAAGGCTCCATATAATTTATAGAATATTTAAGAAAGTGGGTGGATGCCACGCCCCCTGAATAGAAAATTGCAGATTTTCGATTTTTTCCTTTGTATGTACCACAAGGCCTACCGTTGTGCGAAATTTCAGGTTTCTACGATGTCGGGAAGTGCTCCATAATTTTGATGATCTGTCAGTGAGTCAGTCAGTCAGTGAGTCAGTGAGTCAGTGAATCAGTGAGTCAGTGAGTCAGTGAGTCAGTGAGTCAGTCAGTTACGGTTTTTGCGATTTTTGAAGTCCTATATCTTGGGAACTACTAATGCTAAAGAGTTGAAATTTGGTGAGCCACCTGTGTTTGATCAGCTCAGCAAATATTGCGAATTTGAAGTTTCTGACTTTATTGGTACTGAAGTTAGAGGGGGGTTGAAAATCGGCTGAGTTTGTTCCTGTAAAAAGGGTGTAGTGCCGCGAACTTGGCTGGGCACTACCGTGCCCTTTGATTCTTTTGTTTTGTATTTGGCCTTCTCTGATGTGTAACTTTCTGTTAAATCATTAAAAACTTACACGAAAGCACTCCTCAAAAAGTCAAATACTTTATTGCCAATTAATTACAACTTTTTTTTTTTTGTATTATTCGTCAGTTAATGTTAATTATGTACAATGTACATCTGTGTACCTATAAAATTAAAACGAAGAAGTCAAGTTTTATTAATTAACTTCTAGCCTTATTCGGACATAGCCCACAGTTTTTGTTTCGTTCATCTCTAGCCTTATTTCCGTCCATTCCAAATGGAGCTTCACCATTCACATCGAGGAAGTAATTCCCCTTCAGATATTTTGGTGAAGCATATCCCATCGGAAATGGTCTTCCTGGGCATTTATTGTTTTTTAATCTCGTTAATGAGCTACAACGCACTGCCATAAAATTATTCTCATTGCCAGGATAAACCGATTCGGTGTAGTACAACCAAGCACGTTCGTGAGCACACACAACTGATAGACATCCTGTTGGCAGCGGATCCAGACCACCCGGATAGAAATCCACATCCCCCAAGGGATCCCGTTTGCCCAATACACCCGGATTGCTATGGATGACGTCTATGAATTCGGCATCACCACGCAAGAGTCCGGATAGGTTCTCGCCTTCGTTGAAACACGGCTTGGCCGGATCTAGGCCTGTGATGCGTGGTATTTGTTTACCGGTCAAGTAATTGAATGTACGTCCGGCCATGCCGACAATGTGTGCTCCCAAACTGTGTCCTGTAAATAGAAAGAACAGCAAAATATTTAATTTTTTCTCACATCAGACATGTCGTCCTCAAGTTGACAATAACTCCCTACCAATCAGATGGATGTTTTCCAGCGGTGTTATTTCACTCAATTGCACCAGACCCCGTCCTATGTTTTCGCCGATTTGCTCCGTATTGAGAGCAGACCATGTGTACAAAGTGTCCACGTAGGAGGCAACGTCAACCGCCTGGGAATATATCAATTTACTGGACAAATATCAAAGTGGAAATGAATTAGCCATAGGTTTTCCTTACGATAAAGTTAACATCACCCCGGCAGTGGTATGCTTGAGCCATCTGGGAAATCGTGTCCGTTTCGTTTACAGTTGTCGTCCAGCCAGTAGCTAAGATCACTGTTTTCTTTGTCCTATCGAATTCTGGGCTCTTCCACATCTCATTGGCGTGCATCAGGGGGAAACTATGTTTTTTGCATGGTGTCCGGAGTTGGAATTGCATTCTGTGAATGTCGGGTGTTATTTTGGGGACAACAGCATTTGTGGATACTGCTGCTGAGCCTAGAGTATACAGATGTGATAGTGATAGATGTTAGGTTCTTTATTTGTATATATAAATCTCTATTTATTGATTGCGTAATCGATTTATTTAACTTACAAATAGCATTTATTGAAGTTGATACGAATTCAAATGGATAGCCAGCAATGAGATTCTTCCCAGATTCGAATAATCCTTTTGGTGTTGGAAGGAAATTGCCTGCATTACTTACAATACCAACACCAATATCTCTTGACGATGAGAAGACATTTCCAACTGAGCCAAAATCTATTGGAACTGGATGTGGAGTGCCCTGAATCAGCCCAAGATGACACATCATCAATATAATTAACTTCATTGTGAAAGTTAGTCTGAAGTTATTAAAAAAAATATATCCTTTAAAAGTTTTATAAAAAGGAATTAATGAACAAGAAAAGTCTAATTTTTTCAACAACTACAAATTAAACTCGATAAAAATCACTCTCTTTTGTAGAAAAAAATTAATCAAGATTAAATAATTGTTTAATTTACTAAAAAACCAAAAGGAGCCAACTTAAATAACAAGTGTAAATATTGTTCTGCATGAAGTGCCTTAAAAAAATTGTATTCACGTGTCGATCAACAACAAAAATTGGTGTCTTGTTGGTCCATACCTTTGGCACTTGACCACAACAGGGTTGAGTGGGACAAACTAACTTGTTCAAATCTAAGATTTATAACAGTTATTGTTGTTCAAAGAACTTTTTTTTCACACTCTAAAGATCGTATATTGGTTTCGTGTACAAAAATCAAGGTTTTAATTAAACTTTACCTTGCAATGGTTCCATGAAAGCATAACTTTATCATAAGAATACTTAAATTAAAAACAAAATTTTGATTGCATTTGAATTATTTATATTTTTCGATGACCCAATTGAGATACCCGCTCATGTTCTGTATTTCGATTTTTGTGGAAATCGAATTGAAATCGGTTTTCAAATTTATTTGAGATTAAATTCCATTCCAACCATTGACACTGTTGTTCAAAACCTAACTAGTAAAATGAGAACGGCCTTTGAAAAAAACTGCCCTATATCTCGTAACATTAAACCCACTAACGAAGAACAGGGGTCAGAAAACTTTTCAATGTAGCTAAACTGAGAAAATTAGAAGTAGACTGGATTTCATAAAGAGCCGAACCTAACTTATACACCAAAGAGTTAAGAAAGGCCAAGAAGGATTCATGGCCTAGGCACTGTGAATACATTGAGAACACAAGTGAGGCGGCGAGATTTGGAAAGGTTCTTACCTTTAACCGTCGAATTCGAGCCAAGAAACACTTGAACTCTTTATGGAAACACATTTCCCTGGCTGTAAGAGTCCTGAGGTCTCAGGTTATTCACAACCAGATTCCTTAGAAATTTTACAATCAACACCAGAATTGGAACAGGTTATCACAGAGCAGAATATTATGTAGGCTATAAACTCGTTCAAACCCTATAAATCAGCTGGACCAGACGAGATTATTCTGGCATTTCTTCAACACGCTCCACAGATAATCACCCCATGGCTTAGGGTAATCTTCAAAAGTTGTGTTAAACTTAGATACGTCGCTACCAGCTGGAGAAAGGTCAAAGTTGTCTTTATTCCAAAGGCTGGAAAACCGACACACTCGACTGCAAAGAATAATTGACCTATAAGCTTCTCTTCGTTCCTCCTTAAAACACTGGAGAGAATTATTGATCTGCATGTCAGAGACCTTCTTAATCCAAACTTTCTGTGTAGCTACCAACACGCTTACCTTAAAGGTAAGGCAGTGGAGACTGCGTTGCACGAAGTCGTTACACAAATTGAGAAAAGTCTCGAGCACAAAGAACACACCCTCGCAGCATTTTTGGACATTGAAGGAGCGTTTAACAACGTAAAAACGGAGTTTATTAAATCTGCACTGGAAGAATCATAAGCTCGCAATTTGGAGATATGATTGTTGAGAAAACAGTAACAAGAGGTACTCCACAGGGAGGGGTGATTTCGCCTCTTCTTTGGGTTCTGGTTGTTAACAAAATTTTTACAAGATTTAGGAATCAGGGCATTAAAATCGTGGCCTATGCAGACGACATAGTAATTGTGATATCGGGTAAGTATCTTACCACCATCGAAGATATTATGGAATCCGCACTCAAAGAACTATCTTCGTGGGCAGCACAAAACGGTCTTGTCTTGGGGTTAACCCTTCAAAAACTGAGCTAGTTTTGTTCACGAATAAAAAGAAATTAGAGGACTTTACTCTTCCCAGGCTTAATGAAATTCCTTTGAAACTTTCCAAAGAAGCTAAATACCTTGCAGTAATCCTTGATTCCAAGCGATAGTATGCGACCGCACGTCATCCAGTGGATGTACATAGCGATTGTTCGTCCCATACTAACCTATGGTTCTATCGTATGGTGGAAGGCTGCTAAAAAGTAAGCTATCTCAAAAACCTGAACAAGGTACAGAGACTAGCCTGTATAGGAATAACGGGGGCTCAGAGGCTTACGCCACAAGCAGGGTTGGAAATTATTTTAAATCTTCCGGCACTTGACGAGTACATAAGATGAACAGCAGCCAAAAGCGCACTTCGACTCAAAGAACTGGGCTCTTGGAAGCACAGCACCGTCATGGGTCTCTCATGGGTATTTGTTTTCTATGAGTGTCAGGTTACCAAATCAATTTTCACTAATCTAAAAATGGATAGGTGGATGATTTGCCGTTAATAATTATTTTCCGTCGTTAATGCTTATACTAAACAAATAACCAAAATTACATAGAAAACATTGCATGAAAAAATTAAATTTTTCACAACTAATTAACTACTAATAAATGGCAAGTTATCAAGGAATTACATATTAAGTTTTGGAAGTTCTTACAACTTTTCGAAAAAAACATAGAAAACATAGAATGACCAATTGAAAACTATCACAAATAATTAACGGCTAGTTAATGCTAAATTATTAAGCCATAAACCATCCGGTATAAACAGATTTTACCCCATTTTCAGATAGTACTTTGCCAACTTAATGTCAAGCTACCAAAGAACTCAAAAAACATAGAAAACATTGCACGACAAATTCAAAATTGTCACAACTAATTGAAGACTAGTTAATAGTAAACTATTAAGCCATAAACAGCTCAGTATGAGCAGTTTTAATCCCTTTTAAAGGTGGTGGTTTGCTAACTAACACGATTGAATTAAATTTTTCACAACTAATTAATTTTCACAATTATAATTATTATTAAGTATAAGAAGTTTTTCACACTTTTCGAGTAGTGTCAAGTTAGCAAAGCACCCAAAAAAACATAGAAAACATTGAACGACAAATTCGAAATTGTCACAACTAATTAACGACTAACTAACGGCAAATTATCCACCTACCCATTTTTCGATACGTCAAAGTTGCTTTGCTAACTTGACACTCATAGAAAACAAATAACCCAAAAACACATAGAAAACATCGCATGACAAATTGATTTTTTCACAACTAGTAAACGACTAACTAACGGCAAATTATTAAGCACTAAAATATTGAATTTTAGAAGTTTTTATCACTTTTCAAAACAAAAAACATAGAAAACATAGAACGACAAATTCGAAATTCTCACAACTAATTAACGACAAATTATGCACCTATCCATTTTTCGATCCGCGAGAGTTGCTTTGCTAACTTGATATCAAGTTAGCAAAGCACCCAAAAAAACATAGAAAACATTGCACGATCAAATTGAATTTATCACAACTAATTAACGACTAATAAATGGCAAATTATTAAGCCATAAACCATCAGGTATAAGAAGTTTTTACTGATTTTCGACAGGGTGCTTTGCTAACTTGATATCAAGTTAGCAAAGCATCCAACAAAAACATAGAAAACATTGAACGACAAATTTGGAATTGTCACAACTAATTAACGACTAATTAACGGCAAATTATCCAACTAACCAGTTTCCGATTCGTCAAAGTTGCTTTGCTAACTAGACACTCATCGAAAATAGACCTAATAACAAAAGAGCAAATCAATAAATCCTGGTGGACTAGGAACGACTGCGTTATCTATAGAAGTTTATGGCCTAGAATTTATGAAAAGGAATCTCGGTATATTTTATCACTGAGTAAAAGAATATAAGAATCTTGATAGGTGTACTAACGGGCCATTGCGCCATTTGCAGAATGGCCACCAGACTAGGTGTATTCGCACCCGATTTCTGTAGGAGCTGTTCGGACGTAGAAGAAATAGAAACCATTAAACACCTGCTCTGTGATTGTCAAAAAATCCAAACAAATCGACTCCGTTATTTTGAAAACAGAATTGTTGGAGAACTGGACGATCTAGCGCAGGTCTCAATGGCAAACATGAGAAAATTCATAGAAAGCACAGGCTATGTGAACCATTAGTTTAGGTGCATCTCTGCCTTCTTTTATAAGGGGATTACAATGGACCAATAGGACTCCGTTATTCAAAGCGGCTGGTGATATATTGGTTAAGAGTATGCACCAGCTCATCTGCAAAATATGGTCGGAGGAAAGCATGCCCGATGAATGGAACCTCAGCATTGTTTGCCAGATCCTCAAGAAAGGCGATCCTCTGGACTGCACCAACTACAGAGGCATCAGTCTTCTTAGTATCGCCTACAAGATCTTCTCTGCCGTACTTTGTGAACGCCTGAAGCCATTCGTCAACAACCTGATAGGTCCATATCAGTGTGGCTTTAAGCCAGGGAAGTCCACCATCGACCAAATATTCGCACTGCGGCAGATCTTGGAGAAAACCCAGGAGTTTCAAATCGATACCCACCACCTTTTTATCGATTTCAAGGCCGCGTATGACAACATCTATAGAGACGAGCTATATAGAGCAATGTTTAGTTTTGGCATCCCTGCCAAACTCGTCCGTTTGTGCAGGATGACATGATGATGGAGAATGCACGCTGCTCTATCAAGGTCAGCAAAGACCTCACCGACACCTTTGATGTCAAAAAAAGTTTTAGGCAAGGCGACGCGCTGCCATGCGACTTCTTCAACATCGTTCTTGAAAGAATAGAGCAAAACTCTCACGTCAACACTAGAGGCACAATCTTTCAAAAGTCCGTCCAATTACTCGCTTACGCTGACGACATTGACATAATCGGACGAACAAAGCGTGATGTCAGTAGTGCTTTTGGGAGTATTGAGAAGGAAGCCAAGAAGATGGGTTTAACGGTGAATGAAAGCAAAACGAAAAATATGCTGTCAACAAGAAAGGACACCCAACACCAACGTCTAGGACAGAACGTCACCATAGACAGCTATAATTTTGAAATGGTCAGTAACTTTGTCTACCTAGGATCCGCTTTAAACTCAGCGAACGATACCAGTGCTGAGATCAAACGAAGAATTACTCTTGCCAATCGCTGTTTCTTTGGGCTAAGAAGGCAATTGAGAAGCAAAGTCCTCCGCCTCGAGTAACTAAACTGTCCATGTATAAGATGCTTATCGTACGGGTCCTGATGTATGGTGCAGTGGCATGGATACTGTTAACGGTGGATGAGAACGCGTTATAGGCTGTTTTGAGAGGAAAATTCTCCGGGTGATTTTTGGTCCCGTCTGCATAGATGGGGAATAGAGAAGAAGATACAACAACGAACTGTACGGACTGCAAAGTGACAAAGACCTAGCCACATAGGTTAAAAGCCAACGACTGAGATGACTGGGTCACCTAGAGCGAATGGAAATCAATGCTCCGGTCCGGAAATTCTTTGAATCCAACCCCGTGGGACAGCACAGCACAGTAGAGATGGACAGCGTAAAAGGTGGCGCCCGCAATTTGAACAGGACCTCAACCAACTTGGAGTGCGAAACTGGAGACAGCTAGCTAGAAACCGAGCCGGCTGGAAGAAGCTTGTTGGTTGAGGCCCTGGTCCACCCCTGACTGTAGCGCCACCTTAAGTAAGTAAGTAAGTCTGTTAATTTATAGAAATAAAGGAAATCACCTACTCTACAAAAAACTATTCAATAATTTTTTCGTACAGATGAACAAGAGGCGAGATAAACACTAAAAACAATTTCTTACTAAAAAACTTCGATATAGTTTTTCGAAAATAACTTCTAATTGAAAAGAGAGTCAAAAGTGTTTGTGAGCAAAAATTTTAAAATATATTTTAATCTAATTTTACTTTTTGTACGTCCAGTAGAAGCCGAAAAATTGCATTAACGTTTTTAGACGTTTTTCAAAATGGTGGACAACGCAAAAATTCCCACCAGCCGAACTACCCTCGCGCAAATCTATAGGGACTAAGAGAATGAAAAAATCCCGAATGACAAAATCCCTAATGGTTAAAATCGCAAATGATAGAATCCCGAATGCCAAAATGGCTTAGTTTTTGGTATCTATTAAAAACCACGTGATTTTAGTTCCAAAAAAAAAGCAGTGCTAAGCCATTCGATACTGTTGCCCTAAAAATTTACTTTTTTGTAATATTTAAATGATATTGGATCAGTGGCGTAACTAGAGGGGGAGAAAAGGGGGCATTGACCCCACCCCCCCCATACCGTGCAAAAAAAAATAAACAAACACTGAAAACTGCATGTAAGCTTGAGCCATGATCAGTGTGAGTGATAATCGTTTAATTGATGTCAATCAGATCATCGATATATCTTGCTATGAAAAATTTAGGTATATAATTTTATAATTTTAAAATCCTAAGATTTAATATTAATATTACTTATTCTTACCACACTTGTATACATAAATAGTTCAGTCATATTGTATTTTTTTTTACCATGCAAATTAGTTCTGCCTTATGTTTTTGGGATGCTGAATCCCAATCTCAGGTTTGCGACTACAACTCTAAAGTTTGCGACAGAACTCTAAAGAAAAAATTAGACGAACAATTTTTTGGTGAAAATCAAATAAATTGGATCTGTCTGACTAACCATAGCATATAAATTGTTCAAGTTAATTCTTGTATTTTTCTTTTTAATTTTAAGTTTCAAAAAATAAATGTTTACCAAAAAATAGCTACAATCAATTTCATAAATAATTCACAGAGCAGAAACAAAGTGAATTGAATTCGTTCAGAAAACAAAATAAACCGAAATTGTAGAACACCGATATTCACTTTCGTTATTTGAATTCACCATAAGTGGAATGCAGAACAAGGGTAACTATTACTTTTTGAACTATGGAATAATGTATTCCTTAAATGGTTACTTTTATACAAAAAAAATGTTTTTCTATTTCTTATGGAAATTACCAAAGTAACAAGCTGCGTTATTTAATAATAATTTTGAATCTTTAAAAATATTGTTTAGCAAATATAGTTAACATATAATCATACCCCCTTACAGCTCCACTCTAGTATATTAATGAGAATGAAGCTATCAAAAGCCAAGAAATAATTAGCTTCACATTTAATAAGCGCCTTAACATTAATACGTAATGCTGCAATTTAAATGAAAACCATTGATTTATATTCTTCTCATGACATTGTGTTAATTTATTTCACATAGTATTTAGTTTTTTTTTAATAATTCTCGCCAGGGGAGAATACATTACATTTGTTGTTGTAAAATAAATGTTGTTACGTGCAATAAATCTAAATTTAAAATAAGGAACAGCATACTTAATGAAGATTTTGGAATAATTAATCTGAAGTTATGCTAAACTTACGCACGACTGCTATAATTTCCTTAACAAAAATTATGGATAAATTGAATTAATTTATGACGTAAGCGTATATATTTTTTGTCGGTATCTCGGTGTACTGGCAATGTGCCAGTAAATGATAAATAAGTTCACTCTGTCATAATTTTCAAACGGGTGTCAGCACAATCTTTACATGATGCTAGCATAATGCCAATTTTAAATATCACTTGCACTTTAAAGTATTTAAACAGTTTACACTAAGAAGTTAAAGTAGTTAAGCAAAAGGGAAGAAATTCAATAAATCAAAAAATGAAGGTGTACCTACCTACTATGTAACTATGTATAGCTGTATAGGTACTTTAAGAACTAACTTTCGATAGAAACTATTTTATTAAGATTGACAAATGTAACAGGAGTATAATAGTAATTTTTCCACCACATGGAAACATGAATTAAAATGATAAATGTCAAACTTTCAAATCCTACAAAGGGACACTCTTATGAAAATGATGATGAAAGAGTTGCAAATAATTTTTCAATAGCGTCTAAAGTTTTCCGACAAAAATTTTAGAAGTATAAGAAAAACCACATACAAAATTATCTGTTTTGGAAGAAATCGAACTCAGAAAAAAGTTTAGTTTTTCGGAAGATTGGTTTAAAAAAATTATACCATTTATCCTTTACAATGCAGTAACTATATATGTATGCCTATATTATATACCAATGAACATTAGACCTTGCGTCGTATCCGGTAATTCTGATTCTTAGCTGAGTTGGTTATGATGACTTAATTGTCTAACGGCCAGAAGTGCATTCTTGATTATTCTTTTAAAATAAATTTGTTTTGATCAATAGTTTTTGATAAATTGATTTTCATACTCAAAATTAAAAAAAAATAATAATTTTTTTTTTAAATAATTGATTCCTAAATGTTGTGTAATTAAACGTTTTTTTTATGAAAACCACATGCTTTTTAAATGTGTATTCTAAATTTTTAAGAAAAACTGATCAACTTCAGGGGTTAAAATTCCGATTTTAAAACTGTGCTTTTCAAAATTATGTTTTTTAATCGAAAATTTTGTTTTTCAAAGTTTTGCTTTTATTTATTTAGTGTTGAAATTCTATTTTCAAAAAATTCTACTTTTAAAATTCTCTCATTTAAAACTTTAAACAATAAAATCCAGCTTATTTTGCGTTTTCATATGGACGCCATCTTTTTGTTAATTTCTCAGATTATTATATAGATCAAAGAAGAGATTCTGTAAATTTTGTTCTGAAATTTGAAATCCCGTTAGTCCTTGATCATGAAAACCATAAAATCATGCGTACTCAACCGCACCAAGAGCTTTTCCCCCACCCATTCTCCAATTTTTTACTTGCGATTATAGGTACACTATAAGGCAAGTTTTGGATTCGTGCAAAAAAAAAATTTTGAGATAACAATCAAACATGATATAACGATGATAGAGAACACCAAAAAAGTGGGTGGCAAAATTCTGTCTGTCTGTCTGTCTGTCTGTTCGTCTACAGCCTAAACGGCTCGATCGATTTTCTTCAAACTTGGTACTTAGTGGTTTTTGGTGATTCTGCCGACACGTTTTTTTCATTTTTTTTTTAGAACCAAAAATAACGGTACCTGTGATACTTTTTTTTTGGCAAATTTACATAATCGTATTTTTCTCAAAAACGGCTCGACAACTTTTCTTTAAAAAAATTCAATAAATTTATTTTAGTAAAGGCTTTCTTTGGGTGGAAAACCATTTTTCAAAAATGGTTATTAATGGTACCTCCTAAGGAACCATTTTTTAATTTTTGATTTTCTTCAAAATGGTATGACCGATTTCAATTATTTTTTTTATACAGAAGCTTCCGAAAAATGTTAATAGTTTTGTGTACCAACATTTTTGAAAAAATATTTTTTGGATTTTTAAAAAATATTTCAAATTTTTTTTTGGAAAATCAAATATTTCGAAAACGGCATCATAGATTTTTTTGAAACTCGATATTTAAGACTTTTTTAGTACTCTCTAAAATATTTTTAGAAAAAATTTTACATTTATGAAAAAATAATGGTACCTTCCATACAAAAGTGAAAAAACCGCAAAGGAAAATATTTTTTTGCTTGAAAACGACTCCTACGATTTTGATTAAACTTTCTTCATATACTAAAATTAGTACGATCTACCATCAAAAATTATAAAATTTTACACATAGCAACTATTAGTAGTACCTGTCATAGAACGTATTTTTTTATTTTGAGTTTTCTCGTTATCAGCTTAACGGATTTAAATGAATTTTTTTATATACAAATTTCAAATAAGATTAAATAATATTGCATATCAAAATTTTCAAAAAAAAAGTTTTTGGATTTTTAAAAAAAGTTTCAAATTTTTTTTTTGAAAATTCGATATCTCAAAAACGGGTTGACAATTTTTTTTCAAATTTTGTTTTTATATACACATAAATATATTGTTCAAATCTGCATACCAAAATTTGTTCTTAAAAATGTTTTAAGAATTTTATATATAAAAAATTTATTTAAAAAAAAAACCGCTCCAACGATTTTAAATTTTTTTTCCCACACAATCATATTCCATCATGAATTAAGATGGCATACTTTTTTTCACCTCAAACTGTCAAAAGAGTTGTTTTAGCTAATTTAAGTGCCGTATTTCATGCTTCTCTACATTTTTCTCTCAAAATTTCCATGTTTGTATATACAATTTTCTTAAACTCGCATTGTCTTGAACATAAGAGCAAGTACGTGCGACCCAGTTGTGCATTTTATTTTTATTGTATCTGTCATATTAAAGAAACCATGTTACTTAACCTAAAAACAGCCCTTAAAGGTCTGACCTTCAACTAGTTCAAAGCAATAGTGATGATAAAGGTGGTGTACCTATTCAAATGAACGAAAAAAGTGCTACGATTTCAACATGAATTTAAAGAAATGATAATAAAAGGTGTAATGATAGTAAGTTTGAGATAGAGATCTCTACCAAATTGTCAAAGTCAAAGTGACAGCTAAGAGCTCGGCACCTTTGACAGACGCAATTACCAATAAAAAAAAAATCCAAACATTTACACTCCACTTCAAATGAATAAGGACACACATTTTCAAAGGTACTTTTTCCATTTTTTCTTAACATTGTGCATTAATGAATCATTTGATTATCCTTATTGTTTGTTTATGATGTTGGGAAAAGAAAACAGAAAGATTAATTCAAAAAGTACTGCTATTTTTCCTCCGACTATCATCAAAGTCTTTCCATAAGGAAAATGCAGTCTTTTTGTGTCAACTGAATAAGCTCAAATATTAAAACTGGTAATAAAAGTTAATGGATGGAAGTAAAAATTTTTTTTGAAATAGTTTTTATTGTTTATATTTATTCTCGGACAATGCACAATGTTTGAAAAAAATTAATAAACCAACTACGAAAATCCATGTGCTCATTCTGTTGAATTGGAGTGTATTGGCCTCCGAAATAAAAAAAGAAAATGGGTGGTACCTAAATGTCATTTGTGCCGAGGTCCTGAGTTTGACATTTAGAAATGTTTGCTAAGAAGCTCTATTGTGTGTTTTCTTATTCTCTTCTAAAGGAGAATAGGACAAAACGGTCTACAGGACCAATAACGACGAGACATATGTCGTTGGAAAGGTATTTTTATGAACTACAATAGTTAATATGAGGGCTTACTTCAAATCGCTGTGTGAAAAAAGTTATTCGCTGAATAGAATTGTGTTCTGGTGCATTCTAGCATGTATAAAATATATTGAGTATGACCAAAATTTATGAAAACTGGTCTAAAAAATATCAACAATATATATGTCATTGGAAAGGTATTTTCATTACCAACAGTACTTCTAATAGCAGTTTAGATTAAATCACTGTGTGAAAAAAGTTATTCTATAATTAAGGAATTATTGTGGTTCATTTTAGTGTGAAAAAAATGCTTTTTTTTAGAATGGGCAAAAAGTGTGAACGCAAGTTCAACCAATAACAACATGACCTATGTCGTTGGAAAGGAAATTTTATGTACTACAATAGTTAATAAGGCAGCTTGTTTCAAATCGCTGTGTGAAAAAGTTATTCGCTACTTGTTACTCATGCTCCATAAATGTTATCTGTACCAAAATTCCCTAAAGCAGTGAATAACTTTTTCCACACAGTGATTTTAAGTAAGTTGTTATGGAAACTATTATTGTTCATAAAAATACCTTTTGAAAGACATACATATTAGTTGTATTGGTTATACCAGTTTGTATACAAAACAAAACCTTGGTTAGTAAATAACCTTTTTCACACAGTGATTTGAAATTAACTACCATAGTGACTACTGTAGCGCATAAAAATACCTTTCAAACGACATACGACTCGTTTTTATTGGTTCCTAGACCACCTTCCATACAGTTTTGCCGATTGTCATTTGATGCTTCTCTAACGCCATTTACAAAAATTCATTTGGTCACCTTAGTTCGGAGATATAGGCTGTTTTCCAAAATGCAGTACTGCAGCGCATCATGATTTCTTAATTTTTTTATATTTTTACTTTCTTGATACAATTCAACATTAACTGTTGCAATTAATGCATTGCACAACACTAAAGTATAGCGCATTTTTTAACGTAAATTTATCTCAGAATATGAATATTAAAAGTATGATGCACTGCAGTACTGCATTTAGGAACTCAGCCATAATGATTAATCGCACTCGAAAATTCTATACCTATTCAAATGAACGGGAGTGTATTTAGGGAAATGAGTAAACAAAATACTTTTGAGCATTTTTTTAAAGATAGAGCTACATATCGGTACGGTACCTTCCCGTAAGAATGTATTAAGCGACATTTCAAAAATTTTAAAGGCATCGAAAGAAACCTCTGGCCCAGTTATTTATTTATGTATTTAAAAAATAATAAAAAGATTTGGAACGGGATTTTCAACTCAAAATGTCCCTAAAAATCTGTTTATTAAAACAAAATACCAAAATAAATAACTGAATAAGAGGTATTTTAAAATTTAATTTAAAATTTTGAAAATGTCGCTTAATACATTCTTACGGGAAGGTATCGATTATGTGGGATAAGAAATCTCAGCAACAGATTGCTGCACTATTTTTAAAGCTGGAAGAGATGTTGTTTTTGATAGTAATTTAATTTGGGTGTTTATACATGGACCAGCATTGCTCAACGTCGATCGTTTGAACGCAGGAAGAAACCAATATTGGATGGTTTTTAAAAAGTTTTAAAAACGTTCCGTTTCCATGAAGTGAAGTTGTCGAGTATGTTAATAATTTAAATAGGCAGGAACCTTCCCCAATCGTCTTTCTCCTCCTCTTGAAACTTTCTACTAACCATGCGCTTACCATTTTTTTTGTTTCATGATTTAGATAAAATGAATAAGTATTTATTTTGTCCCAAAACTATTATGTTATTTTGCATAGCTTACGATTTTTTGAAGTCACTTTTATTTTAAATTTTTGATATTTTTCGGTGGATTCAACAAATAAATTTACTAAAAAAAAAACACTTTAAGAAAATGTAAAACCACATAGTTTCTACTTATAGAAATCCAAGAGAGAATTAGAACTTTTCCAGATTGTACCAAAATTATTGAAAGAAAAATAAATCACTGTACCGTATATTGTATCTATTAATCCTATAAATTTATGTATGAACTTAAAATAATGATAACTTTTCTCAATTAATTCTCGTTGAATACTGGATTCAGTCACAGATAGTAGCTTGAATAAAAGCGATTGTTTTTCAGCCGGCATTAAATGGTCAAGACTAGAATGTGAATTAAGAAATTAAGTATTATCGCGAACGTCACTGGATGCTAAGTTTGGAATTGCAATGAGAATGATTAATTTTAAATCTTTTTTTTTTGTTTGTTAACTCCAAGTAACTTTGTTGATGTACTTAGGCTGATTTTATCAATCGTGTGTCAATTTTTTTTTTATAAAGAAGTGTGGATATTTTGACTTAAGGAATGAGAAATGAATTGTTGTTTTATGTTTTCCTTATAAATGAGAGAGCGTTGTTTGCGGTTATAAAGTGTCACGTTTCAGTTGCTTGTTTTACTTCACATAACTTTTTTCATTTAAAGTTGAATGGCTTTTTTGTTTTGTTTTGTTTTTATTATATGTAGTTGGTAGGTTAGGAACCTGAAAAAACATAAATATGTACCTATAAGTCCAGTAGTCGACTCAGTTAATGACCTTGATATTGGTATCCATATACAGTTGGAAGCATGGATTTGGATACTTGTGAAAGGAACGATGAAAAAATAAATTGTCTGTAGAGTAGTTAAGGCTGGAGAGATGTAACACAAAGCTATAAACTACTCAAAACAAAATAGGACCCACCGCGTGTATACACTCTCATTTGTACAAAACTAATGATGAACTGGTTTTCGTGGATAGATGTGTTTTCGCTAAAAGTTTTGAAATTGTGTGAATATAATCAATAGATTATATTTTATTGTAGCTAGATTTCTATAACAGTTTTTCCTCAATTTAATAAATAATTTACCGGCACAGGAAACTGACAATAGATGTTGTTCACAAATGAATTATAAGTTATATAAGTATAAATTAATAAACAAATAAATAAATAAATAATTAAATGTATCACAGATGTTCAAATTAAATAAATATATGGTTGAATAAACAAATAAATAAATAAATAAATCAATAAATAATAAATAAATAGACAAACAAATAAATAAGAAGAAACAAAAGTAAATAAACAAACAAATATATAAATAAATACAAAATACATAAATAAATTAATAAACAATAGAAACATTATTAATCAATTAAATAAATTAGAAACAGAATGTAAAGTTCTTACAAAATATACATAAACATATGTATGGGAACACTAACAACACCTTAGGTAGCTAAGTTTGAGATCAATTCATTGTCTGAGCAACTGCATGCTAATATACACTAGTCAACAATATTAAAGGAACAAATTTTTTTTCAATTTTTGTTAGCGTTTTTTGAAGAGCTGTATCTTTGTGACGAGTGGTCGTATTGAGTTGAAATAAAAAGCATTTTACAGCTTTATGTTTTTTGTTTCGAGATTTGTTTGCAAACAAATTTTTTTGAAGTACCGTTATTGCGTTATTGCAAGAAATGAGACGAGACAACAAAATTATTTTATTTTTATTTTTTTTGAAGGTCCTCATTTATGGACTTCCACTCAAAAAAGTATCTAACTAATGCAAAACTGTGAAAAAAATCCACTGGAATTGCGGTTTTCTTGTCATTTTGATGACAACTTCGCATTGTTTAGGAACACCACAATTTGTTACTGTACCTGGTTTGTAAGACTTTGAAGTTTTGGTGAGGAAAAACGGTTCGATGAATCAATTTGAAAATTTACAAGAACATTGAGGATTTAAAAGTCTATAAATTTGCATACCAACGCAAGCCATGCAATCAATACTTGCAACGAAAAAAAAAGATTTACGAAAAGACCACAAAACGTCGGTTTTTAGTACTTTTTTTAAACTAACGGTGAACGGTAAAAAAAATAATTTCTGCAAAATCATAAAAAAAATCTTGTAAAACGCTTTTTCAGATTTCCAAAACTGTCTTTGAATTTTTTATAACGTCATTATTTGCTGAGATATTGGTAATCAAGGCTAAAAGTATCTTTTTTCATTCAATGTCAGATAAACCATGTCAAAAAAAATCGTACGAAAACAACAAAAAAACTGAATTGAAGCTGAATAAACAAGGTATCTGATCATGACATTTAATTGACTCAAAAAAATTTATCCATAGAAATGAGGACCTTCAAAAAAAATAAAAACAAAATAATTTTGTTGTCTCGTCTCATTTTTTGCAATAACGCAATAACGGTACTTCAAAAAAATTTGTTTGCAAACAAATCTCGAAACAAAAAACATAAAGCTGTAAAATGCTTTTTATTTCAACTCAATACGACCACACGTCACAAAGATACAGCTCTTCAAAAAACGCTAACAAAAATTGAAAAAAAATTTGTTCCTTTAATATTGTTGACTAGTGTACATATATCGTTCATATTTCTTTGAAATTTGATACGGTACTTTTGCTATTTGAGCCTTATTATAAAGATCTTCTGTGGAGAAGTGCAAAGGTAGATTTAACATTAGTTTTAATATCTTATTTTGCATAATTTGAAGTCTACGAATGTGACTTATTGCACATTTACCCAGTGGCGTAGCGTGAGTTTCTGCCGCCCGGGGCGGTGGAAAATTTTGCCACCCCCTGCCAAATTTGTAAATATTCAAATAAAAAAAATCGACTAATATAAAAAAAAAAAAAATTAATAAAATTCTTCGGCAAAGCTAAATTTATTATTTATTTATTTCCACTTCTTTCAAACTCAGTCACCAGTCACCACGCTTGCCTCAACGTGTAATAGCGGGCATAAAAGAGTTGTAGATCTTACGATTCTCTACAAAAAAGCTTAAGAAGACACTTTTTTCTAAAACTGTCTCATTTTCCGAATGAATTTTGTATAGTAATATTAATGAATGCTTTTTCTAAGTTTTGGTCCAAAGAAAATTTCGTTTATGAAAAAAATATCTCGAGTGATTTCTCATCGTCGCACTCGAGATTTTGATTGATAGGGAAGACGGAAAAGTGGGTCTCACAATTCTGTCTGTCTGTTTGTCCCTTCCACTACAACCTAGAAGGATTTTCCTTACACTTGGTATATAGTGGTTTTTGGTAATACCCCTCATATATTTGTTTACTTCTTTTTAAACCAAAAGTAACGGTACCTGCCACTTGCCACACAATTTCCTTGGAAATAGGTTATTTGTATAGATAGTGTTCTATCTATGTTCGGCCATACAGAGTTGTTGATTGTGGGTTTTTTAATGATTTTTTAGGGAAAGGTCATAATGTTTTGCTTGAGTAAATATTGACGCTTACTTTCAAGGTGTGCAGTTGACATAAAACAAATTGTCACCTAACAGAGAAAAACTGGTTACTCATTGTTTCATTAAAAAAATCTCACCCAAAAGTGTTCAGAATTTTGAATTTATTCTCGTTGTTACTAAAATTCAATCAAATTGAAAATATTTTAAAGATTTTTGAGTTTAACAACCATCTAAAACTATCAAAACAAATGTGAATTAGGCGGCTTTTCACTCTAAACGTCTAAGCTGACGAAATATGCAAGCCTCTTCGAGCTGCAAAATTTTTTTTATTTTTATTCATTCCGGTATACTTAGGTACATTAATGTTCTGTTATAACTCGCAGTTCCTAATTCTGTTCTATGAAATTCTGCAAATAATAAAAAAAGTGGTTTGGAAAATTTTTGAAAAATTGAATTTTGAAAACAGAATTTCTCCTCAGACAGAATTTTGACCCCAACCCAATTTTTTTTTAGCAATTTTACCAAATCTTATTTTTCTGAAAAACAGCTCAACAACAATGATTTTTACTTTGAAACTTTGTGACTGATTTTAATCAAAAATTCAAAAGAAAAAGTTCAAAAAATACATTTTCTTTGAAAACATTTTAATGGGAATAAGTGTTTTCTTTTTATTGAATGGTTGTTTTGTATATACCCGCCGTAATAGCTGGAAATTTCTTAAGAACACCATAATATTTGTATTCAATCATTTTTTTCTTACTTTCTACCTTTGTACCTATCTATTGTTCAAAAGAATTTTGGTAATAATTTTCTGATGTTAACGACAAAACTTTTGGTTTCAGTACCGCCCCGGACAGAATTTTCTAGGGACGCTAAAATTTAATAACTATGCGAAGAGCAGGGCACCTTCGGTAATCAGCAATATAGTTTCGCGAATCGGTATTTCAATTTATGGAGTCGTGAATGCGGTCATTGAAATTCAAGGCGTAGCCTTTCTGATCACGTTAACTCCCGCCTGGATTACAAATTCAGTTATTCACATGAATACATTTGCTGAGGGCGGCAAAATTTTATAGTCAATACCTATTAGTTATTTAATTTCTCCACCCCGTATATAGTGCCGCAAAATTTGCCGCCCCCAATAAAGTGCCGCCCGGGGCGGACTGACCCCTCCGCCCCCCCCCACGCTACGCCACTGCATTTACCCCATACAGGTGAACCGTATAACATTATACTTTGAAAAATTGTTTTATACTATAATGAATTTATTTTTAACACTCAATTAAGATTTTCGGCTTATAGCCTATTGAATAGACCGGAAAATGAGGGGTATAAAGGAACAATTACGTGCAAGGGTTTTTATTATTGAATATGTTTGTTTGGCCCATAAGCATGCTTAAAACCGAAAATGCTACTAAATTCACCCATGTGTTTCTGAGAGAATGGTCACACTGGCCACTTTTCAGTATTTTTGGTATAACTCGAAAACTAAGCCGAATTTGACAATTTTACGTATAATACTTTTTGTTCAAAATTAAATTCTCTATCAAAATGGATAGTTCAAAAAATTTTACGAAAAAATTTAAGCAGGAAAAGTTAACAAAAACCAACCTAAAAAAAATCAAAAAATCAAGGATATCTAAATTTTTTTATAAACTGTGCATAACTTTTTTTGAAGCAAAGATAGGGTCAATACATGCAGAGAAAAAATAAAGTAGAGACTTAAGGCCTTAATATGGCATGTTCAAAAATTAATATTTGTTCAAAATTGACAGAGATATTCCCGTTCAAACCTCATCATTTCTTATAATTTTTCGCAGTTTTGGCCCGAAAGTCGCTTTTTCGGTACAATATGGCAAATTTCACTTTCGTAAAAATGTTAGAAATAAACATTTCGATATAATATGACATTAGAACTATAGAGAATTTATAAAAAGGATAGAAGTTCGCAATTTCGTTTTCGGCTGTTTTGTAATGCTCTCAGACCTACAGACCGAACGGCTGGTCCGATTAACATAAGATTTGGTACTAGTTGCTAGGAACGTTAAATTTGTCATAAAGTACCAGAAAATAGGCTTTCGGGCAAAAACTGTGAAAAATGATAAGAAATGGTAAAGTTTGAATGGATATATCTCTGTCAATTTTCCAATAATATGGCTTTTTTTAACATGTCATATTAAAGCCCTTAAACTCCAGTTTACTTTGTTTGTGCATGTCTTGAGCGTATCTTTGCTCCGAAAAAAGTTATGCGCAATTTAGAAAAAAATTTAAAAATTTGATTTGATTTAAAAATTTGATTTTTCGATTTTTTTTATGTTGGTTTTTGTTTACTTTTGGTGCTTAAATTTTTTTAAGAAATTTTCCAAAATATCCATTTCGATAGAAAATATAATTTTGAACAAAAAGTATTATATGTAAAATTGTCAAATTCGGCTTAGTTTTCGAGTTATACCAAAAATACTGAAAAGTGGCCAGTGCGACCATTCTCTCAGAAACTTATGGGTGAATTTAGTAGCATTTTCGGTTTTAGGCATGCTTATGGGCCAAACAAACATATTCAATAATAAAATTCCTTGCACGTAATTGTTCCTTTTTAAAAGGTCTATTCAATAGTAGGCTATTATAAAAGGATAAAGAGTTCGTATCACAATATTAAGTTTATTAATGGTTTGTTGAATGTGCAGTTGTTGTGATTGCAGTCTTTTCAAGTACTGAAGTTAATTGACTAAAAGATTAATTTCAATAAGTTGTTTAACTTACAAAAAGACTTTAACTGTTAGCCCAGCAGTTATTAGTAGTACTTATATTCAGTACTGTACAGTCGCCAAAATCAGTCAATTGACTAAAAGTTAATTAACTTCAGTACTTTGTGACTGGTTTTAGTCTTTAAAGTCAATTGAAAGTCTCAGTGCTGTTGTGTTGATTCACTGTACATCTCATATACATAATATGTAAGTCACTATTAATGTACATCACATTATATATACCTATGTACCAACATCTTAATTGTAAACTCTTTCTCTCAAGTAGTTAATAAACTCATTTCAACACAGAAGGTTCTTTCTTTTAATATATATATATAACACATCATGGCGCAGTCGGTGTAAAAATAAAATTAAATAAGTAAAAAAAAAAAAAAAAAGCGAACTTTGAATGCTCTGAATATCGCGCAGTTTGATTAAAACTTTAAAATTACTAAAAGGGATTTTAAAAAACCAGGTCCTCTGGTACTAGAAGGAAATTTGAAAGAAAATTTTGCAAGATTCAAGCAAATCTATACTGTCTATACTGTATACGCCACAGCGACGAAAACTACCGATGAAGAGGGATTAGTGCAAGTGGCTAGATTTTTGAGCTGTGCTGGAGATGCAGCAATTGAACTTTTTGGGACGTTTCAATTAACCCTTGCTGAAAAAAAATCTATTGACATAGTCATATCGAAATTTGAAGACTATTGTAATCCACGCACGAACGAGGTTTATGAACGGTATTTGTTTTACAAAAGATCTCAAAAAGATGGTGAACCGTTTGATCATTTCATGGCTGATATCACGAGGCTTGCGGATAGCTGTAACTTTGGAGATCAGAAAAATTCAATAATAAGAGATCGAATAGTTATTGGTACATCAGACTCCAACCTACAGGCAAAACTTTTGCGAATTGATGGATTGACACTGGAAAAAGCAAAAGAGTATTGTCGGATTGCAGAAATAACTACGACACAGGCCAAAACGATGCAGGAAACGGGGTTGCAGAAATCGGTGCATGAGGTGTCTAAGTATAGGAACACTAAATTTAAAAAAAATGATAACAAAAAACACGATGTAAATAATTCTAGGTTTGATAGAAAGAGTAAAACTCAACATGTATATAAGTCATTTGATAAGCAGTGCAGATATTGTAATCGAGAACATAGTTACGGTAAATGTCCAGCGTACGGGAAAAGATGTTCCGTTTGTGGTAGGCTAAACCATTTTGCTGTTGCGTGCCAAAAAAGAAAAAAGGTGAGTGACATAACGTGTTCAAATAATTTGGATTCGGAATTTGAGAACTTATATATTGACTCTGTTAATTTGAAAAACGGTAAAAGCCTTAAAATAGATAATGTGGTAGAGTTTGGAAAAAGTTGGTTTGAAACAATACTAGTAAATGAAACAAAAATTAATTTTAAATTGGACAGTGGTGCTGAAGTTAACATAATTCCATTAAGCACATATGAAATTATAAAAGAAAAGCCTAGTTTATCTGAATGTGCAGTGAATCTAGAAGCTTACGGTGGTCACAGCTTAAAATGCATGGGTACGGTAGTTCTTACAGTAAGCCATAACGGTGTAAAAAAGAAAGCGTGTTTCGTAGTTGTTGATGTCAAAGCCAAACCAATTCTTGGTTTACGCACGTGTCAGGAGTTAAACCTCATAAAAAGAGTAGATGCAATTGATTTGATAACAAAAGAAGAGTTCATTTCTCAAAATAAAGATGTATTTAGTGGATTAGGTAGATTCCCAGAAACATGCACAATAGAGTTGAAGGCATCTGCAAAGCCAACACATAATCCTCCACGTCGGGTTCCAATTTGCCTGATGAAAAAGCTCAAAGATAAGCTTGATGAGATGGAGGCTCGGAAAATTATAAATAAGAAAATAGGGCCATCAGAATGGGCTCATAATTTAGTTGTCGTGGAAAAACCAGATGGTTCACTACGGTTATGTTTAGATCCGAAAAATTTGAATGACAACATTATACATAAGCCTTTTCTAATACCAAAGCTAGATGATTTCCGATACAAAATGAGAGACATGACAGTTTTTTCAGTGCTAGATCTTAAGGAAGGTTTTTGGCAACTAGCATTGGATGAAGCTTCCAAACATCTAACAGTTTTTAGTACTCCATTCGGGACTTATGAATTTAATGTTCTTCCATATGGAATAAGCACTGCTACTGAAAAATGTCAGGAAATGAATGAAAAATACTTTGGTAATTTAGAGGGTTGTTTTATTTACATAGATGATTTTATTATTGGAGGTAAGACGGAAGAAGAACATGAAAACAATCTAAAACGGTTTTTAGAAAGAGCAAGGGAAGTGAATGTTAAGTTTAACCCTAGTAAATTTCAGTATAAAGTGAAAAAAATTAAATATTTGGGGCATGAGTTCTCAAGCGATGGCATGTCACCAGATCCTGAAAGGATCAAAGCTATCCAAGCTATTTCAGATCCGGTAAATAGAAAAGACTTGGAAAAGATTTTAGGGACATTAAACTACTTAAGAGCTTTTATACCTAACTTTTCTGAACTTAATTCTCCGTTAAGGGCATTACTTAAGAAAAACGTAGTTTTTATATGGAACCCCTTGCATGCACAGGTTCTAGAAAAGATTAAAAAAGTTTTGAGTGAAGCAACTATTTTACATTCATTCTCCCCGGATAAAGATATAGTAATACAAACAGATGCATCAAGTAAAGGACTAGGTTGCTGCTTGATGCAAGATGGTAAGCCCGTATCGTTTGCTTCACAAAGTCTTAGTCCAACAGAGATAGACTACTCCCAGATAGAAAAGGAATTTTTGGCAGTAGTTTTTGCATGCAACAAATTTCACGAGTACATTTATGGACATTCGGTTTTGATTCAGACTGATCATAAACCATTGCTAGGGATTATGAATAAACAGATCAGCCAAATACCTTCAAATAGATTGCAGCGCATGCGACTTAAATTGCTGAAATATAAATTGAAATTTGATTACATACCAGGAAAGGATTTGCATGTACCTGACCTGCTACCTAGAAAATTTATTAAAGAAGAAGCGTATGCCGGAAAAGCTGATGTATTTAGGGATGTTGTCCATAGCATAAATATGAGTCCTATTAGAAGGAAAATATTTGAAAAGGCCACTTTGGAAGACCCAAAATTACAAAGATTAATTGCAATATGTAGAGGCGGTTGGCCAAACAATAGAGCAAAATTACACGAGGATCTTAAGATATTCTGGAATGAAAAGCATAAGATTTATTTTGAAGATAATTTGCTATTTTTTGAAGATAGAGTATTTGTACCAGAATCTTTAAGAAAAGAAATGTTAATTTTACTGCACGAGGCACATTTAGGTGTAGTCAAAACAAGAGCTAGGGCAAAAACGTTATTTTATTGGCCTTTCATGAATAGGGACATAGAGAATATTATTCGAAAATGCCAAACCTGCGAAAAATTTCAGCCTGCCAATCGAAATCATTCTCTTTTAGCACATGAGATTCCGCAAAAACCTTTTCAAAAAGTGGGTACAGATATATTTGAACTTGGAGCAAAAATTTACCTTGTAGTTATTGACTACTTCTCCAATTGGATAGAAATACAACAGCTTAAAGGTAAAAAGGCTACAGATGTTGTGTTAGCGCTCAAAAAGGTATTCTCTATACATGGTATCCCAGAATCAGTGGTTGCAGACAACCAACCATTTAATTCATTTGCCCTTAGGGAATTTGCTGATGAATGGAATTTTGAATTTGTTTATTCAAGTCCTAAATACCCAAAGTCAAATGGACTTTCTGAAAAAGGGGTGCATATTGCTAAGATGTTATTAAGAAAAACCCAAGACCAGGGAAAGGACTACTATGCTGCTCTGTTAGAGCAACGATCCACGGTAGTGCCAAGACTTGGATACTCCCCAGCAGAGATTTTAATGAGTAGAAAACTCAGAACTAAATTACCTATAGATAGTTCGCAATTGGTTCCTCGAATATTAGAAGATGTGTATGAGAAACATCAGTTATCAAGAGGAAATCAGAAGGAATCTTATGATTTCAATAGGTGTAGAAAGGAAGTATCATTTGAACCAGGAGATAATGTTACCTACAGAGCTGAAAAGTCTTGGAGACCTGCCCAAATAGTAGAGAAACACAGATCGCCTAGGTCATTTATCATAAGAAATGAAGATCAGGAACTTATGCGACGAAACACATCACACTTAAGAAGATCATTAAATGAACCATGCTTTAGAGATACATCTGATATAGTAGATCAACGTAACTTTCTAGATTCAAATGTCAACATCACACAAAACAACCTGAACCCAATTGTTTCCAACTCTACCAATTCTGCCAGCCCTAAACCCTTACCTCAGACTAATCCAAATTATAAGACACGATATGGACGTGAAATAAAGAAACCGGATTTCTATACACCACAGCACAGTAAAAAGAATTAATAGATATTATTAATATGACGCCATTGCGTATTTAAACAAATTCTAATTACAATATTTGCTCTGCAAGGTAATCACAAGAATATCTTTAAAAATGAAATCAATATTGCGTTAATTAAATAATGTATGTTTGTATATAACTAAATAATAATTATTCTTAAACTTTTTTATTGTTTATTTATTATCTTTTGAATTTATATTTTAATTTTTCAACTATTGATTAAGATAGTAAACAAAATAATTATTCACAATTTTATATTTTTGTTTCTGATAAATATTTTCTATTAAATAAATGAATTTTATAACTTATCAATTAATTTGACACTCACAACACATAATCTTATTCTTGTTCCTTATCAGTTTCAGTATTTTCTATTACCTAATGCAAATAAAATAAAATAAAAAAAAAATTAATTCTCTAACTTATCAATGAATAATTACTATTATGAATTACATTTATTAAAATATTAAATCTTATCCTTGTTTCTTAAAATTATCAATTATATTCTTTCAATCGGAATTTAAAAACAAAATGATTTGTATATATTACTTAAAAGTTAAATGAATTAAACTTAAATTTAAAAAAAAGGGAGATGTTGTGTTGATTCACTGTACATCTCATATACATAATATGTAAGTCACTATTAATGTACATCACATTATATATACCTATGTACCAACATCTTAATTGTAAACTCTTTCTCTCAAGTAGTTAATAAACTCATTTCAACACAGAAGGTTCTTTCTTTTAATATATATACAGGGTGTCCCGCACCTGAGTGGAAGTATCTTAGGGTGTAGTTCCTGGATATATTCTAAGAAAAAAATTGTATGGGGGTAAAGTTGTATCTCCCCTCCCTGAGGCAGGGGGGGCAGTTTCTGAAAAATTGACTTAAAATGCCAAAAAAAACATTAAAAATCAACGAAAACTTATCTTATAATGTGCCATATTTTTTTTTGAAAGTTAATACTCCATTCTTGCATTTGGTTTCTAAGTAAAGTTGTTTAAGCGAATAGTTTTTGAGAAATTAAATTTCAAAGTCAAATTTGTTTAAAAAAATTGTGATTTTTTTTTCTTAAGTCGATATTTTTCAAAATTTTACGTAATTAAGTGCTATTTTTCTGTTCAATATTCATTGCCTTCATTATTCTGTTATCCATTACCGAAAACTAAATGTAAAAATCTTTCTTAGTTTTTTAGAAATTAAGAAAAAAAAGGTACTTTTCCCAAAATAGCCCGAAAAAAATTAATTTATTCATGAATTATCCATAATTTAACCCTTTTTTCGGGCTTTTTTGGTAAAAGTACCTTTCGTTTTTTCTTAATTTCTCATAAACTAAGAGAGATTTTTACATTTGATTTTCGGAAATGGACCAAAAATAAATGAACGCAATGAATACTGAACACAAAAATAGCACTTAATTACGCAAAATTTTGAAAAGTATCGACTTAAGAAAAAAAATCACAATATTTTTAAACAAATTTGACTTTGAAATTTAATTTCTCAAAAACTATTTGCTTAAAGAACTTGATTTAAAACCAAATGCAAGAATGGGGTATTAGCTTTCAAAAAAATTATAGCACATTATTAGATGTGTTTTCGTTGATTTTAAATGATTTTTTTTGGCATTTTAAGTCAATTTTTCAGAAACTGCCCCCCCCCCCTGCCTCAGGGAGGGGAGATACAACTTTCCCCCATACAATTTTTTTCTTAGAATATACCCAGAAACCCAACCCTAAAATACTTCCACTCAGGTGCGGGACACCCTGTATATAACACATCAAGTACTGGCCTGATTTTAGTTTTAGTCTTGAAGTCTTTTAACTGTAGTCAATTAACTGTAAGTCTTTTAAAGCCTTTCGACGAAAAGTCTTTCGACAAAAGTGTTCTCAATTTATTATTATAGGTATAAGTATCGAATAAAAAGAGGAAAATATTATGTTGTTCACAATGGATTCGGCTTGTATAATAGAACGAGACCTGGGAGCGTAAAAAAAGTCATTTTTGTTCGACGGCGGACAACACAACATTTCTCACCAGCCAAGCAGGACTGCCCTCACGCAAATCTAGGGACTTAGAAAGGTCATAATATAAACAAAACTAGTCAAACAAAAATGACTTTTTTTACGCTCCCAGGTCTCGTACTATTATACAAGCCGAATCCATTGTGAGCAACATAATATTTTCCTCTTTTTACTTGATACTTATACCTATAATAATAAATTGCGAAGACTTTTGTCGAAAGACTTTAAAAGACTTTCAGTTAATTGACTACAGTTAAAAGACTTCAAGACTAAAACTAAAATCAGGCCAGTACTGAGACTTTCAATTGACTTAAAAGACTAAAACCAGTCACAAAGTACTGAAGTTAATTAACTTTTAGTCAATTGACTGGTTTTGGCGACTGTACAGTACTGAATATAAGTACTACTGGCGACTGTTTATTTTGCAGTTACAGTACCCAGTCACAGTATTAACTTAACAGTCAATTGATAAGTTAATTAACTGGGACTTTGCTGACTGCATTACTAGAGTACTGGATTTTTTACAGCTCTGGTGCATGCTGAATGTTAAGGTTATGTCCAGGTGTACCCCAAGACATTTTGCATCGGACTTCCATTCTGTTTGGACACCGGTTAATAATTGTGTGATGCTTGGCAAAGAACAGGGCTTTCTTTTCCCTGTAAAAAAGAGAGCCTGAGTCTTCGAAGCATTAATCTTTATTTTGCAACTGCTGAAATAGGTTTGGGAAATAAAGCAGATTAATTGGTTTCTATATGTAAACCAATTGAATCTGTTGAATAAATGCAGGTATCATCTGCGAAGATAGCATATTCGCAATTCCGAAGTTTTGGAAAATCACTTGTGAATATTATATACAGAAGTGGTCCCAGAACAGAACCTTGGGGAACACCGGCCACGACATTTATTTCATAAGAATACCAATTATTAACATATACCTTAAAGGTTCAATTTTTATATAAGGGAAACCTTAAAGAAATAAGTTTATGGATCAACCCTTCATAGCATACGGTGTCAAACGCTTTTTCAATGTCTAGAAGGACCATTGCTGTGCTGTTTCCTGCTGAAATGTTTTCTTTTATGTCTCTAGTTATTCTGTGAACTTGATTAACAGTGCTATGGTGATTACGAGATCCAAACTGTTCTGGTTTGGTTGTAAGATGTCATTTTCCTCAACATGTGTAACTGGTTTGATTTTAATTAATTTTTCTAAGCACTTGCTCAAAGAACTTAATAAACTTATTGGTCGGTAATTACAAGGCACGCTGGCATTTTTCCCAGGTTTAGGTAAAGTAATTATTTTTCCCGTTTTCAGTTGATTTTGAAAATATCCTAGTTTGAAACATCCATTGAACAACGTTCTAAGAAACCTAACGCCTATAATAGGAAGTTGCTTTAGGTATAGATTTGTCATTCCATCAAATCCAGGAGATTTAGTGGTTTTTAAAGTTTGTTAAATATATTGTGTATTATTGACTGATACGAAATTATTTAATAATTTAAAAAAACTATGTAGAATAAAAAATAGCATAGATTGATTTACAGCACTTTCTATTTGAATATTGCTTGTGAGATTACGAGTTGTTAAATTGTTAGCACAGAATTCACGAGCTAATGCATTTGCTTTTTCTTCATTAGAAAGTAGAACAGTATTATTAATTTTAAAAGCAGGAATATGTACATGTTTCTTTCTTACTACTTTCACTATATTCCAAAATGGTTTACTACCTTTACTCAAGCTCTAAAGTTTATTATTCCACCTTTGGTTTCGTTTGGATCTCGTTCAGTACCTTCATTTCACGAAAGAATTGCTGGTCCCTGGTCCTAGTCCACAAAGTTCTGTATCTATTTCTTAATTTAATTGCTTCCACTAGAGTAGCAGGAAGAGAATTACCGTTATTTCTTTGTATTACTTTTTTTTGGCACTGATTGATCTACACTTTCAAGTAGTTTTTTTTATTAAATTACACAAAAAAACTCTTTTTTGAGAGATTAACACAAATTAAGGACAAAAATTATTACATTTCTTAGTTGTCATTTTCGACAGATGTTATATGTTAATTATTTTATTAAGTCCGGCCAGTTACGGCACGCTCCCAATGTGCAGTTAACCTTATATGTACCGCTTTTCAGGGCTGTTGTGAATCTTTCTGCTTATTTTCTGAAAGTCTTCCCACAACTGCCACCTAGGAAAGAGCGCTATAGTGCGTACTGCAATAGAACTTTGAGACTCTGCCTCTTGAAGGATAAAAAACAAATTTTCTCTTTGTCTTTATGTGGTCTCCGTGTCCATACGAAAAGAAGAACCAGCCTAAGGTATTGCGATTAGTATAAACTGCAATCAAATAAAAACTATTATAGAAAGTTACGTTTATCAACAGCGTTTAGCATCAACCTGAGAAAATTGTAGATAGAATTTGTGCATTGAATGTTTTTTTTTTAAGCACTTTCCTTTTTCTGTCTAACTACTTGAAGATAACGGTAAAGTTGTTACTCATAGCATTGATAAGGACTCTTAGTGTAAGATATGTTAATTCAAAGCTTCGCTACGCCTATGATTACTTTTTGAGTTTTTCTAAGACAAAATTCAAAAAAAGATCTAGGGTGGTCCTTTATTTTGTTTTGAGTAGTTTACTTTAAGAAAAATCTGCATATATGTATATACAATCTTAAAGTGCAAATATGTTGGTATTTAGTAATACCTTATCTCGCATTTTATTTATCCGTATTTAACTTACTTACTTGTATTTAACTAAGTGTACTTAAAATATCATTTTAGAAAGGTCCAATTAAACTAAGGTCAAATATTGTTTTTTTTTGCCACTATCACACTATAGTATGGGAACCATTCTTTGATAAATATAGATATGTATAAGAGAGTTGTTTGTAATGTCACAAAATTAAGTTTTAACACCACATTAAACTTTTGCTAAGATTTTCTGATTTCCTCTACACTTGAATCCAATCTCAGTGTGGCTCAGTAATCGCTGGTTTCTGAGTGATTGTGATTATTACTTCGGACTTAGAATCACTTAGCAGTATATTGCTCCATAAGAATTTCGTTTGTTATCATTAGATTACATCCCTGTATTTGTATATTTACTGTTTGTTATATTGAGAACCACGGTTACCGCTGTGCAACTTAAGTCGCATTTTGACCCCTTTTATTGCCTCCCTCTTGCGACCATGAGACGACTTTTTAAAAAACTAGCTCTTCTTACCCTTTTTAATAAATCTTTTGCGACTTTTCTGACACCATCTCTAGAAATTTTTATGGACAAGTTTAATTTCTTTGCTTTTTTCTTAGAAAAAAATTTCAATTTTCCATTTATATGAAGAAAACATATATTATATGATTTGAAATCAGCTTCGTTCATCGGGATCGCACACGGTCAGTGAAATTGAGTCAAATCTTGCTAGGTACCTATACCTTGAAAATCCAATTAGATTTTTCTATTATCTGCATATAAACCTAGTAACTGTCCAGTAATTAAGTTTCAAAATATTCCCCACATTTTTTCATATTTGCCTTTATGGCACGAATGCAGACAAAAAAATTGAGGTATCTAATATAGTGATGTAAAAAGTCGTTACTTTTGAGTAATCGTTACCTTCGTTACTTTTTCCAAAAAGTAATCGTTACTTTTGAGTGATTACTTTGATTACTTTTTTCGTAAAAAATTGATTAATATTTGTTGTTTTTTTTTTGTTACGTAAATCCTGTAGTTCTAGACAAAAACAGTAAAAAAAGTAGTGGTTTTTGGGTCAAAATGGCAACTTAAGAAATGTATGTAGTGATGTAGGGAGATGGTTTTTATAAAAAGTAAAAAACTTTAATAACTTTGTATTATTTTTCTTCTTTTTTAAATAATTTATGAAACTTAAACTCTGAATGATTTCGTCTGTACCCCCTTCCCCTCCCCCAAAGCGATTTTTTTGTTTATAAAACACCTCTGTTAGGGGGTTGAAACCCCCTTTTTTGGATTTTTTGCCCTTCCATCAAAAATAATTAAATCACTTATGGGTATTTTTTTGTAGAAATCTTTTTCATATGTCATACATTTTTAAAAGTGATAGGGGAAATGGGGGACAAACTACCCTTTCACGATTTGTTTCCATATATCATTACACTTTAAAACAAAATGTGCAAAATCTTTCATTTTCGTTATATTTTACCAACATATTTCCTGACAGTGTTTTAAAAATAATTTAAGGCGGGGTGAAATAGTATCTTATTTTATCCAATAAGATACTATTTCACTAAGGAATAAGGAATAAAAAAATTTGGCTTGAAAAGAAAAGTAAAGCAAAGAATTGATTTTTGGCCGCTGAAAACTGGATTTATGGGTCTTGTGAATAAAAAAAGCTAAAGCTAAAACTTGGATTTTGAAGTCAAAGCTAGGTTTTGTGGGATTAAAAACGAGCTTTGACTATAAACAAAAAATGACTTCTATAAACTAAAAGATGTCTTCTAGTAATAGCTAGTTTAAAATAGCTAAAGCTAGATTCTTCAAGTTTTAGCTTATTTTTCCAGCTTAAGCTCCAAATAGTGTAATAAATAATAGCTTAAGCTAGAATATTACAGCTGAAGCTACAAAAATATCAAGATTCCTGGACCCCTGAATAGAAAGCTTTGACTAGTTCTTTTTACATGAAAACAATGGGTCTTGTAAATAAACAAATAGCTTAAGCTAAAACTTGGATCTTTAAAAATTTCTTTGCGTTGCTTTTCGGTCCCAAAAAATAGTTTTAGCTTAAGCTTCTAAGCCAAAACATGTGAATAAACAAACGAAAGCTAGAAATATTAAGCTTAAGCTAGAATTTTCTAGCTAAACCTATTTAGCCTAATTTATTTTTTATTCACATGAAACAAAGCTTAAGCTAGAACTGTCTAGCTTTAGCTACTAGTAATAGCTATAACTAGCTAGCTTTAGTGTGCTCTAAGAAAAGCTTAAGCTTTTTTTTTTATTCACAAGGCTCAATAAATATATTTTAAATGACCATTGATACAGGAAGTTCAATCATTGACAAAATAATTTTGTAAGAAAGCTTGAGACAAAATGATTTTTTCCAATAGAAATAATATTTTAGTCATGAGCTTTATTTTTTTATTTATTTAATTACTAATTTTGCTATATTAAAATCTGAAAATTATTAATAAAACATTCTATGATGAGTTTTAATGAGATCTTTACCCGGTCACAATCGAAAAAATATTCAGTTGATTCTTTTCATTTCATTTCATTTCATTTCATTTCATTTCATTTCACTGTTCAAATATAATTCAATTGAATTATTTCATGTTTCATGTTGTATTTCACACTTTCCTTAAACAGCATTATGTACATTTGTTTAGATATTGTAAGAAAAAAGAAAAATTCTTACAGCTTTTGCACATGTATAAAGCTAGTTATTATAATTGTAATAATATAAGAGAAACCTACTAAAAATTTTAAACTATCAAAATAATTTGTTTAGAACAAAACTAAGATTTGGTTAATCCTCATCAAAACAATGTAGGAAATCAATATTCTTTAGGATGCTAGGTCTCCGCTCGGCGTACGCTAGGCCTCCGCCTGGCGTCCGCTCCGCCTCAGCTCGGCATCCGCTCGGCGTCTGCTCAGCGTCCGCGTCCACTCCGCCTCCGCTCAGTGTCCGCTCCACCTCCGCTCTGCCTCCGCTCCACCTCCGCTCCGCCTCCACTCTGCCTCCGCTCAGCCTCCGCTCAGCTTCCGCTCCGCCTCCGCTCCACCTCCGCTCAGCCTCTGCTCCACCTCCGCCTCCGCTCCGCCTCCGCCTCCGCTCCGCCTCCGCTCCGCCTCCACTCCGCCTCCGCTCCGCCTCCACTCCGCCTCCACTCCGCCTCCACTCCACCTCCGCTCCGCCTCCACTCAGCCTCCGCTCAGCGTCCGCTCTGCCTCCGCTCGGCCTCCGCTCCGCCTCCGCTCCGCCTCCGCTCCGCCTCCGCTCCGCCTCCACTCCGCCTCCGCTCCGCCTCCACTCCGCCTCCAATCCGCCTCCGCTCCGCCTCCACTCCGCCTCCACTCCGCCTCCGCTCCGCCTCCACTCCGCCTCCGCTCCGCCTCCACTTCGCTTCCGCTCAGCATCCGCTCAGCGTCCGCTCAGCCTCCGCTCCACCTCCGCTCGGCGTCCACTCCGCCTCCGCTCACCGTTCGCTCCGCCTCCGCTCAGCCTCCGCTCCGCCTCCGCTCCGCCTCCGCTCCACTCCGCCTCCGCTCCGCCCCACCTCCGCTCTGCCTCCGCTCTGCCTCCGCTCCGCCTCCGCTCCACCTCCGCTCAGCCTCCGCTCCGCCTCCGCTCCGCCTCCGCTCAGCCTCCGCTCAGCGTCCGCTCGGCCTCCGCTCCGCCTCTGCTCAGCCTCCGCTCAGCGTCCGCTCCACCTCCACTCCACCTCCGCTCCACCTCCGCTCCACCTCCGCTCGGCGTCCGCTCCGCCTCCGTTCAGCCTCCGCTTGGCGTCCGCTCCGCCTCCGCTCCGCCTCCGCTCAGCCTCCGCTCCGCCTCCGCTCCGCCTCCGCTCCGCCTTCGCTCCGCCCTGCCTCCGCTCCGCCTCCGCTCAGCATCCGCTCCGCCTCCGCTCAGCCTCCGCTTGGCGTCCGCTCCGCCTCCGCTCAGCCTCCGCTCCGCCTCCGCTCGGCGTCCGCTCCGCCTCCGCTCCACCTCCGCTCCGCCTCCGCTCAGCCTCCGCTCTGCCTCCGCTCCGCCTCCGCTTGGCTCCGCCTCCGCTCAGCCTCCGCTCAGCCTCCGCTCCGCCTCCGCTCCGCCTCCGCTCCGCCTCTGCTCCGCCTCCGCTCAGCCTCCGCTCCGCCTCCGCTCCACCTCCGCTCCGCCTCCGCTCAGCCTCCGCTCCGCCTCCGCTCCGCCTCCGCTCAGCCTCCGCTCCGCCTCCGCTCCGCCTCCGCTCCGCCTCCGCTCCGCCTCCGCTCCGCCTCCACTCCGCCTCCGCTCCGCCTCCGCTCCGCCTCCGCTCCGCCTCCGCTCAGCCTCCGCTCAGCCTCCGCTTGGCCTCCGCTCAGCCTTCGCTCAGCCTCCGCTTGGCGTCCGCTTGGCTCCGCCTCCGCTCCGCCTCCGCTCAGCCTCCGCTCCGCCTCCGCTCAGCCTCCGCTCCGCCTCCACTCCATCTCCGCTCCGCCTCCGCTCGGCCTCCGCTCCGCCTCCACTCCGCCCCGCCTCCGCTCCACCTCCGCTCCGCTCCGCCCCGCTTCCGCTCCGCCTCCGCTCAGCCTCCGCTCCGCCCCGCTTCCGTTCCGCCTCCGCTCCGCCTCCGCTCAGCCTCCGCTCCGCCTCCGCTTGGCGTCCGCTCCGCCTCCGCTCCGCCTCCGCCTCCGCTCCGCCTCCGCTCAGCCTCCACTCCGCCTCCGCTCTGCCTTCGCTCCGCCCCCGCTCAGTCTCCGCTCAGCCTCCGCTCCGCCTCCACTCCGCTTCCGCTCCGCCTCCGCTCAGCCTCCGCTCCGCCTCCGCTCCGCCTCCGCTCCGCCTCCGCTCCGCCTCCGCTCCGCCTCCGCTCCACCTCCGCTCCGCCACCGCTCCGCCTCCGCTCCGCCTCCGCTCCGCCTCCGCTCCGCCTCCGCTCCGCCTCCGCTCCGCTTCCGCTCAGCGCTCCGCCTCCACTCCGCTTCCGCTCCGCCTCCGCTCCGCCTCCGCTCAGCCTCCGCTCCGCCTCCGCTCCGCCTCCGCTCAGCCTCCGCTCAGCCTCCGCTCAGCCTCCGCTCCGCCTCCGCTCCGCCTCCGTTCAGCCTCCGCTCCGCCTCCGCTCCGCCTCCGCTCAGCCTCCACTCCGCCTCCGCTTGGCCTCCGCTCCGCCTCCGCTCTGCCTTCGCTCCGCCCCCGCTCAGTCTCCGCTCAGCCTCCGCTCCGCCTCCACTCCGCTTCCGCTCCGCCTCCGCTCAGCCTCCGCTCGGCGTCCGCTCCGCACTTCGCTCCACCTCCGCTCCGCCTCCGCTCCGCCTCCGCTCCGCATCCGCTCCGCCTCCGCTCTGCCTCCGCTCCGCTTCCGCTCAGCGCTCCGCCTCCACTCCGCCTCCGCTCCGCCTCCGCTCCGCCTCCGCTCCGCCTCCGCTCCGCCTCCGCTCCGCCTCCGCTCCGCCTCCGCTCCGCCTTCGCTCAGCCTCCGCTCCGCCTCCGCTCAGCCTCCGCTCAGCCTCCGCTCCGCCTCCGCATTCTATAGTATTCTCATGAAGAAAAAAAGCTCGTGGCCATCTATGCGTCCAAATGTAATACTAATTTTTGTTAAGGGATCTCGGTAAGGCGATCACAGCGAACCTATCGACCAAATGTGAATTCGACTAGATTTTTTATTTAAAAAAATTAGAAAAAAAAATGTAACTTGAAAAAGATGGCGAAAATAAAAATGCAACCACTTGTTGTAAGAATGAATTTATAATTGTCTTTATTTAAGTCATAAGACCTGGTGTAAAGTCGATTTGTACAATCGTTTCATTAATTTTATGACAGATGAAGTTATTGTAGCTCAGACTAGATTTTTTATTTAAAAAAATTAGATAAAAAAAAATGTAACTTGAAAAAGATGGCGAAAATAAAAATGCAACCACTTGTTGTAAGAATGAATTTATAATTGTCTTTATTTTAGTCATAAGACCTGGTGTAAAGTCGATTTGTACAATCGTTTCATTAATTTTATGACAGATGAAGTTGTTGTAGCTCAGTGTGGATTGTATATCAGCTTTGTTTCCGTCTTTGATTAATTATGGTTCTGTGCAAGTTCGCTGTACATTCGTACAAAATGTCTACCTACAAAACCGTGTTTCATGAGAATACTATAGATTGGATATACAATGGTCCTATCTATCTCTATATCAAAATTCATCATAATTGATTCAGCGGCTTAGGCATGAAAGCGTCACAAACAAACAAACAAAGAAACAAACTCACTTTCACATTTGTAGTATTAGAAGGATTCTTTATTGAAACGTGATTTAAAAAAAAAATACTATTAAGGCCTAAGAACTGCTAAAAAAAAGCCCGACTTGACAGTCGAACCCGCTTAATTTAAAATTTTGTTTCTAGTGAGATTTTTTTTAACTAAGTACGTTAGTTGGACCTCGAACCTTTTATGTATTTTTATGTTTATACCTACACACACACAAAATTTTTATTTGCGATATTTGTATGTGGGTCATTATTTCAAAATATTAATATTTCAGTCTCCTTCATTTTTGAACCGAAGTACAAAATTTTATTATAAGTTTGTTAATTAGATGGCTTGAAACAAACGGGTTCTAATATTCGCTCTAGAAAAAACAAAGTTAAAAAAAATATCATATACCCGCTATCTCCATTTAAACACCTAAAATGTCATTCCCCTGACGTGTCCCCAGGCCTTCCTACTTACCACACTGTCTGAATTTTAGCAACGAAACTAAAACGATACAAAAAATCTAATGATGCAGTCTTTTTAATAATATATGCATCCTAACTAAGAAATAGTTGAATGATTTTTAATTGCTTTATTTTTTTAAATAGGAGCTATTAAGTAAGTGTCCCCCATAAATTGATCATTTCTATCCCACCAATGGAAATAAAAAAAAAATATATATAGGCTCAAAATAGAAAACTGATTTTTTTGTTCTTTAACGGTACAGAATTGCCCTTTATGAAAATTGAAGTAAGAGTCTCAAAAAAACTTTGTTGTCATTTTTATTCAAGTTAAGGCAACGATTTTGTTTTTCGTCAAGCGAAATTCTCATTCCTCTATAACGCGTGTTTTTTACTCAACCGTGTGGTATAAAAACTAAAAAGTTTTACTCGTCTGTGTCTTTTACAAGGGCCTACGTGAAAAATAATATAAAACATCTAATTTTCTAATAACTTCCATTTAAATTCTCATAAAACACCCTTCACAGTCATTCCCCTAACATCATTTTTTGTGTCATTCCCCTGACTTTAAAGTTTTCATTATAGTGATTGATTGAGTTTTGGTAACTCTAGAAGAATCAATAATATTACATTTAAACATATTTACAGTATTTTAAGTAGTTTTGAATTTTTTCACATTTTATCGGTCAAAATATCATTAAAAAATACGATTGTTGCTATAAAATGTTTATTCTCGCAAAATCCTTGGATCATGAGAGCAAGTTCGTGCAACATAGTCATGTATGCTATTTTGAATGTTAGTATTTGTTCTCTTTTTTCTTTACACTCCTGAAACCATTCGCAAAATTAAATATCCATCTAAACGGAGTAAATATAAATTCTTGTCATTCCCCTGATACTAGTATCATTTCCCTGACTTAAAAAACCGTTAGATTTGATCAAATGTTATGACTCCTTGTTTTAAAGTGGTTATTATAGAGTTATTAAGAGACATAATTGTTCGTCTACCAAAATAGGTTCTTTTGAGCGAGGGTCCACTTTGGAGTGAACAATATTAATGTTTTCAATAATTGACCCATGTACTTTCATCGGTCCGTGATAAAGGCCAAATTTTAGAAAGCAATCAAATATGGCATTACAATCTGTCTGTATATCTGAACCTTGACCTATAGCCTTAACCACTAAAGTGATTACCATCAAAATTTGAATTTGAAGTTTTTTGTAATTCCCTACAGGGGAAATTGAAATCTTCTTAGCTCCAAAAATAACTAAACTTGCCATGCAACTGTTAAGGAAAAGCATATTCATCAAAAACGGCTCCAACGATTTTTATAAAAAAAAATTAGTGAATTATTATAGGCATGGTGTTCATGGTGTAGGAAAAAAAAATTACCAGAAACTGTTATTTACGTTACCTGCCATATAACGTTTTTTTTTTATTTTCGATTTGCTCTTTAATTGAAAAAATTTTTTTGTTAAAGCTTCTTTATAGTGTCAATAGTAGGTGTCTTTTTTTTTTGCCCAGGTGGGCTTGGACGAAAACAAACGACATCGAGGCTTAGCGGCGCCATTACAGAAACAAAAATGGAGTTTCCATACAAACTATCGATAACAAGTATGCAATTCGTGCAGGTAACAAAGTTTTTATCTGGACTTAGGTTAAGCCCCAAAAATTCTCTGGGCTTAGCTAAGCACGAAGGGCATTAGTTATTGTGGCATTTAACATGTAAATTGCTTGGCCCCGACGTCGTTTTTTTTTTGTCCAAGCCCATTGGGGCAAGGAAAAAGACATCTAGTATTGCATATCGAAATTTTGGATTTTTAAAAATATGTATGCCTATGTTTGTTTTTTGAAAAATTGATACATATTTCAAAAGCGGGTCAATAGTTTTTTTTTTCAAACTTGGTTTTTCACAATGTATATTAATACTCAAAACTGGCTTACCAATTGCTTTTTTTTAATGTTAAAAAAAATGTATTTATAAAAAATAAACCGCTTCAAGGATTTAAAATTTTTGTTTCATGTATTCATTCATATTTGTTCAAGTAATCAGATGGTGTTCTTATTTTTTACCTCAATTCTACTTGAATGGTTTTTTTTATGCATCATAGAGAACGAGTTTCTTGTTCGTTACAATTTTCTATAATTACTTGCATTTCTTTAAATGATCTCAACTTCAAGGCAGATAGACATAAGAGCGAGTTCGTGCGACCCAGTCGTGCATTTTATTTGTTTACATAATCAAAACTTTTTTTTAATTAATATGTAGGTACCTATGTAGTTTGAAAAAAAAATATATATGATTTTAAAAATTCCAAATAAGCGGGTTTGACTGTACTATCACTTCAGGTTTTTTTTGCAGTTCTTGTTTCTGGTAAGGCTGAAATTGTCAATTTTGTTTAAAAATCACGCTTCAATTGACAATAATAAAACTAGACAAAAGCTTAAACGCAAAACGCTGCGTTTTTACTGTGTGCATTTCTTAGCGGTCAAATTAATAGCAGTGTTCAGCAGGTTATGGTAAAAATATATTATTTTTGTATCTAGTGATAATTTATTAATTTCAAGTTCTAAGGTTAGACTTCGAGGCCCCATATTATTCCCACACTTCCCCATAGTAAACCCTGCAATCCGGAGAAAAGGGGAATAATTTGTCAACTTTTTTCTGAAGGCGAAACTTATAAGGTAATTTAAAAACAAACCTCAAGTCTCGGCAAAAATAACTTCAAATGCAAAGTACACTAGTCAACAATATTAAAGGAACAAATTTTTTTTCAATTTTTGTTAGCGTTTTTTGAAGAGCTGTATCTTTGTGACGAGTGGTCGTATTGAGTTGAAATAAAAAGCATTTTACAGCTTTATGTTTTTTGTTTCGAAATTTGTTTGCAAACAAATTTTTTTGAAGTAGGTACCGTTATTGCGTTATTGCAAAAAATGAGACGAGACAACTAAATTATTTTTTTTTTTATTTTTTTTGAAGGTCCTCATTTCTATGGATAATTTTTTTTGAGTCAATTAAATGTCATGATCAGATACCTTGTTTATTCAACTTCAATTCAATATTTTTGTTGTTGTCGTACGATTTTTTTTGACATGGTTTATCTGACTTTGAATGAAAAAAGATACTTTTAGCCTTGATTACCAATATCTCAGCAAGTAATGACGTTATAAAAATTTCAAAGACAGTTTTGGAAATTTGAAAAAGCGTTTTACAAGATTTTTTTATGATTTTGTAGAAATTATTTTTTTTTACCCTTCACCGTTAGTTTAAAAAAGTACTAAAAACCGACGTTTTGTGGTCTTTTCGTAAATCTTTTTTTTTCTTTGCAAATATTGATTGCATGGCTTGCGTTGGTATGCAAATTTATAGACTTTTAAATCATCAATATTCTTGTAAATTTTCAAATTGATTCATCGAACCGTTTTTCCTCACCAAAACTTCAAAGTCTTACAAGCCAGGTAAAGGAACAAATTGTGGTTTTCCTAAACAATGCGAAGTTGTCATCAAAATGACAAGAAAGCCGCAATTCCAGTGGATTTTTTTTCACAGTTTTGCATTAGTTAGATACTTTTTTGAATGGAAATGAAAAAAAAATTACATTTTTCAAAAAAAAAAAAAAAGAATTAAAAAAATCAAGTTTTTTTGTTTGAAAATTTTTTTAAATTATTTTTTTTTTTATTTTTTTGTTTAATGTACTTTTTATTTCATTTCAATTCAAAAAAGTATCTAACTAATGCAAAACTGTGAAAAAAATCCACTGGAATTGCGGTTTTCTTGTCATTTTGATGACAACTTCGCATTGTTTAGGAACACCACAATTTGTTCCTTTACCTGGCTTGTAAGACTTTGAAGTTTTGGTGAGGAAAAACGGTTCGATGAATCAATTTGAAAATTTACAAGAATATTGATGATTTAAAAGTCTATAAATTTGCATACCAACGCAAGCCATGCAATCAATATTTGCAACGAAAAAAAAAGATTTACGAAAAGACCACAAAACGTCGGTTTTTAGTACTTTTTTTAAACTAACGGTGAACGGTAAAAAAAAATAATTTCTACAAAATCATAAAAAAATCTTGTAAAACGCTTTTTAAAATTTCAAAAACTGTCTTTGAATTTTGTATAACGTCATTATTTGCTGAGATATTGGTAATCAAGGCTAAAAGTATCTTTTTTCATTCAAAGTCAGATAAACCATGTCAAAAAAAATCGTACGAAAACAACAAAAAAACTGAATTGAAGCTGAATAAACAAGGTATCTGATCATGACATTTAATTGACTCAAAAAAATTTATCCATAGAAATGAGGACCTTCAAAAAAAATAAAACAAAAATAATTTAGTTGTCTCGTCTCATTTTTTGCAATAACGCAATAACGGTATTTCAAAAAAATTTGTTTGCAAACAAATTTCGAAACAAAAAACATAAAGCTGTAAAATGCTTTTTATTTCAACTCAATATGACCACTCGTCACAAAGATACAGCTCTTCAAAAAACGCTAACAAAAATTGAAAAAAAATGTGTTCCTTTAATATTGTTGACTAGTGTATTTTAAAGAAAAACCTGAAACCCGTGGCAAAAAAAAAAAAATTTGTCCCCGAAATCGGTTAAGAGGATTGTGAGTTGCTTGAAGGCCTTTTCCTACTTGCCTGCTACTAAAATAAAAACACGTTAAATTCAGGTGTGTGTAAGTATGGAATGGAAACATTCAGGAGGATATGAGAAATAAATAATCTTAATGCAACAAGCCCAAAAAAAAGTTAAAATTTTTTATAAAAAGTATACATTGCCAAAAGAAGTCAGTTTACCAATACGAAAATACGTAGTGATCCAGCATAATGGTTTGGGTTGCTTTGCATACCATGGTGTAGGAGCCGTATACCGAATATATGGTGTGATGGATCTGTATGTTTACATTGACTTTCTTCAGGGAACCATACTGCCTTATTCAGATGGGTCTTTTAACAAGGCAATGACCCGAAGAACACCAGCAAAAATGCTAAGGAGTAGTTTCGGATCAGTAATATTTCAGTAAAGGACTGGCCTCCCCAATCAACTGACCTTATCCCAAAAGAGGACCCCATCAGGGCAGATTTTAATAAGGGTGGTTGTAGCTTCCAAACACTCTTATAATAAACGGCTTTGGGTCACAGTGAAGACTGCATGGAAAGTTATCCTATTGGAGAGATTTAAGGCTTTTTTGGATTCCATGAAGTGACGATGTGAAGCAGTAATAAGCAGTTAGGGGTCTAAAACCCAATATTGACCACTTTTCTTGTAATTTTAATTTTTATAAAAATGTTGTTTATTTTCCCAATTTGTATGAATACTGCTATTTTTTTGACTGCTATCTTTTTTACCTTGAATACAATTTGATTTGTTACTTATTTAATAAAATCAAAATAAATTTTAAAAGATTAAGGGTTTGTTTCACAATATTTGAATAAAGTTCTGATTAGATATCCGACACATAAATATTAGCACAGGGTAATAAGTCTACAGAAGAAAAAATTCACAATTATTGTCTTATGACCTGATTAAGTTATAAAATCATAAACAATTTTTTATTTGTAAACATATGACCCTGCCTCAGAATTTATGTGTCGAATAACTAATCAGAACTTTACTCAGAGAATGTGAAACAGGGCCTAAAACTATTACTTATGCTATTTCTGATACCTACTTTTTTCATCGAAAATATTCTAGAACTTGACGAATGTTTTTGTCCTGGTCCTGATGGCGTTCCGTACTGTGTATTAAGGAAATGTATGTCTCATTTGTCTTATCATCTATTTGTTTTTTTTTAACAAATCTCTCAGTACTTCAATTTTTCCAATGGTGTGGAAAAGTGCTTTTATAACAGCAGATCACAAAAAAGGATCCAAGAATGATGTAACAAACTACCGTCCTATTGCCAAACTTTCCGTAATTCCAAAACTGTTTGAGTCTATTATTTGTAACGTCTTGTTGTCTTTTAACTGCAGCTCTATTGTATGTGACAGTCAGCATGATTTCTTAAAAAAGTCAACTATTACAAATTTATTTCTTTTTACATCTTTTTGTCTGGATGCTTTTGAAGATCGAAAACAAGTTGCCGGTATATTGATTTTAGTAAAGCTTTGACAAGCATTGTCACAAAACATTAATTTATAAATAAAAAAATCTTGGAATTAATGAATGTTTTTTAATGTG